>OZ004715.1:6029924-6562424 GCA_963924515.1 Vespertilio murinus | reverse complement strand
GAGGAAAGAGAGAAGTAGCCGACCCTTTGATACAAATGAGAAAAGTAGACAAGTACGGAATACACACATCTCTGGGATTTTCCAGCAATCTGTCTGTCAGCCAACTGTCGTTTCACACTAATGGAAACTCCGAAATCATAGAGTTCTGTCGTTAGAAAATCAGGTAGGGAAAAGGACGAAATGCTTTCATTTCTCTGGCTTCAAGGGATTGTCTATTCAAACTATTTTTTTTTTTTGTATCACTGTGAGCTGTATTAGAATCTGAGCTGTAAGAAAATCAAGGTAGTAAATGTCGAACACACACACCCTCCTCTTTCCTACAAATGTTCTCTTTTCGTAGCACAGGGATCGGGTTCTTTGAAACCTTCCTCCATGACTTAGTTTTGTTAGGTCAGGACAAGGGACGCTGTGCAGATTCTAAGCGGTAAAAAGCAGTTGGTGTGCGTCAACTAGTTTTGGGCCGGTTGATTACATAGGAAACGCTAACTAATGTAGCTACGACGACTCCATTGTCGGCTTGCTTTTAATCGTCTCATCCTGCTGCAGGTTTATCCCGAGCTGCCTGTCTTCATAACAAAAAGATTCTAAAGCTTTTAAAGGATGCAGTCTTCTGAATAGAATAGTTTCTGAGTGTGTGCCCTGCCGATGAATATTTACTTAAATGAAAGCCATGTACTTCTGTCTGTGCATCTATTAAATATCTACGGAGCGTGGCTTTTTTTTTTAAGCTAAAAAGTCAATATAGGAGTTGCAGTATTTTCTTCCCTCCTCCCAGTGGATCCTCGCGGGCACCTTTTGCTCATAGTCACTCCACTCGGGGCCTCGTTTCTAAAAATCCTGGGGTCGTTTACAGAGTCTGCTTTTGAGCATTGTCTCACCCTTTCTGCGTGTGCGCGATTTGTTTTTTTAAAACTAAACTCAGCTTTATTTATTATAGCTGCCGATTGCTGCAGGATCCTTTAGTGAATTACACAGTGGCCTTTTTCTATTAACTGACTTAAAAAAAAAAACTTTTTGGAGAAAACAACAACAACAACACACACACACACACAAACACAAAAAATAACAACAACCCACCATTTGTGTTTCTAGCAAATGTGTCTTGCATCACCATTTTCCCTCGATATGCAACTCTTTTGTGTGTTTTGTATCCCGAGTCTTCCCTTTCTCTGCTTGTGTTCTAACAAAGAGATGTTCGCATTTCCAACAGAGGATGAGGAGACCTCTTCCGTGTCAAGAGATCCTGAGATACCTCTCAGGATAATAGCTGTGCGTGTCGGGTCTGTTGATTCGGAATCCTCTCGTAAGGACCAAAAGCTGCTCTAAAGCCAGACGTGCTTTTAAACAAATGGATGTGTTTTTATTATTATTATTATTATTAACCCCAGGGGAATTTACATGCATTTGAATACTAATCGCACACCCACGCAGAAGGCTCATTTTTCAGCGCCTGTTTGGGGCTTCTGGTGAGCAAGCCCTGTGGTCACAACACAGGAGAAGAAGCAGATCTCACTGCGTGGGGCTCTGGCCATGGGACCCAGATGGGCTCTTTGACCCTCCTGGTCTCCGCACCTTGCGGTGGCAGTAACAGCAGCGGCCAGGAGGGTCCCAGTGACCCCAGTGAACTTCACCTTTCACACACGCGAGACCTCGCTGAACCATCACAACCAGCAACGTCTTTCCCCCCGGGTCACATCTGGGGAGATGAAGGATTTACTCCTGTTATCAGCTGGAATGTGAACTCCAGGCCTGTGCTGTCCAGGGCGGCAGCCATTAGCAGCCTGTGGCTATTCCAATGTAAGTGAATTCACATGAAAGGAAATGAAAAATCCACCCCTCGGTCTCATTAGCGCATTGCCCGCTTCGGTAGCCCCACGTGGCTACCACATCGCACGCACGGCGCAGGTAACCAGCCATCATCCCGGTCGGTGAACTGGCCCTCGGCAAAGCCTGGCTCTCACCAGCGGATTGAGTTCTTCCTCACCCATTCACTGCTTCGCGTGTTCCTCCTTTGAACACACATTTACTGAGTGCCTACTACACGCCAGGCACCCGGCTGGACGCTGGAGAGCCATCCCACTGTGTTGTTGTCAAGATCAAAGGAGATAGACATGAAAGAGAGTCTTCAGCGGGAAGGTTCTAGATAACAATGAGGTACGTTCCTGTTGTAGTTGCTGTGATAGTGGGACTGTGTTACTCTTCTTGGAATCCTCCGGTCCTTCCCCCCTGCACACACACACACACACACACACACACACACACACACATTAGTGTAGTGCAGTACCCATTAGAAGTCCTGCCTCCTTGAGCTTCTACCTTCATTAGGAGCTCATTGCTTCAACCTTACGGGTGACTTTGTGTACAATCTCCCACTGCAGTGCGCCTGTCTTGTTTTGTGTGTGTGTGCTTGCAAACCCTTTTCCTAACTTACGTGAATTCACCCGGTAGGGTATGGTGGGCAACACGGGCCGTGGCATCTGGAACGTGGGCATGAAGTCTCTGCTCAGCCAATCAGATGCTTCTCTGTGGGGTTTTGAAACTGGAGGCGTTGCCACAAGAAAGCCCAAACAGACGTCATTGTTTCAGGGACCGTAGCTGTAAGGTCCCACTCTCTGCGCAACTGTCGCTGTCCCGGACCTGCCACGGGTCATCTTGAAGGCAGCATGACTTTTGTCCACTCCACCCTGACCACGCCCTTAAGCCTCCTACATGGGGTGGGCCTGCCCCTACCCTGGGGGCCTCCTGAAGTGGATGCTCATGGCCTTCCTGGTCCTCGTCAGGTAACAAAGTCCTGTGGTCGTTAAGTCGCTATATATGGTGTTTGTTTATATTTTTATTTATTTTTTATATTTATTTTATTTTTTAAAAATATATTTTATTGATATTTTACAGAGAGGAAGGGAGAGAGATAGAGAGCTAGAAACATCGATGAGAGAGAAACATCGACCAGCTGCCTCCTGCACACCCCCCACCGGGAATGTGCCGGCAACCAAGGTACATGCCCTTGACCAGAATCGAACCCGGGACTCCCTAGTCCACAGACCGACGCTCTATCACTGAGCCAAACTGGTTTCAGCTATATTTTTATTTTTTAAAAATATATTTTATTGATTTTTTTTTACAGAGATGAAGAGAGAGGGATAGAGATTTAGAAACATCGATGAGAGAGAATCATTGATCAGCTGCCTCTTGCACACCCCCTACTGGGGATGTGCCCTCAACCAAGGTACATGTCCTTGACCAGAATCAAACCTGGGACCCTTGAGTCCGCAGGCTGACGCTCTATCCACTGAGCCAAACGGGTTTCGGCTGATGTCTGTTTATTAAGCCATACTTCTATCTTCAGCTGAGGGTAAATTCTCCTCCTGTCAGAGGTAGAGCTTTGAAGAAGGCAGGTTGACTCCTTCTCACATCCTCCCCTTCCTTTCCCCTTCCCCCCACTCCCCACCCCTGCTATTTTGACCCTTTGGAGCCAGGAGGAAAGGTAAGAAGAATGCAGCATTTCTTTACAGACTGGTTATGGTCCTAAGCTGGCTTTGCTGCCTGGGTCTAGCCAATGGCATGGGCATTGTCTGGGGGTTCCGGCAGCTCCCCTGCTGGAACACTCTGCCGGCTGCTCCCTTGGTCGGGTGTGGTGGGGGGCTCTGCCTCCAAGCTCAGTCTCTTAGAGGTGCTCACTTGCCCAGTTCTGGGCCATCTGCTTTGGCATTTCTGCCTGGTGACCTGCCTTGCACCTTACTCTGATGTCTGAAAGCTGCCATGTCTTGGTGCCTCCTTTGAAACTGGTGGTCTGACTTCCTGGGCCCTGGAGACAGCAGAGGGAAGCAGGTCCAAGGAGGGTGATGGCAACAGTGTCCTTGCCGATGGTTTTGTGGCGATCACTGTCTCGCCTCCTTGAGCTTCTACCTTTATTAGGAGCCCATTGCTCCGACCTTCCGGGTGATTTTGTGAACTATCCGCTATCCATCCATCAAATTCTTTTCTTGCCTCAACTAGCCAGTTATTTCTATTGCTTACAGCTCAACACCTGGTCCAGTAAACCTTCCATTCTGATTACTTTAAAAATATATATATATATGTATATGTATATGTATATGTATATGTATATGTATATGTATATGTATATGTATATATATTATTGATTTCAGAGAGGAAGGCAGAGGGAGAGAGACAGAAACATCAATGTTGAGAATCATCAATCAGCCGCCTCCTACACGCCCCACACTGGGGATGGAGCCCGCAACCCAAGCATATGTGACCTTCTGGTTCATAGGTCGACGCTCAACCACTGAGCCGCACCAGTCAGGCCATTCTGATTACTCTCAACTGTTTATCTATCTCTCTAATTTGTATTGGTCATTATATCACTACTATTTTTTTTTCATATTGCAAAGCTATACATGCACCACATAAAACATTCAAACAAGTCAGAAATATATAACAATGAAAAAGTACCTCATAATTCAGATATCCATCAGCATTTCTAAGTTTAATTTTTGAACTAAGTAATGTATTACAGCAACATATCAAATTAAGTAATTATATATATAATTATATATATAATTACATATATATATATCCTTAATTTATTTAATCAGATCATTCTCATTGGTGAATATTGGGTTGTTTCCAAGTATTTGTCATTACCAGGAGGACTGTGTGAATTATCTCGCACCTGTGTCATTTACTACATGTGCAAATCTTTACTCCAGGATAAATTCACGGAAGTGGGGCTGCCGAGTCAAAGGGTACATGCGCCGGGAGAAAAGACTCAGTATTAGATCTTGTCAGGTTGCCAATAACTCGGCAATCCCAATTGCCACTGGTGTTGTAAGAGCGTCTGTTCTCACAGCGGTGTATGCGAGTGCCTGTTCCTGGCAGGGCCATCAATGGAGGGTGTGGGCAAGCTGCGGTGCCCCACCCACACCCTCCAGACCCAGTCTCTGGATACAGCTGCAGCTGTCTGCCCACAGCTTTATTCTGGCTCCAGGAAGCAGGTTTAGCCTGTATGTGAGCATGGGGGGTGGGGAGGGCAGAAATGCCTACAAGTTAATGTTCCACGGGCAGCCATCAACCAGTGGTGGTCAGGGAGTTGGTGGGTAAATAAAATATCCCAGCTCTCTCACTTTTAGAGAAAGAACTGGAGCATGCTCTACTCCAGTGGTCGGCAAACTCATTACCCAACAGAGCCAGGTAGCAACAGGACAACGATTGAAATTTCTTTTGAAAGCCCAATTTTTTCAACTTAAACTTCTTCTAACGCCACTCCTTCAAAATAGACTCGCCCAGGCCATGGTATTTTGTGGAAGAGCCACACTCAAGGGGCCAAAGAGCCGCCATGTGGCTCAAGAGCCGAGGTTTGCCGACCATGGCTCACTGCTGTCTCCATAGTTCCCTGGCTGAGCTGCAGGCGCCCTACCCCAGGAATTGGCGGGGTAACACGCCCTGTCATCACTTCTTTCCCTTTCCCCCTCACTTTCCTCCTGATGTTTCCTATAATCACCTCCCAAATCAGTTACTTACACCAAAATAGTAGTCTCCGCTCTGTTTCTGGGAGGAAAACCTTACTGTCTATCATCAAACTTTTGGGATTTCATAAATAACATCTCAGTGTAATTTGAGTTTGCATCTTTCTTATGAATGAGGCCGAGCATATTTTCATACCGCCGAGATAGCTTTGATTTCTATTTCTGTGAACTGGTGGCCATATCTTTTGCCTTTTGGTCTATTCAGTTTCCATAAAATTACTCTATTTGGTTAAGATTAGCGCTTTGTGTCAGTAATAGGAATATTTTTCCCCCAGTTGGTTGTTTGTCTTTTTCATTCAAAAAAACAATTTTATTTTACTTCTTTTTTCTCCTCCTCTTCCTTCTCACCTCCCCTGCCCCCATCCCTGCTACTGCTGCTGATGCCTCTTCGCCACACAATGTTCTTATTTTTATGTAGATAAATTAATCGATCTTTCCTTTGGTCTCTTCTGCATCTTGAGCCATGCTAAAAAAAAAAAAAAAACCGCTTTTCTCCATTCTAAGTCATAAAAGAGGAATTCCACGTTTCCTAATCACACTGTAAAGTGGTTTAGATCCATACCTTTAATCCACGTGGAATTTATTGTCGTTAGGTGCTCCTCACTATCACCTTCCTTGGGCTTCTTCTGTGCCGCGGACTCTCCTGGAGTCACCCACCTCTCTGAAGCTGCCCTTGGGTTACTTAGAGCCCATGGTCGGCAAACTGCGGCTCGTGAGCCACACGGAAGCTCTTTGGTCCCTTGAGTGTGGCTCTTCCACAAAAATACCACGGCCTGGGCGAGTCTGTTTTGAAGAAGTGGCGTTAGAAGAAGTTTAAGTTGAAAACATTGGGCTCTCCAAAGACATTTCAATCCTTGTCCTGTTGGTATTTGGCTCTGTTGGCTAATGAGTTTGCCGACCACTGACTTAGAGCAAGGTGTCTTATTTCACTGCCCCAACCTATTTCCTCTTGCAAATGATTATGGGTCTCTCGGCTTTCCTCTTAACTTGGTCTTTACCACCCTTATTAGCAGGAAAGTTTCCCGCTTTACAGCCTTTCTCTATCGGCAATAACCTCCCTGCATCTTTTTTTCTTTGCTGAGCTCATATTTTATCTCAACGAAAAGTGCATATGTTCTTTCTTTCCCATAATGCTTAGTTGTTTTCTTTTGTTCTGTTCAAAATGGCAGGGAAACTTGGGTGCCGTTTTCATCTGGCATCGAACCCATCCCCTCCTAAGATGGCAGCGTGCTTTTAATTACAGGTTCAGAAAGCCATGTCAAAGATTAAGAGGGCCACAAAAACTTTTAGACATCTGTGGGGTTCTTCTGCACATTGCTGAAGATTGTTGAGCACATTGCTGTAGATATTTTAAATGTATTCTTTTTTTTTTCTTGATAGCTATTCACTCTTAGGGAGAAATATATCAACATAATAGAGAAATGAATGCTAGGTAGATGAAAGATTAGCTATGTAGGCTTGATCTGTACTCGTCTCTAGAACCGTCATGCACACGAGTCATGAACTTGACTAAATTCTGTTGTTTTGGCCAAAGTAGACAAACGGGAAGAGTGAGATCTTTTCTGATTTGTGGCTGCCTGTCCGTTGGGTCATCTCTTAGGGGTGCCTCTAAAAATACCGCGTTTGTACTTCTGGCGCCTTTTATGTCATCCGAGGCCAGTTCTACCCCCTCACGCGGGCGACTCGGGCTCCCGGACCGTTGGCCTTCTTTCCGCTGAGTAGACTGAAAGAAGGCCATCACCGTCTATGGGCCAGGTTCACGGTCCTCCGGTTCCATCAGAGGCCCCG
This sequence comes from Vespertilio murinus, assembly GCA_963924515.1. NCBI lineage: Eukaryota > Metazoa > Chordata > Mammalia > Chiroptera > Vespertilionidae > Vespertilio > Vespertilio murinus. The sequence goes on along the minus strand of OZ004715.1, from coordinate 6,555,108 downwards.
CTGGGTGTGAGAAGGGACATCACACCTCCAGCCCACGGGAGTTTTAAGCTCCTTGTGCCCACAGATGATATGAAGAAAATGTATCAGCACCTCCACCTGTTTGCTCCACTGCCCCTCTGTGCACCAGACTCCGTTAGTTTTGCCCGGGAAGGGAACAGCCCTGCTGGCAGCAATGGGAACACCCCAACACCCCCTTTCACAGATGCTCTCCTCAGCCCTCCTGGCGATTTCTTACAAGGGACCAGCGGAGTGAAATTGGGTGGCGAAGGGCCCACCTCCCTCCCCGTCCTCCCTTCTCCCTGAGAGTCTTCACTAGAGCCTCCTCTGTGGAAACTTCCATCACAGGCGTCTCCCCCGGGCACCCCCACCCTCCTCATCAGAATACTCCTCCCCGGCGTGCCACGAGCTGTGGGATTGTGAGACTCCATTATAATAAAGGTGACGACGATAGATCTCAAGGAAGTGGAGCTCCAAAGCGAGGGAGGGAGGCACATCAGAGGGAGCGGGCTCCGGAGCCCGATAATGAGCATGGAGAGGACTCGTTCTGCTTACGGGCGAGCGAGGCCGGGAAGCCTCCGTTTGAAGACAAAGCGCCTGATAACGTGATCACAGGGCTCTCCTAATGGGGCCGGTGTGACGTTCAGGAAAATGTATTCTTTCCAGGGCCTTCTCCTTGCGTTCCAGGGGAAAAGGTCTTCAAGGGAGTGTTTACTTAATGGACCTCGCTCCACGCGCACACCACACTTCTCCACAGCAAGGGGACGCGCAGGTGTATGTCTAATTGACTTATTAACTCTGGGACCCATGGGTGACTTTTTCCACACGCTTGGACTCTGTCAGAAGAATGAACACGTGGCAAGGCAGACATCCCTTCTTAGTATCATCGATTGATTTCTGAAGGGTTTCCCAGCATGCTTAGCTGGGGACTCCCTTGCCCTTTTCTTCTTCTAAAAGATAGGTGGCTTTTTTTTTTTTTTTACAGATGGTGCATAAATTGGGACAACCAGCATGGCCAGCTCCCTGTGTGTAAGGAATGCTCTGTGTTCCCCAAGTTTGCGTTTGGAGATGCAGGACCCCACAGGGCATGACCTGACATCCCCTTGATGCCCAGGAAGGAAACAGGCCACACGTTTGCCTCGCGTGCCCCTCTCAGGATAGCCATGTGTGCACATGTTCACGGTCTCCTGAGTTGTGGGCCGTTCATTGGCTGGCTCCATTGCGTTGTCACAGCCTTCCCCTTTTTTCTTTCTTTCTGTTGATCTGCCACTTACTGACCCTGCCAATCAGACACGCACCCCAGAGTCACGAGTCCCCCAGGCACATGTGTACAATGGGGCACGTTCCAGAGCTCTTCTTTCCCATAGGGCTTTGTGGATGGTTCTTAAAATTAGGAACAAGAGGGATGGCCCATCAGCCCAATCTGCTTTGTGCTTAGGACTAGGGGTTTGGAGGTGGGGGATGAGGAATGACTGCTAATGAATATGGGGGCATCTTTTTAAAAATATTTTTATTGATTTCAGAGAGGAAAGGAGGAGAGAGAGATATAGAAACATCAATGATAAGAGAGAAATTATCACTCAACTGCCTCCTGCATGCCCCCTACTGGGGATTGAGATCATAACCCATGCATATGCCCTGACTAGGAATTGAACTGTGACCTTCTGGTTCATAGTTTGACGCTCAACCACTGAGCCATGCCCGCTGGGCTGGGGCCTCTTTTTGGAGTGATGAGAATCTTCTACAATTGATTGTGGTGGTGGTTGCACAACTTTGTGACTGTTCTAAGAATGCCCGAGTTGTACACTTTCAATAGGACCATGGCATGGCATGTGAATTATATGTCAACAAAGCTGTGATGAAAATTTATTCACATCTTATTGTTAATGGGATTAACACTTAATCCCATTCTTCTGGGATCCCATCCCTAATGAAACTAATGATGTGTATTTCTCAAGAACCACCTGTGACTAAGTGCAGGTGTCAAAAGACATAAGCAGACTTTGTACAAAGTTCATTCCTACGACAGACTCAGAAGCTCATACAGTTCTTAGAGACACTGTTCTGAAATTCATTTATTTCAAAATAGGGAATCTGAGTTGTATAGTATATGCTTCTGGCACTCGCCACCACCCCCTCCCCAATGCAAACGTTGGTTTGCTTGAAGTTGTCCCAGAGGCTCCTTACACTATCTTCATGTTTTTAGATTCTTTCTTCTCTTTGTTCTTCTGGTTGGATTTGTTTTTTTGTTTTGTTTTTTTGTTTGTTTTGTTTTGCTTCCTCATATTTTAATAATTGATTTGATTCTCAGAATCCTCTACTGTTGAATCTCTGTATATTATTCTTTATATTTATCAGTCAGTGTATGCTTAATTTCTGACTGGTCCTTTTCCATTTTTTTGGAGGTTTCTAGAAGATTCTTGAGTAACCTTATAACCGTAGTTTTGAACTCTATATCCAATAATTTGCTTTCTTCCATGTCTTCCATTTCTGACAGGTTTCTTTGTCTCCGCATTTTGGCTGCTTCCCTGTGTTTGTTTCTATGTATTGGGTAGAGCTGCTATGTCTCCTGGTAGAGTGGCCTTGTGTAGGAGGTGTTCTATAGGACCCAGTGGCTCAGCCTCCCCAGTCACCTGAGCTGAGAGCTCTAGATGCACCCCTTTGTGGGCTGTGAGCATAGACTCGTTGTAGTTGAGACTTGATTGCTGTACATGTTGCTGGGAGGAACTGACCTCCAGGCCCCTTGAGTTTGGCATTTATCAGGTTTGGAAGTGCCCAGATGAGGCCCAGCTGTGAAGCAAAGCAGGCTGGTGCCAGGTCTTGGGCCTTTTGTTGATAGGTTTGGGGCTCCCTGACCCACCTGCAGCCTGTTTGAGAGATTTTAGCCTGAGCAAGAAAAGGCCACTCATATGCAAAACATATGCCGGACAATTCAGTTCCTCCTCATAGGTGTCTGTGTTCCCCAAAGCCTCGCCCCGGTGCAGGAGCCCAGAGGAAGCAGGACCTTGTAGGTTCAGTCATGGTGCTGGCCTTTTAAGAGGATCAGCTGGGTCTCCAGCAGCCTCTGTGTCACTGAGCCCCAATCCGCACTGGTTTTCACAGCCCGGAGTTCTTACTCCATGTAAGGACTTCTTTTCCCAGCTCCGGGACCCTGGGCTGGGGCTGTGGTGTGGGGCTGGGACCCCTTGCTCCTCCGGGTGCCTCCGCAGAGGCAATCTCCCTCTGTATTAAAAAATTGGCACATGGGGGTGCGGGCCAGCCTGTTCCACACCTCCACCCCTCCTGCCAGTGTCAGCGTGCTTTCTTCTCTACTGCTCTAGTTGTAGGACTTCTATTCAGTCAGCTTCCCAGCAGTTCTGGATGATGGCTGTTGTGTATTTCAGTTGTAATTTTGATGTGGTTGTGGGAGGTGGTAAATAGGGGCGTTTACTTATGTCACCATCTTCGAAATCCTCTCCCTGTTTTCTGATAGGTCTCTCCCTGGCAGCATTTCCTTTGATTTTTAAAAAAATATATATTTTATTGATTTTTCACAGAGAGGAAGGGAGAGGGATAGAGAGCTAGAAACATCGATGAGAGAGAAACATCGACCAGCTGCCTCCTGCACACCCCCCACCGGGGATGTGCCCACAACCAATGTACATGCCCTTGACCAGAATCGAACCTGGGACCTTTCAGTCCGCAGACCGACGCTCTATCCACTGAGCCAAACCGGTTTTGGCTGATTTTTTTTAAATTTGATTAATTTTAGAGAGGAAGGAAGAAGGGGGGGGGGGCGAAAGAGAGGGAAAGAGAGAAACGTTGATTTGTTGTTCCACCTATTTTTGCATTCTTCGTGTGCCCTGATGGGGATCGAACCCGAAACCTTGGTGTATCAGGATGGCACCCTAATCAACTGAGCTACCCGGCCAGGGCAGCATTTCCTTTAGGAATTACCTGCATACCAACCCTCATTTCAGAGGCTGCTTTGAGGGCCTGACCTAAAACTCTAGTGGACATATCGGGCTAATCAGTGTGCTGGTGGCCAGCGTGCCTAGAGCCCTAACTCTCCCTATAGGTACCACTGGCCTGTGAGTCTCCACCGACGGTACGAATCCAGACAGGCCTTTCCCCCCGGAATATTGTAGTGCATGCGCGGGCACAGGCCCGGGTGGGACTTGGCAGGACCAAGAGGCTCTGGGCTCTTTGGTGACATTGTTTGAGCGCCAGGCAGGGCCGGCTTGATGGACATGCAGTCTGTGTGGTCACAAAGGGCTCTCTGTTTGGAAGGTTCCTGCTCTTGGTTTAATGCTCTTCCATGAGCATCTTGAAAGTCTTCACAGTGTTGGAAAAGGAGCCTGCACTTCTGTTTTGTACGGAGCCCTGCAAATTAGGGAGCTGGTCCCAGCCCCTGGATCTAACCATGCCTGAAGCTATATACCCCTGGGTTATTGTTTCTCCCCATTGTTGTTATTCCACAACCCAGCAAACTTCCTGTGGGCTTCTGCTCTTTGCAGCTTATCGAGCTATGATCATGGTCTGGGTTCCCAGATGCAAATATCAGAAACTCATTCTAGCCCAGCCGTGAGCAAACTATGGCCCTCGGGCCAGATCCTGCCTGTTTGGCTGTTCTATCTGGCCCAGTAGCTGAAAGAGCAGAGGGTTCTCTTGCTCTCCCCTCTGCTCCTTCACCAGCAGCCCAAGATGAGAGTGCCAGCATGGTCAGGTTGCTTTTGTTCCGGCCCTCCGGTCCAGTTTAAGAACCCATTGTGGCCCTCGAGTCAAAAAGTTTGCCCACCCCTGTAGCCCATTTGAGCAGAAAAGAAACTTGACTATTAGATAACCGATAGAATCGAAAAGGCCCGGAGGAACAATCCTGAAGCCCAGCAGCAGAGAACAGCAGCCAGATTCTGTCACAAACAGGACACGAAAGTGGTGTTCCAACTACAGAGCCTGGGGCTGGGATGCTGCGTGGAACCTCTGTCCCCGGCAGCCAGACGCGCGGCAGCTCTCAGCAGAGCGGCTTCCATGGGCCCCAGCCTCACGGCACTTGCTCCACAGGGTCACACGTGGGTGTGTCTGATTGGGGAAACCCAAATCCCCTGCCTGCACCTTAGCAACGAGGGAGCCAGGCAAGAGAGCGTCTAGCTTCTTCCTCGAGGAGGCATGGGCTCATGAACCAGGGAATTTTTCCAAAGATAGGAAGGGGTGTTCAGGATCTTGGGGGCATGCAGAGTGTCCTATATTCACCACTTTGAGCTACCTTTGAATTCTGCTGAGCCTGTGCCCACAGGAAGACCTTCATGATGTGGGATGAGTCCGTGGACATGCACACTTCCTGCTGCTCTCAGTATTTCTGGGGTTTCTCGGTGTGCCCCCCGAACCAATCCTTAGGAAGCCTTCTCCTTGTTGCCCTTTGGGGCTGTCCCAAGCCCACTTTTTGACACCACCTCCCGGGTAAGCTACCATTTTCCACCCAAATGGAATCGCAGCCAAGACAAGATGGGTCCATTTTTGCAAAGCAAAACACAACACAGCCCTTAGGGCCTGGTTACAAGGTGTTCGTTTGACCTAAGCCTTGTAGCCTAAGGTTTAGGCTGTCAGGTGTTGGTTTACCTTTCCTGGGAGCAGGTGTGGTTAGGTGCCGTTGGCTGCCACAAAGCAAGTCCCACGCACTCCCCGCAGCTGGCGGGTCAGAAACCTATTTCTATGCCAAGCAATCTCTTTATTGCTGATCATTGTATGCCAGTGTCCGGCCCATTCAGAAGGAGCATTTTTCAGAATCGAGTGTGAATAAAGTAATGAACAAAATGAAATGTACAGTTAGTAATTACCACTTTCCTTTGATGAGACTGCCCTGGAGTTTGTGTATTGCCAATCTGATGTAAAAATTACACGAAGAACAAAAGAATGCCTTTGGGGGAGGGGCATGAAATCCGCATTTTTTAAAAAAATCAGGCAGAGGGGTGTGGTCAAAACATTTGCTAAACAAGTCTCATTCACATTAAGATTTTAAATCTGTGTTATTTCCACTACCTGGAATATCCCTCCCCCCCCTTTCCTTACTTCCCATCGGTCACTACAGCCGCTAGGAATGTTGACAGGAAGCATGAAGACATAAAAACAAAGTCAGAAAACCTCCAGGGAGCTGTGTTCTCATGCATACACGTCCCCCCCTCCCCCCCCGGGAGCGTTTTGCCCGCCCCTCTCTGCCACACGGCAAGGGAGAAACACGTGTGGAAGGCCGTGGTAACCACGTTGAAGGAATAGCCGCACCCTCAGAGGTACAACCTGAGCGGTACACTGTCACTGACCGTAAAACCACACCCGACCGCTGAAGAACAAACAGCCTCAGGATGACAGAGGCAGCTGGAGGGTCCCCTCTCTAGGGAACCAGCCCCATGGGAATCCCTCTCTGCCCCTGAGTTCAGGTCCTCAGGTTTAATGTGACTCCTCTCCCACAACTCCTCCTGAGACCGTCCCCCCACCCCCCCCCCCTTCTGTCCATCATCCTTTGGGCTATGGTCTCACCTCCTTCGTCCGCAGGAGGGGACGAGGCTTTCTCCACATCGGAGGGGAGACATGGAAGCTGCCATCTCTGAGAAGCCAGCGCGCATGCCCTCCCGTCCCTAGCAGGGGGCCTGGCTACAGACTTAAATTCACAAGCAAAGTCGTTCCGGGGCATGTGGCTTTGTTCTCCCTGTGATTGGCTTCCCCTAATTATTGCGCTTCCCCGGGGTTTGACCGGCCAGAGGTGAGCTGGAGAGAAAAGGAGGAGCCGAAGAGGACTTTGTGTCCAGCACAAAGGAATTTGGAGTGTTCAGGAAGCTAGGGAAAGCCTTCCAAGGCAGGATCAGAATTACACTTCTGAAAAATCACAAGGGAAGATGTTGTGCACCCATGGGTGTCTGTAGAGGGTCATCGAGTCAACCAGGAGGCGGGAGGGAAGGGAGACCAGGGGGAGACTCCCGGTCTCAGGTAAGAGAAGACCCATGCAGACCCAGATGGGTCAATGGGATGCAGAAAGGAGCGGTGAGTGTGAGTGAGGTCAAAGGTCATCTGCTGTGCTAGTGAACGGGGCAGGCTGGGTCTCAGGTCTCTGGACTGGGAGATGCGCGGTTTCAGAGGGGTTAGCCCTCCCCTCTGGTTCCCTGGCCTTGCACAGGACTCCCCCGCCCCCCTCCTGCAATACTACCATCAGGTGGGAGGGAAGCGGGGCCCTGTGAGAATCCTCTGCCTGCCCTGAATCCCTGGGGATGCCTGCCAGGGATGAGCAGGCCTCTGGGGAGCTCTGCTGACTTGCCTCCGAGGCCCTGCAGCGCCAGGCTGTCAGCAGGAGACGGGAGGGCAGCGTTCCCCGAGGCCTGGCTCCACCGCGGGGGAAGCACTCGGCTCCAGGAGCCTCTGCTCTGGCGAGGGAGGAGGCGAGGGGGCAGCTGGGCCTGGTGGCAGATCACAGGTGAGTATTCGAAGGTGGCATCCATGGCAGCCAAAGAAAGAGCAGGCTGTTCCCACACGGGCACGCAGAACAAAGATGGGTAAAGTGACTCAGTCTCGCTGAGAACTTGCTTAAGGCACAAGGTGGACGGTGGGATCCCCCGTAGAGAGGGGTGTCATTTATTTACTCATCGTAGGACGTGAGGACGTGCCACCTCAAAGGAGCATCTCTTAACCGTCTTACTACGTCCTCAAGGCTGTCTCTCTTGGATTCAATGCTAGGAAAGATCTTTAATCGACTTCCAGGACTTTGTCTTTGTTTTTTCTTTCTTTTTTAAAAAATATATTTTATTGATTTTTTTACAGAGAGGAAGGGAGAGGGATAGAGAGCTAGAAACATCGATGAGAGAGAATCATCGACCAGCTGCCTCCTGCACACCCCCTACTGGGGATGTGCCCGCAACCAAGGTACATGCCCTTGACCGGAATCGAACCTGGGACCTTTCAGTCTGCAGGCCGACGCTCTATTCATTGAGCCAAACCGGTTTCGGCCAGGACTTCATCTTGTGAAACTAGAGTTCTTTTTGTGCTCTAGAATTGGCCATCAAACTGTCTAAGAGCCTCGGTGTTAGCAATGCCTCTGATGCCAGCCCGGGGACATAGAGCTGGGCCCTTCCTCACATTGTGGAGCGCAGGGCAGGTGCTCCCACCATGCCCAGGCCCCTCCTCTTGGCTCCACCTCAGCGTCCAGTTTAGCGCTGTGATGAGCTGTGCCCCAAAGCAGTTTTTCCACTTTGGCATCACTAACGCGTCGGCCTGATCACTCTCTTGTTCAGGGCTGTCCAGTGTATTGTCGGAGGTTTAGCACCGTCCCCGGCATCAAGATGTCAGTAGCTGTCCTGCTCTTGCAAGCTATGACAACCAAAACATGTCTCCAGACATTGCCACATACCCCTTGGCAGGCAAAGTCACCCTCACTCGGGAATTACTGTTTAGAAGGAAGTCCTCTGATTAGATGTGGTGGCCAGCTTTTTAATACACAATAGATTAGAGCCACATTCTGCTGTGACATTTGCCCCACGAGAAAAGGGGAAAGGCCTGGGCACATGACTCCAAGCGCCAGTCCTGATCATGGAAGAGCCTCCTTGTCATAGCCACCGGGTAGACCAGATGCCAAAGCTCAGCACCCTCTTTGCTGGGGAGGATTTCAGGTGGGCCATGGGTGTGGCTTTAGAAAACGTTGAATTCAGAGCCCAAAGTTTATATCTTTCCAAGTTTCTTTCAGACCGACTGAAGTCTCAGCTTGGTGCTGGCCTCTTTTCTGGCGTTACCTCGGTAACGCACCTTTGCTAATTTCCTTTTTCCCCCTTCCATTCTATCTCCTCTATTAGCTTTTCTGTTCTGTGTCTTAGTGTTATTCTGTGGTCACTCCAGAAATGACAAAGTGCATCCTTACCTATTGCAGTCTCCCTTCACTCAGTACTTCAGATACATCCTGAACCATGCAAAACCCTTTTATCGATTGAAATTCATTTATCCCTCTCCTGTTTTTTCCCCTCTTGTTACCACCCACTTCACTACGATGTACGTTATATGGTATTATTATTGTTGCTTTGAATAGTCAACAATTTTTACATTTACCCTGGTAGGTGCACTGTAGTTCTTCCTATGCTTCCTTCCTCCCATCTGGGGTGATTTTGTACCAAGAAGTTCCTTTAGTATTTCTTTTAACACAGAGAGAGCAGGCCTAGGCTAAATTCAGACAATAGTATCTGAATTTAGTCCAAGTGTGTTTGTTTTTATTGTGTTTATCTTCGCTACTTTATAAAAAAAAAAAACAACAACAATAGTTTCTTCTGATTGATCAAAATACTATAGTAGGTTGATTTAAAGAAAATGATTGAGCAAATAACCATCCGGTGATACTGACTAAACGCTGAGAGGGTGGCATGAAGATTTTTTGAAGTTTGGTGGCAGGAGCTCATGATAGATGAGATGTGATGGTTGAACGGGAAGGAGAAAGCAGGCCGCCTCTTGCTGTGCCCTTTCTCAAGAGGCAACTGGGTTCCTGGGACCGAGCACGGTGGGGAGGGGGTGGGGTGACTGTAGGCAAGTTGCTTCACTGCTGTCACCCATAAAAGGGGACAACCTTCACAGTGTTAGAGGGAAAGCTTCAGGTATTTGCACAGCTTTAGGCTATTTATGGTTATAGCTGCCATTTGGAGTGTAAACACTAAACCTTGGCAATGTGCCCAAGACTCTGCACAACCAGTCTGACCGGTGTGGCTCAGTGGTTGAGCGTTGACCTATGAACCAGGAGGTCTCAGTTCCATTCCAGGTCAAGGGACATTCCCAGGGTGCGGGCTCCATCCCCAGCGTGGGGCGTGCAGGAGACAGCCAGTCAATGATTCCCTCTCATCATTGATGTCTCGCTCCCTTCATCCCTATTTTAAAATATATTTAAAAAATGACTCTGCATGACCAGAGGTCAAGTTGCTATTGTTATTATTGTCTATCTCTCCATTTTCCTTCTATGACAAACTTCCCCATATTTGTCAGCTTTATTTCCCCTGGACCTAATCTGTCCCCTGACCCTATCACTTCCTAACTGGGTGATTTGGGGCACAGACTTCACCTTGCCGAACCTTGGGCTAGCCACCCATTAAATGGGAACACTGATATCGCGTTTCCCCGAAAATAAGACATCCTCTGACAATAAGACCTACTTACAGGTTTCCTTCTGATTGAAATATAAGGCATCCCCCCAAAAAAAATAAGGCCCCCAGGCTCGGTCTCAGAATGAAAATTAATTTACCATAAATTGGTCGCTAGGGCCGCCCCGACTGGCATCTAGCAACCAGTGACATTACGCAGAGTCCTAACGTCACTGCTGTGTGAATGGAGACAAATCAGCGTGGAAACTTTGTGAAACCTAAACTGCAAGAAGTTGTGACTTGGGTGAAGAATTCATGGGAGAAAATCACTGACAGCTGCATTGCAGATGCACTGTGAGCAGGCTACCTTGGCAAGAAGTACTCATTTAAAGGCAGTGCTATTGATAAACATGAGAGATTTGGTCCACTGATTCTGAAAGAAATGGAGTCACAAGAAATTCACCAGGAAATTCAGGAATTGGATTGTTATGATGATGTTCCAGAAGATGATGACATGATTGTCATTGAATAAATGAGTAAATTCTTGATACTGTAGGATTCAGTTTGTCTGGTTTGTGTTGACAACTACCATACTACCGTACTGTATACAGGTAATAAATTTCCTTTCTTTTCATTTAACAATAAATGTGTACCGTATTCTTCTTCATGGAAAAACAAGACATCCCCTGAAAATAAGACCTAGTGCATCTTTGAGAGCAAATATTAATATAAGACACTGTCTTATTTTCGGGGAAACAGGGTAGTACTTATCTCGTGGGGTTTAGACCCTGTCACCAAGCTCCTCCCTCTGATTTCATGCTTGGAGTAGGGAAGATACATTCTGCAAGGAAAGGATAGAGCATGCTGGCCACACAAAACACTAGTGTTATTGCAACCCCAAGTATGCTTCTTAATATGCTGGCCCAGGGCGGACTTTTCTGGAATATCCCATCATCTGTTACCTCCTTAAAATACAACCACCTGGGCTGCTGCTGTGTCTGCTTAAGGATGGGAGCTAGAACACTGGCGGTTTCTGAAGGCCGAGTCTGTGTTCATCCATGAAGGGTGTCATACATCATTTTTAGCACCAAAAATGTACCCTTGTCCGCCTGTAAAACGCTTTCAGCCCTGTGAGCCAATCCAGTGTCCTTGTGACAAAAAGCTACGTGATTTAGGGTTATAACTCAAAAAAAGAGGTGCTGGTTGCATCCAAGAGTGGCCACTCCCATCAAGAATTCTGAGCAGTGTAGCTATTTGATGATGGATGTTAACTCAACCTGTTTTGGTAGCCATTTCATGGTACTGGTACAGCTGACTCTTGAACAGCTTGAGAGCTAGGGGTGCCGACTCACTGCATGGTCAAAATTCTGGGTATAACTTCCTTCCTCCACAAATTAACTGCGAATAGCCTGCTGGTGACCATTAGGCCTTGTTAATAACATAAACAGTCAATTCATACATGTTTTGTATGTTACACATATCCTGTACTTGTATAATAAGTAAGCAAAGAAAAGAAAGTGTTACTAGGAAAACAGTGAGGAAGAGAAAATGCATTTATGGCACTGTACATATTTATTGAAAAATATCCATGTATAAGTGAGCCCATGAAGTTCAAACCCATGTTGTTCAAGGGTCAACTCTATGTGGGAAGCAGACTATGAGGCTGTACATCTTAAACCTACACATGTCAACTAATTCTCAATAAAACTGGAGTGGGGGGAGGAGCCCTCAAGCTCAGGGTGGGTAGAGGAATATTGCTGGTTAGCTTACACAGGGTTATGAGAAATAAGAAATAAAAATGTAAAAAAAAGAAAGAAAACATTTTTTGAAGTTATTTCCCACTATCCATGTTTACCTTAATTTGCAAGCAGAGGTCACTGTAGCCAGTGGGCCCTTTGATTGAACCCTTTGATTTGATTTGATCTCTAGGCCCAGTTTTTAGAGGAATTCCCTAATAAAGAATTCTGTTTAAGTAACATATAGAGCACTGATAATACTGAGTTTGACACTAGGGACACAAAAATCACCAACCAGAGACGGTCGAACCTGCATTACCACCATTTGTCCACCAACCAGATCTGAAATATCATGGCTGACATGTACACATAAGGAACTATTTGACATTGAAATTGGGACTCAAAAGAACTGTTGGCCCAGAAAGGAACTCACTACAGACTGATTCATTTGCCTCTCAGCATAACCATTAAGGCTTGTCGCAGTTTAGGTTCTTACAAGGGTATTTCTTGGATCACATGACCTCACACATCTAGAGGAAATAATGAACAACATAGACTGGTGAACAAAAACAGACATAGAGAAAGAGAAGCAGCGATCAGACTCTCAAATCTCAGAGGGAAAGTAGGGGAGGGTGGGGGTAAGGGGAAGAGATCAACCAAAGGACTTGTGTGCATGCACATGGGCCTAGCCAGTGGCCATGGACAACAGGGGGGTGGGAGAATATGTAGGGAAGGGTTTGAGATGGGAATGGAGGGATAAAGACCATTATGTGATACCATAATCAATAAAAATAAATTTTAAAAAATGATCAAAAGTTATAGTCCCTGTCCTTGATGACTTTGCAGATAATTACAGTACCATGTCATAAGTGCAGTGACAGAGACGTATGCAGAATGAGGGGCAGCTCTGCCAACTAAGGAGGTAGAATGTACAGCCCGGCACCATTCAATTAGCCAGGACCTGAGTACCTACTATGTGCTTCCTGCCCAGCGTGCTTTTACACTAGAGCTTTTGCATGTATGATCCTTCTTTTGCCCAGATTACTTCCCCCCCCCTCCAAATATCTTTATAGACCACTCCCTCACTTTATCCAACATCCAACATTCAAATGCCATTTTGTCAGAGGACTTGCCCTGGCCGTCCCATAGAGAAGAAACCCCTCCATACATTCAGCTTCTATTCCATCCCTGGCTCTGTTTTCCTTCGTTGTATCTATCACTATTGGCATGTTTTCTTGTTTGTTTGTTTTTAGTGGGCAACACTTGACCTACACACACACACACACACACACACACACACACACACGACTGTTAAAATTGAGGAAGCAGGGACATGGTGTTTTTGCTGTGTGTGGTTGTGTGTGTGTGTGTGTGTGTGTGTGTGTGTGGTTTTTTGTTTGTTCGCTTGCCACATAGTTGATATTCAGTAAACACAAATTATAAATGGGTAAATGTGTTAAGCTACCACTTGGATGGCGGCTCAGCCTTGGTCTTGACAACTAAAATTGTGCAGTTTGTTTGGGAAGAAGATCAGTCAAACAGAACAGAACAAGATGTGGCTGCTGGTTTAATTGAAGTGCTTTCCAAGTGCTAACAAAGCTTGGAGGAGGAAGCTATTCACTTCTTCCCCGTGGAGAGACGGCGAGGAAGGAGGTGACATCTCAGCGGAGGTCACATTTCACCTGGACCTGGGAAGATAAATGAGTTTGCCAGGCAGAAGGGGGATAAAGACTTACAGCAATTTCTGTGGGATTCGCCCACTGGTGTACGGCACCAGTGGTATGCATGTTCACCTCTCGGCCTGACGCTTTCTCTCCAGAGTGTGCGAGGCAGGCAGGAAACAAGCACCCCAGAGAGGCCCTCAGCAATGGTGGGTGGGAGTTGGAGGGTAAAGACCCTGATTTCTTTGCCACTCAAGTGGGACAACTTGAAAGTGAGGTCCATGTTGTTGGCCCAAAGTCTCAAAAGGGAGGGAGCCTCCCTCATCCACAGCAAAAACCTGCTTGATGGCACGTTCTTTTTTCTTTTTTAAAAAATCTTTATTGTTGAGACTATTACACACTATTATAGATGTCCCCCTTTTTCCTCCTCTTTGCTCCTTCCGCCCGATTCCTGCTCCACCCCAGGTCTTCACCACCACCCTATGTCTGTGTCCATAGGTAATGCAGATATGCATACAAGTTCTCCGGTTAATCTTCTCTTGCCCCTCTACCCACGTCCCTTGAGATGGACTTCCTTCCCTTCCCTGCCATCCCAACTTCCCTAGCAGTGTTTCCTGAGATCACTTCCCAAGCAAACTGTTTCCCACTGAACCCTTGGCTCAGATCCACTCCTGGGAGAAGCACCCGAGACAGTCACGGTCCCAGGAGGAGCAGGAACATGGATAAAGGGGCTGGACTACGCCAGGCAACCTTGAGGAGATGGAGAGATTGGAGCAAAAGCTAAAATGGTGGCCAGACTGCAGCTCCTTGTGAGATGTGTCTAAACTCGAGCCTTACTAATAGCAAGACTATGCCGGCAGACACAGCAGTTTGGAGCCAATATTCCCTCCTTCACTGCCACAGCTGTTAGTTGCTAATTTAGACTTTTGGTTTTTCATCATTCTGTTTGCTACCCGTTCCTTCCAGATTTCCCCTTCTCTCTCAGCCCCTGGAAGAGACATTCTAACCCTCCCGTGAGAGCCAAATCTCTCTTGTGTGGAGCGAGACTTGGAAAACGCCACAGGGGCTCCTCCCGGGGCAGAACTGCCCCACACAGAAATGCCACCTGGTGCCCCGGGGGAGACAGACTGGCTGGTGGGTGGGTATGACAGTGGGTGGTCTACGCACAAAGGAGGAAGATAGACCCAGAAATGGGGAACTGGCGAGGGACTCTTTGTTCCTTTAGAGTTGCTCATTCAAGCCAAACATCATTGTCATTTCAGTGAAGTCTTCTTGGCTGAGTGGCCAATTGTTCTAAGAGATAATTAAACAGTCCCCTCAAAGCAGGGACAGTCAATACAAGGCTTGCTTCTGACTGGAGATGACAGGGGCAGCAAGTGTTTTGAGATATAAATCCATTCCCGTGGGGGCCATCCAACTGGAAGAGAGGGGTGCAGAGACCCTGTGGTAGTGCAGGTTCCAATGGCTCCTCCCAACGTGTTTTCCCTAAACAAGTGACCGGGGCACCTTTGTCTCATCCAGTAGACGGAGGGGAAATTGAGCTGCCAAGCCATATGAGGCTCCCAGTAGAGATTTGGAGGAAGATGAATGGTACTTAAGGAACAAGAAGACCGTGAAATCAAACCATTAAAAAACAATTTCAAGACCAGTCAACTTCCCTCACCTTCTTCGCACTGTGACGAAGCCCCCAAGGTCATGGGACGGGTCCTTTTGATCTTGTCCAAGTTGGTGTGTTGACTTTTCTCATGATCAAGGTGCTTCTTGCTTTGGGAGAAAGGCTGCCTCCGAGAGGGGATGGGGAAAAGAGAGGCTCCACACTTTCCCCCCATTTTCTCCGGTTATTTTTCAGTTTGGGGGACAGAGCTGGGAGTCTTGGGACTGACCTCACTCACCAAGGTTGCCTGCAGGCATGTCTAAGAGAGAGATAGCCTCACTGGGCTTACTTTTTCGCCGATTTTTGAAAAGTTCTTTCATTCTAGCTGAATCTTTATAGCCCAGACATTGAGGTCAGAATTGAGGTCCAGAGTGGACTTAGGTGGGGTTTGGGCCCATAGCACAGGGTGCCATTAAATCTAGGGGTGGCAGGTGTCACCTAGATGACATAAATTTCTCCTTCTGCCTCCTAGGCCCACCTTTCCATTTTTTAGCCTTCAATTAAAAAAACTATAGAGAAATACATCCTCCTTATGAAAAAAGGAAACCAAAATCCTTGGGATAAGATTAAAGACCTCTGAGACCAACAGTGTCCCCCTCCCACCCCAAAGAGGTAACAACTCTTGCAGGAGGATATGTAGCTCTCTAGTTCTTTTTCCACTCATAGCATACGTGTCACGCATCTACGTCCCTATAGAAAACACGAAGAATGTGTGATTAGGTGCATTAAGGCTATCCTGCTTTGCACGATTCCGCAACCTGCTTTTCCGTTCCACAGGTGCTCCTTATGGACTCAGAGTCACCGCTCTGGTTGCACAGCTGGGGGGGTGGGGGTGGGGGTGCAGAACACGAGAGAGCCCAAAGCTCAGCCCATTATCTGCCAGCTTAGCTCATTTGCTTACCCAGAGGGGACCACCTTTTTCTAATTCATTCAAAGCTATGATGGTCCTGGGTGCATCTTCTCTGCTCTATTTCATTGCCTCGTAGTGGTCCATAGGGTGGATAGATTGCATGTCACGTGACCATCCCCATGGTTGGACATTTGCGTTGTTTCTAGTTCCTCACGGTCATGGGCTAGTGTTTCTAGAGAGGCAGTGGGGTTGTTGCATCACAGGGAGGCACATTTTAAGATCTCACAGACAATGCTAAAGTGCCCCCCGAAGGGCACGATCCACATGCCACCCCCCGGCAGTGTGTAAGCGTGCCCCTTCCCATCGCGTTCGCCAGCAGGTGATGCTGCCCGCCTTCCGTTTTTGCTCCTTGCTCTCCCCTTCTCCCTGGGCTTCTGGCTGACCCTCCTGCTCTGGGGTTGCCCCTCGCCTACTGCTTGGTTTTGCTCCTGGTTTCTCCACCTTGGCTCTTTAAGCACAGGAGCTTCCTGCTGCCCGATCCCTCGACGGGCCAGGTGTGTCTGCTCCCATTCTGGCCTAACTCCCAGGTGGCAGGTGGGCAGGAGAAGAGCCTCGCTGTGTGATCATGGGCTGGTGGCTAGCCTGGCCTCAGTTTCCCCACTTGCACCTTAAAGGACCTGGGTTGCAGGAGCTCCAGGACTTGAGCTCTCAAGTTCTGGCTCCAGTAGAACAACAGAAAAGTTCACTTTCAGAAGGTGCTCTTGCCCCCATCCGCGCTGGTCTCCGTGGGGCTGGCGGAAGTGCTTTAGGGTGAGCGCACCCCGTCAGACGTGAGTCATTGGAAGGCGTAATGAGTAGGTATGGGTTTTATTGCCCCAATAAACGATATCACCATTCATTTCTGTGCTTTTATGGGAGGGGCTGGGTGACGAAGGACGGGTCTTGTGGTCTGCCCAAGCCCTCCACCAGGCAGTGGACACGTCTCAGATAAATCAGGCCCACCTAGCCGACGCCTCGGCCACTTCCTCCTTGCTTTTCCCTCATTGCCACGCCTCCCCCACCCATTCAGCAATGGGAGCGCCCACTGCGCCCCCTGCCCCGGGTTGTATTAGGAAAGGGTTCGAGGGGAAGATGGAGAGTGCTGGGAAAGAGCTGCCAGGCGCTGCCAGCCCTCAGGGCGAAGTCAGTGCCATCTAATGAAACTGTCTGGGATGGTAGAATCACTCTGGAAAGTCCGTGCTGTCCAATGCGAACCAACGCCAGGTGCCTTGGCCCCCTGCTCTGGCAGGTGTGGTTGGGATGCCTGGGCCAAGCTCCCGCATCTTCATTCGTCCTTAGCCCAGGGGTCCGTCCAGTGAGCGAGGGGAAGGAAGCAGTCCAGGGCTGGGGGCTTTGCAGCGCACACTCTACACCAGGGGTGGGCAAACTTTTTGACTCGAGGGCCACCATGGGTTCCTAAACTGGACCGGAGGGCCCGAACAAAAGCAACCTGACCATGCTGGCACTCTCCTCTTGGGCTGCTGGTGAAGGAGCGGAGGGGAGAGCAAGAGAACCCTCCGCTCTTGTGGCTCTGCTGGAGGGATAGAACAGCTGAACAGGCCGGATCCGGCCCGCGGGCCGTAGTTTGCCCACGGCTGCTCTAGACTTCGGTCCTGCCAATCCTCTCCTGGAAGCCTCAGTCTCTCAGTCTGAGGAGAATTGTTTTGAGGCTCAAAGGACACAGAACTTGTAGGCCTTGGCGCAGAGCCCACGGTAGGTGCTTTGTTGGAAGAACACCTCCCCCTCGGTTGTGTTTTCCTGGTTCTCAGGCCTCCTGCCTCCTTCTGCCAACCAGGAGCTTCCACCCCGAGGAGGAGGCGGGACTCCAGGGGCCCAGCCTGTGCTTCTGGGGGAGGCGCTGGCCGCGGAGGCCGCCTCCCCCTCCACAGGCCGCCGGAGCCTCAGACGCTGACTCAGGTTGAGTTCACAACGTTACAGACGCCACAAACCGAATCACTCTCATCGCGGGCCCTTTTCAAGGGTGGGAATTTGCCTCCCCAGCTCTAGAGAGGCAGTGGGATTGCTGGAACGTAGTAGGTGCTCAGTGAATAACTGTGGGGTGGCTTCATCAGCCAATGCCACTCCAGAGGAGCGGAAGCCTGCCGCCCCTCGCCCCATCTCTGCCTCTCCGGGAAAATGCAAGGCCTCCCGGGTAGCAGGCTCGGGTTGACTCAGCTCGGCTGTGGCCTGGTTCTGTGATCCTGGCAAGTGCCAGCCCTGCTTGGTGTCTTGGTTTCCTCCTCCGCCCTCTGGGTCCCCTGGAATTCTGTGACCTAAACACATACGGGCTGCGTGGGCTGCGTTGGCTGGGCAGGTCCCCAAGGCGTTCTTCCGCGGGGGGTTGTCCTGGCGGGCCACCCAGTCCCCTCTCCCTCCCCTCCCCCTGCCCTTCACACAGCGGGAGCTTGCGGCTGGCTTCCTGTGAGTCCAACAACCGGCAGGCGGTCTTCGCCTTCCCCTTCCCTGACCTCACCCGGCAAGCGCTCCAGACGGCGGTCAGAGCAAACAGGACTGGCCCGGCCCGGCCAGGAAATCCAGAACAAAGGAGAGCTTCTTTTATCAGCGGCTTCCTTTGTCGGAGATACACGGGAAGAGGGATCGCCTCACACACTGGAACCGAGGAGAAGCCAGCGGTACCCTGCTACTTGGATGAAACGGAGGCACTCATTTATTTCCCCCTCGACGTGCAATGATTGTGACGTGACGTGCCGGGGACCCGGAGCTGCGGCACCATAACCCAGGACGTGGAGTTTGACCTCAGAGGATGATTAGAAATAAGAGCCTGGAGAGATGAGATTACAGTCCAGTAGGACTCGTGTGTGTGTGTGTGTGTGTGTGTGTGTGTCACTGACTTGGTGTGTCACTGTCTTCTTACGGGTCCCTGCCGCCCAAGTCTGGCTGCCATGCAGTTGGGGCTTAGTCATTGTTTGTTGAGTGAGTGGGAAAAAAAGAAAAGAGTGATGAGGATAGGATGTTTGGGAAGCTCATGGGAGGGGTTCTAATCTAGTATGCAAGGCGACCTGGAAGAAATGACAGGGAGGCCCAAGACTTGCAGAAAGAGTAGCCTTCAGCGAGGGGAAGTGGGTGGGGGGCGGAGCCTGGGGTGGTGAGGGGCTGGGCTCTGCAGGCCAAGGCAGCAGTGGCACGCAGCTGAGCATGAGGGCCTTGGGTCGGTTCAACCCTATAAAGCTGCCAGGCCCGGACCATTTTTGCCAAAAAACATAACAATTTCGTTCTGTTCAACCAAATTCTTTAAATGTCACTGAGCAAAGATAAGGCCGGGGGAGCTGTGACCAGAGACTGGATTTTCTCCCCCGGGCATGGAGCAGCGATGCGATTTTTACTCCTCCCATCCCCGGCCCCCAAATAAAACGATCTTTTTTTTGTATGGCGATATAACGAATATGTGTAATTGTTTTAAAATTCATATTCTAACAAGGGTGTAGAAAAAAGGATAATAATCCTCTTTGCTCTCACCGCCCAGTTGCGCACAGCCGCTGGGAGCTGACAGGTCAGTCACAACGGCGTGTGTGCCTTTTCCAGGAGGGTTTTTCTCAAGACCCGGATGTGAAGAGGGGGAGGGGAGGCTGCTATCGAAAAGTTTCCAGTGGCCCCCGTGTCTCATGGCGGAGGCTGTAGGCTACCGTGGAAAAATTAATTTAATTTTATTTTATTTTTCAAATCTTTATTGTTGAAAGTATTACATATGTCCCCCGTTTCTCCTCCCCCCTTCTAGCCTATCCCTGCCCCCCATCCCAGGCCTTCACCGCCCTAATGTTTGTGCCCATGGGTTATGCATGCACACATACAAGTTCATTGGTTGATCTCTTCCCACTCACCCTCCTCTGCCTTCCCTCTGAGGTTCAGCAGTCTGTTCCATGCTTCTATGTCTCTGGTCCTATTTAAAAAATATATATATTTTATTGACTTTTTTTTTTTACAGAGAGGAAGAGAGAGGGATAGAGAGTGTGAAACATCAATGAGAGAGAATCATCGACCAGCTGCCTCTTGCACACCCCCTACTGGGGATGTGCCCACAACCAAGGTACATGCCCTTGACCGGAATTGAACCCGGGACCCTTCAGTCCGCAGGCCAACGCTCTATCCACTGAACCAAACCGGTTTCGGCTCTGGTCCTATTTTTGTTCGTCAGTTTATTTGGTTCATTAGATTCCACGTGTGATCCTTTTGTTCACATTGTCTCGTGAGCAATCCGAGTGGGAGAAAGGTGTCGCAGGGCGTCTGGGGGCTTGGCTGCCGCATCGCCTCACCTCTGCCCCGGGTGAGGCTGCTGCTTGCTAGGCGCAAGGGCGGCACGTTTGTATGGGGTCCAGGAGCCCCTGGGAGGCAGGGCCTGGCCATCTAACACCTTCTCAAAGAAAACTGCACAAAACCCACCCACACCACACACCTCGGAAACGGGAAGAACAGAGAGAAATTAAAAAAAGAACATGAGCCGAAACCGGTTTAGCTCAATGGATAGAGAGCGTCGGCCTGCGGACTGAAAGGTCCCGGGTTCGATTCCGGTCAAGGGCATGTACCTTGGTTGCGGGCACATCCCCAGTAGGGGGTGTGCAGGAGACAGCTGATCGATGTTTCTCTCTCATCGATGTTTCTAACTCTCTATCCCTCTCCCTTCCTCTCTGTAAAAAAATCAATAAAATACATATTTTTAAAAAAGAAGAACATGATTACCTATAGTGACACCATGAAGAGGTTCATTATTGACATATCTGGCTTGGCCCTCTACACACCTCATCCGTACGGGAGAGCCTTTTGCTCATGGGCTACAGGCCTGGACGGCATGTTACTGCACAAAACACGAGATTAAATCAAGCACGAAAGAAAACTATGCAATTACGAGATAAACAGGAGGTGCAGGAGGCCGCTGCCGGGGTACCCGGGCACGCTGTTTTACAGCAAGCTGGAGTTGACTGTGCTTAGAAACACCTGCCGATTCCTTTGGCCCACTTTCCAAAGCCTGCTTACACGGTCCCCCACAGTGGTCGGCACACTCATTAGTCAACCGAGCCAAGTGTCAACAGTACAACGATTGAAATTTCTTTTGAGAGCGCAACTTGTTTAGACTTAAACTATCTAGGCAGGTACAATGTTATTAACTCAATTAGGGCGCTCCTCAGCTGGCCTTGGCTAAAAAACCCAAGGGGCCAAAGAGCCGCATGTGGCTCTCGAGCTGCAGTTTGCTGACCGCTGGCCTTGGGCACTGAGACTGTTCCCTAAACACTGTTTGTCCTACGGGCCAGGGTTATGTCATCCTCTGGAAGGCTCTGCACCAAGACCCTTTCTGGCTCTCACTGTCGATAGCCACCGGTGCTGCTATGGCAGGATCTCGGGGTCACGCTTGCTGGGGACTCAGGTGTCCCTTTTCCAGACCCAGGCAGCGCCCTCTGAGAGGTGCCTCTGACGGCAGCCCCTCCCTGGTGCTCCCGTGCGTGGGCCCAGCCTGTGGGTGGTTCCGTGATGTGCTCAGGGCCCTGGCTGGAGGAAGCAATCTGCCGGGGGCGGATGGAAAAGCACACCTTTGAGCCAGGCATAGCCATCAACCTCAAGTGACCTGGGGCAGCTCTGGCGGTCCATGGATGTGGGTGTCACGTTCCTGCTGGCACAGCTTGGCCCCTGGTGCTCCCCCTGGGTGCTCTCTTGAGGCAGCCTGCCTGGGTCTCCTATAGCCTTGTTCACCCCAACGATGCCAGGTGGTCCACTGAGGCCACACTGCTGGGCTCAGTCTCCCTGAATGTCCCTAGCTATCATTTCATGGCCATTTTACCTGGTGAACAAGACAACGGTCTGGGATAGCCCCATGTGCAGGATGATGCTGGCAGGATGGGCTGGCCTCAGTGCCAGGGGTGTGGCTTAGGGTCGGTGTGAGACTTAGGGTCAGTAGAATCTACGCCAACTCAGCACCCTTTGGGGAGTCCAGACCCCCTAGAGAGAAGAGACCTTCCCGAGGTAGCAGTGTCCCGGGGGAGGGGGGGCCCGTCTCTGCCATGGGACCCCTCTTCCTCCTCTGCATCCAGAAGCTGTGTGAGCTGGGAAAGAGATGATGTCCCACCTGCTGGAAGCGACAACTGCAGTCCGGAGGCGGAGGGGTGAGAAAGTCCCCCTGGCCGCGAGGGGGAGCTGATGCGGGAGTGTGGGCCAGGGGCCCCCTGTAGGAGGCTCAGCGGCCCAAGGCCTCCCCAAGGGCAGCTGGGCCCCAGGCGCCTCAGAGCTACAGGCCACCGCTGACAGGCCAGGCCAGGGGGCATTCCACGGCCAGGCCCCTCAGGAGAAGTGCCCGCCTCACTGAGGATTTTTAAAAATCCAACCGGCAAAGATGAAAGCGACGTGTACCACTGAATATTGGTGAGCCCATGAAGAACATGCCATGTGCATCTACTGTATAGTCGGGGAAGCATCAGTGAACACCAGTCCACAGCCCTTTACCCAAAACCCCCGGGGCCAGAAGTGTGTTGGAACATAAGAGTTTTTCAGATTCACAAAAAGGCAATAGGATGTGTAAATTGTATAGCATGTACCATTCCCTGCAGGGTCTAGGGCAGTGCACACATTTGTGTGTCTACATGAAATATTCATACGACGCGGAATGCCCGAAGACTGTAATTGCCTTGTTGTCTGTTCAGGCCAAAGGACTTTGGATACTAAACGTATTAAAGCATTTTCCGTCCCCAGAGTTTTGTGGATAAGGTGTGAGAGATCTTGCAACCCTTCTGGAGGGGAATCTGACCATGTGCATTCGGAATCTTAACACACACACACACACACACACACACACACACACACACACCCCTTCTCACCCAACAACTTTACTTCTCAGAATTCATTCTCAGAAAATAGTTCTGCAACAACCTAGCACAGTGGATGTTCTATTGTTTGTGTTGGAAGAAGAAAAAGAAAATTAGAAACAATCTGAATGCCTAGCAATAGGTTTTTGTTTTTTTTTAAGTAGGGGGTTACTTAAATAAATATAGTTCATTTGTGCAACGGAATATGAGGCGGTCCTTAAAAATAGGCTTGCTCATTGGCTTGACAGGATGCACAGGATACATTATTTGGAGACAGATTTCAGCTCTGACTACAATCTCATTTGCTTCACGAGACCAGGCTCATCTCCAGGTTTTTGCATGGTTTTATTATGCATGGTTTTTTATTTATTTATTGCTAATGGGGGTTTTCTCATTTCCCTTATTCGGAGTTAGGCGAGTAATACTTTCAAAGAATTCGGATGTACATAAGCTAACATAAAGGCTCCCACTCCTCTCTCCCCTGCCTTCTCCTTCTTGGAGGTGACATAATTCCACTGTGCGTGTTTCTTTCCAGACCCTTTTCTCTGCTTTAAACGCATAAAGAATTTTAAACTACTTTTCCCATCCGTGGAATCATACCGTGTGTATAGTTCTCTGTCTTCATCATTCACTTGACTCTTTCATTGACCTCTTTCCGTGCTGCAAGGGGGTCTCCTCATGTATTGAGCCCTGGCTGGACATTGAAGGAGTTTCCACTTACTTACTCTCTCAGACAATTTTTCGAAGAACATCTCGGCACATGTCCCTTGTGGACATGGACGCACCTTTGCGCAGACGCGTTCTTAGTGTTGAGTTTTCTACAACAGACGTGCTATTGGGTTATTTTACAATGCCGTTAAACCTATGAAAAGATTCCACTAGGCTCTTCCCAGCACCCCGATGCCACTCAGCTGGCCCATGTTATTCTCCTCAGGATAAGCGAGCTATTCTTCACCAGCGCCACCTGGTAAATAAATACCACATATTTTGGGGCCACACATATTTTTTAGATTCGTTCTGCTTGGAGGAGGAGTATCTGGTCCAGGGCAGCTGGCAGGAGTCCGGGGAGGAGGCTGCAGGGCCAGAGCCTTGAGGGGGCAGGGGGCAGTCCAAGGGGTGGACTGTCCTTACGTGACTCCGATGGCCGCTTCCCACAGACCGTGGGAACCCGAGGCCTTTCCTTGGCAGGCGGTGGCGGCTGCCTACTCCTGGGGAGGCCTCAAGGGCTGACCTTAGGGGCTAACGGCTTCCCGGGGGTGGGTGGGCTCCCCTGGAGGGCGGGCCTGGTGGGTTTCTGGGGGGGGGAGAAGGGGCTGCTGGCATCAGAGGGCAGCTACTTAGGTGGGGAGGGCAGGCCCAAGCGCCGGGCTCCAAGGCCTCTAGACGTTCTCTCCCTCTGGTGCCTGCAAAGTCGATGCCACGTTGCTTCGATGCTCCGAAGCCCCCTGCAGTGGGGAGTGTCCCACCCCCGGCCTTTCCGGAGCCTGTCATTAACAAGGGGGTGACTCATACAGGCGGTGGGGTCCTAGATTCAGGGAACACCGATGCCCCTCTTTTACCCCCTTCACCTCCAGCCCCATGCCCCGTGCAGCTGGCCCGCCAGCTCAGGGCTGGACCACCCCACCCCACCCTACCCCCTCCATTAGGAAGAGAAGAAAGGAGAAAGAATGGTCCAGTCCCTCTCTGAAACTCAGGCTGGACTCAAGGGTGAAGCCGAAGCAGATCATCATTCCTTCTCCTGGCGGCTCGGCGCCCGGCCCTCCCCATAATGCCGCCGAGCCCTGCTGTGTAATTAGCGGGGGGCATAATTAATACTACGTGAGAGGAGTTTTTCTAACAGATCTGAGCAGGGTGTTCTCTTAAACTGGGAGGGGAGGAAGAGCCTCACAGGCTCCTACATGCCGACCTGAAATTTCCAGTCAGGTCAGCACACCACCATCCCCAGCCTGGTCCGTTCCTGTGCTGCCTGCATGGACTGGTGCCGCCGGGCAGAAATGGGCTGACGTGATAGACACCGTACTCGGAGTCACAGTGCCAGTCACGCATCTGAGGAAGGCAGGGGGGAGTTGAGTAGAGGGAGCAATTGGGGAAGACACAGAGAAACGAATGCTTATCTAGTGCCTACTACCTGTGTTTCCCCGAAAATAAGACATCCTCCGAAAATAAGACCTACTTCATGGAAACATAAGACATCCCCTGAAAATAAGACCTAGCGTGTCTTTGGGAGCAAAAATTAATATAAGACACCGTCTTATTTTTGGGGAAACAGGGTATGTGCACGCACCGAGGAGCCCTTTTATTTAGTACGTGTCAAGGGGTCTTCATATACAGGGGACGACAGGGTCCCCCCGTGGTGATGTGAGCCCCTGAAGGCCACTGTTAGGGATGCAGGTTCGCTCAGCTCCTGAGGCTTGCATCCTTCTTAGGTCAACCTGAGTTCCCTTGCTCCCTTCCTCCCCTCCTCCCCCACCCGCCCACCCAGCACACCATCACCACAACAAACCTTCCGGAACCTCTTTTTGCATCATTTCCTTCTCCACTGCCAGGCTCGGGCTCGGGTCTTCCTCTACAGCCTCCCTGCCTGCGGATGCAAATGTGCTCCCCTTCCAAGGCCTTGCTCGGGCCTGGACACCGAGGGGAGTTAGGGTGGAGGAAGCTTTCTAGAACAGGGACACAGACTTAAATGGGAAACCAAACTCCCAGCTCTAGATGGAGGCAGTATTCGAAGCTCCAAAGCTCAACCTCAAGGCCGCGTCTTGCCTCAGAGGTGTTTGTCCCCAAGAAGGCAGCTCCGATACCAGGGCTTCTTTCCAAAGTGGGGGTGGGGGTGTGGGGTGTGGGGGGTGGGGAGGGTGATGAGCTACAGGCCAGGTTCCCTGCGGGGCTCGGTTTTCCTTGGGGAGCCCCCGGGACAACAGGTGCTGAGCAGAACCTGCACCAAGGACCGGAAGTGCTGCCCAGGGTCCCCGGGGGCACTGCCTTCCTGCCCTGTGGGCCACTCTGCCGGGCATTGGCCAAGTTCTTCCTCCCAACCAGGTCTGAGCCCCGGAGAGAGAGAGAGAGGATCCTTATCACTCAGTTTCATTCTCATTTAATAGGAGTCTTGGGCGTGGCCTGTGAAAGCGCAGTGCAGAGACACTGGTTTGATTTCTTTCTCGGGTGCGGACTGGGGGGTGGGGGGAACGGAAGGGGGTTCTTTCTTCCTTTCTTCTGCTTTGGTTCTTGCAGTTGCAGCTCAGGGGGGCATTCCGTTGAGGAGACAGTATGACCTGTGGACGCTGGAGATCCGGGCCTGGCACTTCGTAACAGATCCCCTGTGGCTGGGCCCAGGGGCGGCCTCCAGCCCTAGGCGCCCTCGGCAGAAGGTGAAGTCACAGGGGCAGCATCATCGGAACACTTGCAGAGTGCACTTTGAGGTCTTGTCTTCGGTCGGGGTCCCCCCAAAGCAGCTCTAGGACGTGCTTGTAGGGGCTTGGGGAAGTGAGACGGGGAAGGGAAGGAAGGGGGACCCAGGTGGAGCTAATGATCAGGTCATTTCTGTGGGCAAGTGGAGCCCAAGCGACAGGGGAGGAAGTGGGAATATGTCGTCACGAACACCCGGCTCCGCACTGGCGGAGGGTGCTCCCTGCGGGCGTAGGGAGGTGCTCCTTTTGTCACCGGAACTGTTCTAACCAGGTACTACCCCCGTTTCTATTTCTGTTTATGAACTTGGTGCCGAGTAAAACTCAATCAAGCAAACCCACAAGAAGCAAGGATTCATGCTAGGTCAGTGGTCGGCAAACTCATTAGTCAACAGAGCCAAACATCAACAGTACGACGATTGAAATTTCTTTGGAGAGCCCAATTTTTTAAACTTAAACTTCTTTAAAATATATATATATAAAATTGATTTTTTTTTTTTTTTTTTTTTTTTTTTTTTTTTTTTTTTTTTTACAGAGAGGAAAGGAGAGGGATAGAGAGTTAGAAACATCGATGAGAATCATTGATCAGCTGCCTCCTGCACACCTCCTACTGGGGATGTGCCGGCAACCCAGGTACATGCCCTTGACCGGAATCGAACCCGGGACCTTTCAGTCCGCAGGCTGATGCTCTATCCACTGAGCCAAACCGGTTTTGGCTTAAACTTCTTCTAATGCCACTTCTTCAAAATAGACTCGCCCAGGCCGTGGTCTTTTGTGGAAGAGCCACAGTCAAGAGGCCAAAGAGCCACATATGGCTCGGGAACCGCAGTTCGCCAACCACGGTGCTGGTTCATATAGAGAAAGGAGGTGGGAGGTGGGAGTGATCCCCGAAGTAGTCTAGGCAGGTAGAGCCCCAAGAACCGGGTGGTGGCCACTGGGACAGAACTCCCAGCACGGGGCTGGGCTGCGTGCACCACCTCTTTGTACAACAGTCCATTAACAGTAAGTGTATCAGTAATTACGCACGGAAGAAAATTCCATTAAACGGTGCTTTAAATGTTCAGCACTCTATTTGGGAATGCGCCATTAAATTGATAGGCCCGTTAAAAATCCGTGGTTAAAAATGAGTTCGTTGTTAAGGAGGAAAAATAATGATGATGAGACGGAGAGTGGCTGAAACAATGGACCATCACTCCAAACATCAAAAGAAACAGGCTATTAGCATGTGAAATGTAAGACGTGCAAATGAATTTTCCTACTATTAGGTCCGGCATTGGTAATTCGCTTTGAACAAAACAACATCGTTAATCATGCTAAAGGAATGTTGTTAGTTGAACTTCATTCGTTTCAGAGCTTTGCTTGTGTTTAATTTGCAGATTAAATTTTATAGTGGGTTTTTTTTTTTGTTGAGATTTTGTAACCATGAGAATATTATTCTATTTTTTGGTTGCTACATTTTAAACAACATTATAATAAAGACAATCTTGATCAATAATAGGGATCTGTAATCATTTTCTATTAAAGTTTGTGAAATATTGCCTTCGTGCACTGAAGCATTCATTTGCACTTTATAGACCATTAACTTTTTTGACAGAGTTGGTGCGAATTGTAGTTACCAAAATGAATTCTAAAATATGAGGCAGCACAGATAATTCAAATTTGGGTGAATGTGAGGTGCAGGTCAGAGGCAAGGTTAATATATAAGTCGGTGGTAGATATGATGGGCTGACTCTCAATAGCCATTCTCATCTTTTTTTTTTCCCTAGTGTTTTCCTCTCTTGCAGAGGCTGGGAAGCCAAGAACTACATTTCCCAGACTCCTTTGCAGGTTGGGATGCACTGACATGAGTGTAGAGAGATGAAGTGAGCAGGTGCCTAGCTTCTGCTCTTTCTGTTGCCAGGCATGCTTGTGGAGCCATTTGCATCAGTCCTAAGGCCCAGCTACTGTCTTTGAGGCTGTCAAGAGGCAGGGTGGTGGTGGGGCATGCTTCTGATGGTGTGGATCACGATCGGTGTAGTGATCTCCTGGTTGTGGCACTGGTGATGTCTCCAATGTCTTCTGGCTATAGGAGAGGCTGTAGCTTTTTTGGCGGCCCAGTTATTCCTGTGGCTTTGGGAGTCATCTTGGAAAGCTCAACCTGTTTGTTGAGTCCCTCCAGTAATCCTATAGGCTGTGAATACCCTGTAGTAATTCATTCCTTAACCTGCCTAGACCAGATTCCAGTCTCTGTGTGGAAGCTTGACTGATAGAAATCAGATCTTCATAGAGTGAGATTTTTCTATCAAAACCAATTTCTGCACAGAATATGATCTCATTTTGTGCGCAGGGTCTCTTGCCAGGACCATGCAGGCTACAGTGTTTCTCTTTGCTGCCAGAGAGCCAGAGACAAGACTGTGTGGGAGCAAGGAGCCGGAGACTGTTGGCCATCACACGGGGATGAGGTCTCAGCGAAGGAGATGGCAGTGGGGGTGTGAGTGACAGGAAGGAAGGAGAATTGACAGGGCTTCAAGTTGGTGAAGAAAATTGGTCATAAGAAGGATGAGCAAGCAAAAATGTCAGGACGATAAGGGTAACAAAGAAAGACAAGGATAAAATAAGAAAATATGGTTATTGGAGGACAAGAATTTCAGGAAGTCTAAAAATATGTCAATAACAGTTTTGCCCATAAGATTTTAGAACTCCATTTGCCCGTCCAATTTTTCTCCCCTTGTCACTGCATCCACCTGGAGGCTGGCACATATTTAGAGAAAGACAACACTAGGTGGTCCACCCGGGCAAGGCCTTTGCAAGGATTTGGGCCTTGTGTTTACACAAGTTTCCACCACAGACCGGGCCAAATGCTCCGAGATTCCTGTGGGTCTGGGATCTCTGGCCCTAATCTACCCTGAAGCAATGGACAGCCTAAACTTGGTCTTCTCCGTGGTGCCTTCATGGATTCCTCTTGCCTTGATGTGGGTTCCTCCAAAAGCAGAGCCTGAGATAAGGACTCAGGGAGTGACCCCTGGAAGCAGGCATGAGGGCAGGGGGAATGGGATAGGAAAGAGAAGAGGCTGACATACGGGTGCCTTGAGGAGGTCTAGCTACCTCCTGGGACTGAGAAGGCCAGAGAGCCTACTGGATGGTCCACTGAAGGGAACGAGGCTGGGTGTCTCGCCAGCACGGCTCCCCCCTTCCCCACTCTGGTTAAGGGTTGACTCTGGGTGTGTTTGTGCCTTCACTTCTGGGCTCAGCTGGAGTGTGTCGACAGCTCTGAGGCTGCAAGTGGAAAGATAGCAATGCTAAAGGTAGGGCACTGTCAGCTTGTGGGATTGCCCACCGTAGTTGTGGCTGATATCGCTGGTGGGATGAAGGGATGGGGTGGAACTCCCAAGCATCTATCTGCACAGCTACCAACCTCCTCTTCTGGCCCACCTCTGGGTGTGCCTCCCACCTGGCACTGTCCCACTGTTGCTGTTCAGCTGACATGCACCAGGTGTTCAAACACAGAACTGAGAGCCCCACCCCAATCCCATGCCAGCCCTCCGCCCCTCTCTCTCTAGCACCTCTGGGTGGTCCCATTAGCCAGCAACTAAAGGCTTAATTCCTGGCCCAGCAGGTCCCTGCTCCAGTTCTAAGTCTGTTCTAATTGGTCAAGGGCCTGTGTCCCATTGGTTATAAACTATTTTGAATATCGCCCTGATTAAAATCATCTGCCCACATGGGCTGTCTTTCACTAGATCAGTGTGCCTTCCAGCAAGAACTGTTTTATTTATTTTTATATTCCTATTGCCTGGTACAGGGTGTGCCACATTTAGCAACTCGATACCAGAAACAGAAGTAATGTCAAAATGAAAAGGTCCATTGAATCCTAAGGTTAACCAAAGCTTGGCTAAAGTCAGATACCGACTATTGTGCACATGGCTTAAGGCCGAATTGAATGGTGACTGTTTCAAGTTCTCCTTTCACCTTGGGCATAATCTTATTCTAAACTGTAACCCGGATACATTCTAAAGCTGGGTTCTGAAGGTGATACCTTGCAAGCTTTGGTTCTTTGAGAGTGGATGTGATGTTAGGCAATGACCTAGATTTGTTCAGAGATAAATCTGGCAAATTCTAGGCGTTTTTCAAAGCTAGAAAGACTGGGATTATAAATAAGGTATAGGACTCTGAAGTAATGACTTCTTTCTTCTGTTGCTCATAGCTTCACTAGAATGCATTTCGAAAGGATGAAGTCCAAAAGTGATCTGAGCAATGGCAGATTTGTTAAAAAATAAGTGCATAGCCACAATAAGATACTTCCTCATCCCTATTAGGCTGGCATGCATATATACTCTAAGTGTTAGTGAGAATGTGAAGAAATTGGTGTCTTAGTCATGGTTGGTAGGAATGTACATTGGTACAGCCATTATGGAAAACAGTATGGTGGTTCTTAAAAAAAATTAAAAATAAAACTACCACATGAGCCAACAATTTTATTTCTGAGTATAATCCCTAAAGAATTAAAAGCAGGGACTCAAAGAGGTATTTAATTTATCCACCCATGTTCCTACCAACATTTTTCGTAGTAGCCAAGAGGTGGAAACAAACAAGATGTCCACCAAAGGATGAATGAACAAACTGTGGTCTATATCTACAGTGGACCGTTACTGACTCTTCCAATGAAGGAAGTTCTGACTCTGTGCCATGAATGAACATGGAGGACATTATTCGAAGTGAAATAAAGGACAGTCACAAAAGGACAAACCCTATATGATTCCTCTTCCATGAGGTATGTCAAGTGGTCAGATTTATAGAGACAGAGAGGAGGAGGGAATGAGGAGTTATTAGTAATGGGTGCAGAGTTCTAGCTTGGCAAGATGCGAGCAGTTCTGTGGATGGATGGTGGGGATGGGAACACAACAATGTGAATGTACTTAATGCTGCCGACCGTACACTTAAAAACAGTTTAGGTTGTAAACCTCATGTTATGAGGTGTATTTGACCACATTTCAAAGAAAAGAGACACGTTAAGAAATAAGTGTACAGTTTTCCAAGGCAACTACTGAGAAAGAAAATAGTTGTTTGGATGTTGAAGTATGTTTAATACGATCAGTCATAGGAAATTATGGCCACAATTCACTTCTCTCTCTCTCTCTCTCTCTCTCTCTCTCTCTCTCTCTCTCTCTCTCTGAATGGATTCTGTGTTTAAGAAAACCACAGGCCAGCATGCGAAGAATGCAGAGCATGATGGCAACATAGCCTGCTCCCCATTTTCTCACTTTTGCAGTTGCTAAATGTCTCCTGCTACCGTTCTTCTCTCCCTCTTGAGAAGGTGGTTAGATTCCCCCCCCCCCACAAGAATGTCATAAGTCAGTGGGTCGTTAGTATTCCACCATCTAGAATGTAGCTCCAGCTAGTCCATGATAAAGACCAACCATCTAAAATTCAGTTTTCACTGTTAATTTGGGTCACATGGAAGTCAGAAGACTCTCTGCACCTCCCGCCTCTATTCTCTTGGATGTTCAGCTTGGTTAGGGAGAGGTTCTTGTGCATTTAAACCAAGATTTCCCAAACTTAGAGCTGGCTGGCGTGGATCAGTTGGCTGAGTGCCATCCCATGTACATAAGGGTCCAGGGTTGGATTCCTGGTCAGGGCACATGCCCAGGTTGTGGGCTTGATCCCTGATAGGGAGCATGCACGATGCAGCCAATCGATGTTTCTCTCTCATAGATGTTTCTCTCTCTCTCTCTCTCTCTCTCTCTCTCTCTCAAATCAATTTAAAAAAAAAGATTTCCCAAGCTCAGCACTCCTGACATTTGGGGCGGGATACCCCTCTTGGGGGGCTGTCTTGTGCATCGGAGGATGTTTACAGCATCCCTGGCCTCTACCTGCCAGATGCTAGTAGCAGGGCCTCCTCCCACCTCCCACTTTGTGACAATCCAAAATGTCTCAGGCATTGCTAACTGGCCCCCGGGGCACCCTTTCCACCCCCCACGTGGAGAACCACCGCTTCCGATGGAGGACGGAGCACTCAGCATCTCTGAGAACAGCTTGGCTTTGCCACGCCCCCCACTCTGGTGCCTTCTGTGACGGGTGCGCTTCTGCGAGATGCTGGTGGGAAACCGGGCCTTTTCCCCGAAGGCCGTCCGAGCAAGATTTTGTGGTGAGAGGCAGCAGTGAGCTGGAGTTTCCTACTTTTCTGTGACTTTAGTGTGGTTTAAGGAAGGAGACAGACTTCAGGGCCATGTGGTTCTGGGCTCCGATCTTGCTCCGTGGGAACGTTACCTAATCCTTCCGAGCATGGGTTTTCTCTGCAGGAATGGGGGGTTCCGGGGCCCACCGTGGGAGGGTGAAATGAGCTAATGCATGCTGATAGGCCAATGACAAAGCCTTACCACCCCCATCCTCTCCCCAAGCCACCTGAGCCAGGGGTAGCAGACGGAGCGGGGCCCTCTGCTCAGGTCAGCTTGAGTCCCTTTACCATTTCTGTGCACCCACCCCCGGCATCTGCGTGTTTTTACTTTTCAGGACAGCTGTGGCGACTTCAGGGGACTGCCCTGGGCGACTGGAGCCACCTTGTCCACATGCGGGGAGAAGGAAAGTGTTGGCTATTCCCACCCGCAGTGTCCCCTCGTGGCCACCAGCCAATTGCTGGCGGTGGTGGAAGTAGGGAGGTTCAGCTCCTTCTCTCTTGCTGGGGGGAACTCTTAGGTACCGTTTACACTGGATGCAGGTCGAGCCTGGAATGTTGCCTGAAATCAGACAGGCTTAGCTTCTTCCTGCTCCCTGAGCTGCTTCCCTATTCTCTTACCCACATGCCTGCGCGCGGGCCTGTGTCTGGGGAACTGTATAGTCTCCCTAGGTAACCTCCATTGATCTCTCTCCTCCCCACCACGCATGTCCTTCCTCACCTGAAGGGGGAGGTGCTGGTTTCCCTCCCTGAGTCTGGGCTGGACTCAGAGACCTGCTTACCTAGCGGGGAGGGGAGGGGAGGCAGCACAGTGCTTTTCTGACTACGAAGGAAGCTCAGTAGATTCCACTCGGGTCTCTTGCTCTCTCTTGGAACCCAGACTCCAGGATGTGAGAACCCAAGTCACATGGGGCAGACACTGTAGGGGCCCCAGCCAACCGCCCCAGTGGAGCTCCCAGCCTCCAGCCATCATTGATGGCCAGCCACGTGAGTGAGGCTGCTTGGATGTCCAGCCCAGCTGAGCCTTCAGACAGCTCCGGCTGCCATCTGATGGGACCACAGGATGGATGCCAAGGGAGGACTACCCCCGCTGAGCCCACAGGCTCCTAAGAGATCATAAGCCAATTGTTTTAAGCCATTACGTTTGGGGTGTTGGTTTCACAGCAATAGATCCCTACAACAGGAACTGGACTGCGATCCCAGCCCTCAGGAGATTCTCCCGGAGGACATAAGGTTGAGCAGAGAGGTGCCCCTGCCCATTGGAAGAACATTCTCAGGGCACCCTGTGTGGCTGGAAGGCAGTGGAAAAGCTGCCAGCTACCTTAGGGATGTGGTGACTTGTAGGTAGGGTGGGCCCTGTCTCCCTTCCCCCCTCCCCCCATCTGCTGTGTCCCCCCTGCAGAAAGCATTGGGGAGGGAGCGGCTATGTTCCTTCTGCAATTTCTCTCTGCTAATTCTCCCAGCAAGTTGTGTACATGCGGCTCCTTCCAGAGCTCAGCTCATGAGCTGGTATGTCTGGTTAACTGCTTGCCTTCTTGTGACAATGACATCTCCCTGCTCTGGAGCTTTATTAGCTTTCTGTGAGATGCCGGCACTTCCTGGCAGCCTCAGGCCCGAACCCCAGCGATATGAGGACAACCATCCCCTGAAAAACCAGGTGCTGCCCCCGTGTGCCGCACACTCGGTTCTGACAAGCCACTTGCTTAAGCCGCTCTCTGCCAGTGCCCTGGGTTGATGCAAAGGCGGCTACACTTGGAGTTGCCATTTGCAATGTTGTTGGTGACATGATCAGAATCTGTTTTGTTTTGTTTTGTTGTTTTTAGATTCCGCATGTACGTGAAACCATACAGTATTTGTCTTCCTCTTTCTGACTTATTTCACTTAGCATAATGCCCCTAGGTCCATCCATGTGATTGATCGCAAAGGCAAGATTATATTCTTTTATTGTGGCTGCATAGTGTTTTATCTTCTTTATCTACTGATGGACACACAGAAACAGAGACCAAAGGGGTGGTTGCCAGAGGGGAGGGGTTTGGGGCTGGGGGCTGGGGGATGAGTGCAAATGCAGTATTGTCAACAATACTGCGGTAAGTTTACAGAGTGACAGATGATCACTAGCCTTAGTGAGATGAGCATACTTGGAGGTATAAAAACGTCAGGTTGCTATATTGTACACCTGAAAAGAATGTATCATCGTCTTAGTGGAAGCCCTTCCTATTGCCCTATGACCTGGCTTACGGGACCCAGCTCCCTATGAATTCTCTGTCTTCATCTCCAAAGTCTCCTCCCCTCACTCACTCTGCTCCAGTCACCCTGGCCTTCTGGCTGCTTTTCAAATACACCACGTGTCTTCCTTCCTCGGGCTTTCCCCCATGTACCTGGCATGCCCTTCCCCTAGAGACCTGCACAGCACCTTTATTCCAGCTCAAATATCACCTCCTCAGAGCCAGCTGCCTGCACCACCCTGTCTACCGACTGTCCCCGGCATTCATCTCCATACCTGCCGGGCTTTATATCCCAGCACTGACCCCAACCAGACAGCATCCTGCATTCTCTTTTGCTTTTGGAGAGCGAGCTCTTTGCTTGTTTTTTGTTTTGTTTTGTTTTGTTTTGTTTTGATTTTTGTTTTTTTACGTCTCTATGTCCCATAGGGAACAATGCCTAGAATATAATAGAGGGCCTCAGTGCATATTGGATGAATAGCTGAGCGGATGCCCCTCGGGTCTGTCAACTGTGTCCTGCATGACCTTGGACAGTTGGACCCTTTGAGTAGCCCATCTGTCCCATGAAGAGGGGACAATATTCCCCTGAGCTCTGCAGTCATGGCTAGACATTTCGCTTTCCTCTCATTTGGGGAAAAGGTGGTAAGAAGACCCTGGACCATGCATGGGACAGGTGGAGGGGTTCAGGAGTGGCGGGAGGAAGCAGAAAACTTAAAGAGATGGAGAGCGGGGAATGATGTAGAAAGCGCTGGGCTCACGCTGGCTTCCAGGCCAGATGGCATAAAAATAGCCTCCAAGTTGGCTGAGTCAAAGCAGGCAGAGAAATCTCACCAGCGAGTGTGGAATCCAACTTCATCGGCATGAAGGGCGATTCAGAGGCTCAAGGATGGTCAGTGTGATGGACAACCGCACAAGGGGCGAGAGGTCCCCCCACCCAGTGCTATTCACGAGACCCAGCATTGGAGAGCATTAGGCCAAATCATAATAAAGGCATGTCTTTATCAATATTCTTATTGATTATCTGAAGGAGAAAGCCTCAATTTGACACGGATACCCTTTACTCCATCCTTCGAATCTCTTTGCAGTCTTAGGCTCAGAGCCTGAAGCAGGCAAAATTTCCAGAGGAAATTCAGTCATTTCGTTTTGCTTGTAGTTATTATTTTTTTCTATGATTACCCTCTATTTCTAGCAAATGATGCAGCATGCTGGCTTCTGTTGCAAAGCTGGAAGGTCTGGCCGCAGTTCACTGCAGAGGAGTGGTCCTCACTCTAGGTGGTCAGGTCTCCAGCTTTTGTTTTTATTTTATTTTTTAAAAGTACTTTTTATTGACTTTTTACAGAGAGGAAGGGAGAGGGATAAGAGAGTCAGAAACATCGATCAGCTGCCTCCTGCACACCCCCTACTGGGGACGTGCCCGCAACCAAGGCACATGCCCTTGACCAGAATCGAAACTGGGACCTTTCAATCAGCAGGCCGAGGCTCTATCCACTGAGCCAAACCAGTTAGGGCTGAACGAGGGGTTTTTAATTAATTATTCATGGGCATCAGCATCGCCCGGGAAGCTTTAAAAAAAATGCATGCGTGAATTGTTTGAAAGTCCTCCAGGTGTTTCTGATAAGCACTGCTGGTTGCTTGTAGTAAAAATTTGCCTACACCCCCACCCTTTCTCTATGTATCTGTTAGTGTCCTTTGATAGTAAGCAATAGAAACTGACATTTGCTAGTTTAATTTAATTTAATTTAATTTTTAAATATATTTTATTGATTTTTCACAGAGAGGAAGGCAGAGGGACAGAGAGTTAGAAACATCGATGAGAGAGAAACATCGACCAGCTGCCTCTTGCACACCCCCTACTGGAGATGTACCCGCAACCCAAAGTACATGCCCTTGACCGGAATCCAACCCGGGACCTTTCAGTCCTCAGACCGACGCTCTATCCACTGAGCCAAACCGGTTTCGGCTGCTAGTTTAATTTTAAAAGGATTTATTGGGAGGATGTTGGGTAGTTGATGGAATCATAGACAAGG
Organism: Vespertilio murinus; assembly: GCA_963924515.1. Lineage (NCBI taxonomy): Eukaryota > Metazoa > Chordata > Mammalia > Chiroptera > Vespertilionidae > Vespertilio > Vespertilio murinus. The sequence continues at coordinate 6,518,497 of OZ004715.1, read as the reverse complement.
CTGGGCAGGCAAGCTATGGGAACAGGAAAATCTTTGTCAAACGCTGGCGAACCATCTTGTTTGGGGTCTTTCCATCAGATCTCAGCTCTGGGTCTTGGGATTAGAAAATGGATCCAAGTCTTTTCCAGGGTAATTCTGTGTAGAATGCTAGAGTTTGGCATTGGCTCGTCCTTTATAACCAGTCCTATGCCACTAACCTCGTTTCCTTCTTCGCCTAGACTGCTGGCTTATCTTTGACTTATAGCAACTGTGCAGGACTTCGTGGAGATATTTTTCTTCCCCGCCCGTATATCTTATCCCAATTCCTGTCTGTTCCTATTTGTGCTGCTTACTGCACTATTTCATTATATGCATTTGCTATTATCCACTTTGTTCCCTTATGGAGAAAAGCTGGGTAGAAATAACATGGCCTTTCCTCTAATAGTTATTACTGGGCATTCTCAGAAAAGAACATTGAAATTCTTTGCACCTCAGTCTTCTATAAAATGCCCTGCCGGCTTCGCTGGGTAGCTTGAAGGGTCAAGTGAATTAATGTGCATGAGAGGGATTTGTATAGCAATATAATCCTACAAAGTATTATTACACGTTGTAGCAGCAGCATGTTAAGAGTACTATTTGGATGAGACACATGCAGGTTTCCCTTCAGTTCTGAAACTCAGCCAAGCAAAAGGAGAGGGGAAACCAGGAGGTGGAGGTGAAATTTCCAAAATTGGGAGAGAGGGGCCTTCAGCCATTGGGCCTGTCTGAACTCACATCGCCTTTTGCTGCTTCCGGCTACTGCAAAGCTACTGTGGATCAGCTTTTCCCATAGTCTGTGCTGGCCTTGTGGTTGAACGTGGGCTCTCGAACAGAGGGATTCCACATTTTGTGGCAACACAGACTCTCTCACCCCGACCTGAGGATCAGGGCCGCCCGCAGGACAGACCTCAGAGCTTCTGTGCTCTCCAGGTCCGTGCCGGGGAAGCTGAGTCATGGTTCTGTGAGTTTTGCCTGACTCAGCACTCCTTTTCACCCTGGTGTCCTGTTGGAAAACCAAATGCCTGGAAAAGAGAGAAGTAATTTTAAGGGCCTCTTTTCTTACACGAGATCTGTCCCATTTCATCTCAGAAAGCCATCCATCTTAGCATGTAATAAAATTTTGGAGAGAGACATTGCTCTACCTCGTAAAAATTGTATTTTCCCAGGGATAAGAATGCCACGTTTGTCTTTTAACTAGCTTTGGGGACATGTTTCTCTTTTAATCAGATTTGACACGGTATCAGCACCTCTCTGAAATAATCTCCTCCGTGACCCAGGCTCATTTTGGAATTGGGTTCCTACCAGGGTGGACACTCCCCAAGACTCATCTGGGTCTTTGTCGGCCTCAACACATCTAAGGAGATGAGGATACTCCAGAAAGTGCCACTGGTGAGTTGGTCAAGGGCGTTTGCCCTCAATAATAAGCCACAATTTTTTATAACCGTTATTCATAATGGTGCCCTCTCTTTTCATGCAAAACTAGCCTTCCTTGGCCAAAATGGGTGCCCTGGCCTGACTGTCCACTTAGCTGCCCTTTAGAATACTTTGTTTTTAGTATTCTTAAGGATCTGTTCAATGTTTACATAGCATGAGTAGAGAGAGATTGACTTCCTAATAATAAAAGTTTTACATTTTCCCACTGGGTCAGAGTTTAAAGAAATTCAGCAAAATTATTTCCCACTCTTTCCTGGTTGTCCTTTTTTTTGTTTGTTTTTAATATATTTTCATTGATTTCAGAGCGGAAGGAAGAGGGAGAGAGATAGAAACATCAATAATGAGAGAGAATCATTGATTGGCTGCCTCCTTCATGCCCCCTTTGGGATTGAGCCCACAACCTGGACATGGGATTTGAACTGTGACCTCCTGGTTCATAGGTTGATGCTCAATCACTTAGCCATGCCAGCTGGGCATGGGTATTCTTTTGAAATAAATTAATTTAAATTCCTCTCAATTAAATTCTACCTATTAAAAAATCAGTAGGTTGAAAAATCATATAGAATTATCAAATTTAAAATATAAAGTAGGAATTCCCTCTCTGGCCCCTGTTTAGTCCCCAAATACCCAAAGTAACCAATTTCACCTCTTCCTTTTTTTCTGCTCTAAGTAACATGCATATTATTATGTACATCATATTATTATACTGATTCTCTCCTATAAATGATTCTTTTTAAAAAATTTGATCTTCCCCCTTTTAAGTGAGATATAATTGACATATAACACTGCATTTGTTTTATATGAACAACTTCATGATTTGATATATGTGTATTTGGTGGAAATGACCACCACAAAAAAGTTTAGTTAACATTCACACATAGTGACAATTTTTTTTCTTGTGATGAGAACTTTCAAGATTTACTTTCTTAGCAACTTTCAAATATACGATGTGGTATTTTTAATTGAACTTATTGGGGTGACACTGGTTAACAAAATTGTACAGGTTTTAGGTGCCCAGTTCTACAAAGGGTCATCTGTACACTGTATTGGTGCTCACCTCCCCAAGGCAAGACCCCGTCCACCAGCATTTATCCCCCTACAATACAGTATTGTTAACGATAGTCACCATGCTGTACCTTACCTCCCCACAACTCATTTATCTTACAACTAGAAATTTGTTCCTTTCGATCAAACATACTATTTTTGGATGTGTCCTTTTGTATGCTCTGTTTATTCCCTTTGTTTAATTTCCTGTGTATCCGAGGCAATTTCTCCATCCGCTACCCCTGCCCAGTACTTCTACAAAACCTGCCAATTTCATCATTATTTCTTTCATGCATAAAAAAAAATCCATCATTCCCCTCTCAACCCTCTATTGTTTCTCTCTTCTCTTTGTCCCCCTCTTTCTTAATTTCTTTCTACATTTGGTGCTGATCCGTTATTCTGTCTTGCCACTACCCTCCCTGATTTATCTGTTGCTCCTTCTTATGATGGGCTTACGTTTTCATTTTGCTAAGACACACCTTCCAGGAGCTTTCTAACAAAGGACACTTGGTAGATAAATTGTTTGAGTCATTGTATTGTATGTGGACATGTCTCTATTCTATCATCATACTTGACTGACTGTCTAGATATAGAAATTCCAGGTGGTTTTTCTCACCAGTCTCATCTTTCTAACACCATGACCTACTACAGTGCCAGGCACATGGCTGCCCATCAAAATCCTGGTGGGATGACTGAACAGAGAACTTGGAATTCAAACGCCAGGCTCCAGATGCCAGCGCCAGATCTGTCTATGTGTTTTGCTGCCTCTGGCAAGTTGGCCAGCTAGATGGTTTAGGAATTACTGGCTATGGCCTCTTCGCTGATGCCAAAAGATCTTAGGAATCATGCTTCAGTCTTAGAGCAGGCACAGCTATGAGCAAGCTTGTTAGGAACACAGAGACACAGGGTAGGGTAGTCTTAGAAACATGAACTCTGGAGCCGGATTGCCCGGGTTGGTACCCCAGCTCTATCCTTTCCCAGTTGTGTGGTCTTGGGCCTCAGTTTTCTCATCTGTGAAGTGGGGAGATCAATGGTCTTGACCTCAGGAGCTACTGCAAAGAGTAAATGAGGAAGATCAGGCAAAGCACCTAGAACAGGAGTGGGCAAACTTCTTGACTCGAGGGCCACCATGGGTTCTTAAACTGGACCGGAGGGCCAGAACAAAAGCAACCTGACCATGCTGGCACTCTCATCTTGGGCTGCTGGTGAAGGAGCGGAGAGGAGAGAAAGAGAACCCTCCGCTCTTTCGGCTCCACGGGCCGCATAGAACAGCCGCACGGGCCGGGATCCGGCCCGCGGGCCATAGTTTGCCCACGGCTGACCTAGAACAAGGCCAAGCAGATGATAACTGCTCGGTCAGTGAGAGTTAGTACACGTCCTTGAGGCTTTCCTCTGTGCACCCCATGCCCATCCTTCCGTTCCTCACTTCCTCATTCTGGCCAAGTGATCAAGTCGCCAACACTTGGAATTCGGGATTAACGATGATCGTGGACAAGCCACGGGACTTCCCTGAGCCCCCGTTTCCTTACCAGGATCACTGGCTCCTTCCCTACCTGCCCGGGCAAGTTCGGTGCTATTTCAAGTCATCCCTGCTGATGTAATTCACAGGAGGGGCCTGCGCAGGCGTGCCGGGTCTGCCTGCTGGTTCTCCGGGTCTGCACTACCCCAGCTGGCCTCGTTCCCAACCCCTGGGGCCGGCCTTGTTTTTCCTGAGGCTTCCTCTGGCCACCAAAGCCCACGTGACCCACCCATGTGAAAGGCTGTGTACATGCCGAGAGTTACTCCCTCCCCTCCTCCCCTTCCCACCCTCACCCGCTTCAGCCAAGACTGCAGGAGTTGGTGTAGACATGCCCCGGGTGATTTAGGAATAATCCGAGGCCTGTGTTTTGACACCGGCTTCCAGGTGTCCAAGGGGGTTGAGCTCTGGTGACCCCAGGGTCCAGGGGTCAACCCTGCACCATCTCCCGGCTGTTCTTCCGGTCCTGTCCAGCTTTCCCGGTCTCTTCTATTCCAAAAGGAACCACTTGCACCTGAATCCTGTCTCGAGGCCAGCTTCTTAGGGGGTCGCATGTCTGACGGAAGAATGAGGTGATGCTTCTCCGTTTCTTGGGGGGACACCATTGTCAATGGAGGCTCGAGGAGGCTCTGTCTCTTGGAGGAAAGTCTGCTCCATCCCTGTGGGACAAAGCAAGTTTCAGGGTTGAACCTACGGTATGGGTATTTGTGATCAAAGACAGGAGGTGGCCTCTTGTGGGAGGTGGGCAGGTGACAGCACGGCCCATGGACTCTTGAGGCCTGGACCATGTGGACAGGGGCCTTCCTCCAACGATAATGAACCTGGCACCGATCTGAGCCACTCTAGGCCGTCCTTGCCTTCTGTCAGGGGTCAGCTTTGGCCCCCATCACGCCCACCTGTCCACGGGTAGCCCCTCAAAGCAGATGGGCCTCCAGGGGCGGCCGCTCTCCCCCTCCGGCTCGCATTAGACCCTTCGTGGTGGCCCGGAGGAGCTGGACGGCGCGGGCTCAGGAGTGGGAGATCTTCATTAATCAATTAATGACAGGGCTGTCCTTTATTGGCTCCTTCGGGGTTAATCACGGGCATTAACGAGGGAGTGCGTGGCGGAGAGCCCTGCTGTTTATTTTAATAGCCGTCTTACATCTTGTGGGGGAAAACAGAGAAAGAGCTGAGTTGGGCTGGCACACACCCAACCTTCGCTCCCGGCCAAGTGGCGTCTGGGGAGCTTGGCTAGTGGCGTGGAGACGGCCTGGGACGGTGCAGGAAGGAGTCCCAGGTGAGCGGTGTGACCCGGGGCTGAGATGACAGTCTTTGTCAGGAACGCCTCCCCCCATGTGGTCTATTGCCTGCTATAAGAATTAGTGACTATTCTATATATTTTGACTGTTTTTTTCTCCCCTTCTTCCTCCCTCTCTTCCTTCTTCTTCCTCCTCCCAGAAGCACACAGACATTCCTCGATTCAAAATATTGGGACGGTCTGCCGTTGGATGAGTGCCATTTTCTCACGATCCGTGAGCCGGGCTGTGGGCCTCAGCTCGGACAGCCAGTTCTTGGAAAAAGGCTCTTCTGCCGGGACGGGGCGGAGCTGGGGAAGCAGCGCTGGAGGCGATGCCCTCTGAACGCAGGGCCAGGAGGCACCTGCTGGGAGCAAAGACATGCTGTCCTCAGCTTGGGACATGAACAGGTAAAGACAGGCTGAATCCTGACCAAGGAGACAGGTAAAAGGAACCGTCCAGCTTTTTCTCTCTCCCGGAGAACAAGGAAGACAAGCACAGAAAAAATCCCTGATTGGCCGGACCACGTGGTCAGCCTTGCTTGGGGTGGGAAGGCCCAGAGCTGGCGTGGCGCTTGGGGGTCAGCTGGCTGGATAGACTGCCTCTCTGGCCAGGCCGAGCACTGACAGGGACGTGAACATTATCTAGGTTTTGGTCTGCAGAGGTGGAGCCCCTGGCAGGAGCAGGGGCCATCTTGGGCCTAGAAAGTTATTTCAACGGAAGTAGTGATAGAACCTCTCTCTGGGGAGGACGGCTTCAGCACACGCAGTCCTGTTTCTTTCTTTCTTTCTTTCTTTCTTTCTTTCTTTCTTTCTTTCTTTCTTTCTTTCTTTCTTTCTTTCTTTCTTCCTTCCTTCCTTCCTTCCTTCCTTCCTTCCTTCCTTTCTTTCTTTCTTTTTAAAAAATATTTTTTATTGATATTTTACAGAGAGGAAGGGAGAGCGATAGAGAGCTAGAAACGTAGATGAGAGAGAAACATCGACCAGCTGCCTCTTGCACACCCCCTACCGGGGATGTGCCCGCAGCCAAGGTACATGCCCTTGACCAGAATCGAACCTGGGACCTTTCAGTCCGCAGACCGACGCTCTACCACTGAGCCAAACCGGTTTCGGCCACAGTCCCGTTTCTATGAGGATGTATCCCTGACTATTCAGAACCTCAACCCCCCCTGCACTATGCTCACCTGGTCCCTTCAGCCTTGTCCTTGGATTCTGCCGTGGAGGGGCCCCAGCACACGCGATGGACTGAGGGTTGCTCAGCCAAACCGGCTCCAGCCAGGGTGAACCCGGACTTTTAGCCAGTTGCCCCGCCTCCTGATAGAGGCCTGCTCATCTTGTTTCCAGCGTCTGGGAGGCACCTCAGGCTCCAGAGGCCCTGTGGCTGTGACTAGTGGTGCTTGGTGCCTGCCCAGCCTGCCATGGTGACCCCACCGGCTCTGATGCACCCTCCTACCTCACCCTTGCCAACCCTTTGTCGGCCCATGTCTCCCTCCTGCCCTCTGAAAGCCCTTTGGGGTGCATGTCTCCACTTTGCTGACCTCAGTCTGGCCTATCTGACTCCTCTAGTTCTTCATGTAACTTGAGCTTCTGGAGAATGTGCCAGCCATCCCTCTGGGAGAGGTGTGGACAGTTTTGTGCAGGGAGACTATTCAACCACCTTCCTCCACCAACTTCCTCTCTGCCTCAGTGGCCCTGCAGCTCCCCCCATACATTAAAGGTCCCTTACTGGAAGTTGCCAGCTGACCTTGACTGTGTTTTTCTTCCTTATCCAATAGGACTGCTTTTTAAGGGTTCCTTATCTTTTGGGGGGAGAGAAGACGGCTCTGGCATTATTTTTCTTGGTGCTTACCTTTGTTTAAAATAAGCATCTGTGTCTTTGCATTTGTCTGAGAAGATAATCAGTATTAATCCCTGAGCCTAGAGTTATAGAGATACAGGATGTAGAGATGTAGGAGCCAGCTACCTAGATCAGTTATCCATTGCTGTATATTAAACAATGCCAAGACTTGATGGTTTAAAACAACAACTATTTACTTGGTCCATGGTGCTGTGAATCAGCAATTAGGACTGGGCTCAGCTGGGTGGTTCTTCTTGCCTTCGTTGGGCTTACTCAAGAGCCTGTGGTCAACTGGCAAGCTCACTGATCAAGTAGTGTTTCATTTACTCATCTGGTTGGTGGTTGGCTGGCTGTTGGCTTGTCTCTGCACCACGTGACCTCTCATTTTCTAGCAGCTAGCTCAGGTTTCTTCACTGCTGGTGGGCAGGGTTCTGGGAGGATTAGCAGAAGTATGCAAGGCCTCTTTTGTTTGTCTTAAAACTGGCTCAGTGTCACTTCTGCTGCCTATTGGTCCTAGCAAGTACAAGGTCAGCACTGACCAAGGGGAAGAGACAGAGGATCTAGAACATTACAGCGCAAAGGGACATGGATAGAGGAAGGGTGAAGAACTGTGGCCAGTTCTCAGATAACCTACAAATCACACTACCTCTGCATCGACTTTCCTCTTCATAAAAGGCATGGTGAGCCGAAACCGGTTTGGCTCAGTGGATAGAGCGTCGGCCTGTGGACTGAAAGGTCCCAGGTTCGATTCCAGTCAGGGGCATGTACATTGGTTGCGGGCATATCCCCGGTAGGGGGTGTGCAAGAGGCAGCTGATTGATGAATCTCTCTCATTGATGTTTCTAACTCTCTATCCTTCTCTCTTCCTCTCTGTAAAAAATCAATAAAAATATTTTTATTAAAAAAAGGTATGGTGATAGTTAAGCAGCACTGTGGTGTTTTGTTTTGTTTTTAAGTCCAGACTTTTCTCTACAGCTTCCTTTCCATCTCTAAGCAACAGTCCCCACAGAGCAAGCAGTGGGTGGTGGAGGAGGGATGCGAGGAAACCTCTGTGTTCCAGCTCCACAGGGATCCCAGAGGGAGTTAGACAGTCCCTGGAGATGTTTGCAGGCATGTGGGGATGGAAATCAGTAAAACTAATATTCCAAAGCAATCCCCAAGGGCTGTGATCATGTGAGGTGAGGGAGCAGAGCAGGTGCTTTTCTCCCCAACGTATTTTTGACTTATTATTTGGAAATAATGTAAGATTTGGAAAAATAGTCCCTGCATACTCGTCACTCAGCCTCCCTTAATGCTAACATCTTACCTGACCCAGTGCAATGATCACAACCAAGGAATTCACATCCACATAACCCTGTTGGCCAATCGACAGACTTTATTCCTCTTTTGCAAGTTGTGCCACTAGTGTCCTTTTCTAGTCCGGGAGCCCACATTGTGTTGAGCTGCCTTGTCTCCCATGCCTCCTCTTTTTAAAAAATATATTTTATTGATTTTTCACAGAGAGGAAGGGAGAGGGATAGAGAGCTAGAAACATCGATGAGAGAGAAACATCGACCAGCTGCCTCCTGCACACCCCCCACCGGGGATGTGCCCGCAACCAATGTACATGCCCTTGACCGGAATCGAACCTGGGACCTTTCAGTCTGCAGGCCGATGCTCTATCCACTGAGCAAAACCGGTTTCGGCTCCCATGCCTCCTCTACTCTGGGACACGTTCTCAGCCTTTCTTTGCCTTTTATGACCATGGCACTTTTGGAGAATGCTAGCCAGTCATTTTGTAGAATGTCTCTTAATGTGGGTCTGTGTGATTGGATGGAAGTTATGCATTTTTTTGTGGCAGAAATATCACAGAAGTGATAGTCTGCTCTTCTGCATCGTATCAGGAAGAGCATGGCATCAGCTTATCATTGGCGATGTTAGCTTCGACCACTTAATTAAGGGGGCGTCTGGGGATATCCTGCTTCCCAACATACATTTGTCCACTCGTTTCAGCATGAGCATTTGATTGTGGCTTACAGCCATCATGGGGCGCCGCTATAGTGTTTGGACAGGTTCAAGCCTTAGACTGCTGAGAGGGCATAGTGCAAGTCCCAGGTTGGAGGGCACAGTCCTCTCATGGCCACGTGCAAGTCCCAGCTTGGAGGGCAGAGCCTTCCCAGCACCATGATAGCCAACAGCTGGAGTTGTCAGCTTGAAACTATCCTCCTAACACATGGTCCCACATGCCTGAGTGATATAGGCTGCAAGTAAACAAAGATTGATCAGGTGCATGTAACTGAGTAGGATCGAAACCCACCAGAATGTTGTAAACATCTTGACCATGCCCTTTCTTTGCCTCATGGCATCTGGCTATAAAATAAAGACATGGGTTATAGTCCGTGGCGCTGTCTCTCCATCAGGGAAGCAGCGTCCACTGAGACCCAGCTTTCATTCTCCCGTCTGTCTTTTCTCCATCCTTCACCGCCCCCCTCTCAGGGCCACTGACCCTGGCTGAGCTGGCGTGGCACGTAAGGCGCCCTGGGGCTGAGTGTGCCGTGGCCGTGCCGGCTCTCCACAATCCATTATGAACATGGTGGTTGACAAATGTTGATTTCCCATCATTCCTTGTGCATTTATTAATTAGAATAAATGAAGAAGAGCCTTTTCCTCCTCTGGCATGGATTTATTTATGCAAATATTTATTTATATCACTGTGGGCTCCTGGTTATCTAATTTATGGTGGGGGTTATAACACAAGACTGCCATTATTTATATTTCTAGAGAAGGCTCTCCCAATGGTCAAGGACCTGACAGTATCTTGATGATCTGTAATGTGCTGGTCACTTCCCCCAGAGTGTGTGTGGCCTGAAGGACAGGGCCTGGCCCATCTGAGTGTCTGCCTCTCCCAGGCCACAGACCTCGCATGATGCCCTGCACAGTGGGCTGAATGAGTGAATGAGTCAATGATTTCAATGTCTGGGAGTCCAGAAATAATAAGGCCTCCAGAGGCCCTTAGCTCCAAAGCTTGATTCCTTAAAACAAGGCCAAACCAGTTCAGAGCATTTTCCCTCCTGGGTGCTTAGCTGTCTTATATTTTGTAAATGTCAAAAGCGTTTTAAAAGAGCTATTGGTTGTCTCTGTCTGCCACAAACACATGCTGGGCCTGCCCATTCGGTCATCTCATACTGCTTAGAGGAGCTGGGGATGGCATCGCGGAGGAGGGGACGTTTGAGGTGGGTCTTAAAGGGTTAGGAGTAGCCCTTTCGCAGGCAGAGAAAGGGGAAGAGTATTCCGGGCAGAGGAAACAGCACATGCAGAGCCCAATGAACTGAAAATGGTGACGTTTTTTGGGCCGAATGACCAGTCGCCCCACATAGAGGAATGGCAAGGCATGAGTCTTGGCTGGGTAGAACTGGAAAAGGCCTTGAAGAACCCTATTAAGGGGTTTGAACTTGATCCTGTATGTCAGTATTTCCCAAAGTGGGGTACCCGTACCCCCAGGGGTCCGGGAAGAGTGTGGTGGGGGTACGAGTTGCACCGGAGTTTGGTGGGGATATGCACTGCACATGCTTAGCTGCGCCTAATTCTACGTTCTCATGAGTCAAATCAAGACAGTCTTGTGAGGCGTAAGATGGTCTGGTGTACAAATAAATGTTATTTATAAGATAACTTTTATTTATATTTTATTATGAATAATTTTATTTTTTGTTTATTTTGTGTATGTGCCAAAAAAAGAAAAAAGAAATATATTTTGATTGTTATTAAAATACTTTTTTTTTTTGACGAGGGGTACTCAGCGTTATGAAAACTATAGAAGGGGTACACATATGTCAAAAGTTTGGGAAACACTGTGGGGGACCAAAAGAATTTCTAAACTAAGCGTCCATGGCACCCATTCACGCCTTTAAGAAAGGCTCATGGAGCATCTGCCACCTTCTGGGTCCGGGTGCTACACTTCCGGACGTGCAGCCCGGAGGGGAGGCGTGCCCTAGAACATTCAGGGTTTCTGCCAATGTGCTTGCTCTCCATCACTCTCCGCTTCCCTGCAGGTGTTTCCGGGGTCCCCTCCCAGGTACACCGCCCCCACTGGCATCCTGGTCTCGGGCTCCACCTCCGGACGAACCCACACTCAGACGGTGTGCTACAGTGTAGGTTAGAGAGGAACCCTCTCATCTGCGTGTACACCCTGGCCCCTCTCCTCGGGGTGGGAATGGCTGCTGGCAGGAGGGGCACACCAGCCAGGGCGCCAGGCACCCAGCCCCTCTCCCCCTCCCCCTCCGATGCCACCTGCATCCCTTGACATTTATCTGACGCCGCCCCCTGGCCCCGGGGCGGCAGGAGAGGTCCATGGGAGGATGGGTGTGTGTGGAAACCGGGCAGGACCGGCAGCAAGGGAAGGCCCGGCTAACCTGTCCCGTCATTTCCCTGTAAGTAGCAATGAGCACCTTCGCCTTTTCTTTTTTCCCCGTCTAATCACTAAGAACTTCCCGTGGTGGGTACTTTCTTTGTTTTGTTTTTTAGAGCGTAATCGGAGGTGTGATATCGTGTGAGAGGCGCCAGCATCACTCAGAGCTGGGCCGCCCCGGGATCCACGGAGGCGGTGGCAAGTTCCCGGGAATATTAAAGACTGACTCCAAGCCTTCGGTGGCTGCTTAATTCTCTGACGGTTCCCGTTGCTGGAGCGGAAACAGAACATTCCCCCCCCCCCTCCTTTCTGTTTACTCCCTCCCCGCTCTGTTCTGAGCACTCCGACGCCGCCCGCGGGTGTCAGATGCCAACTCCGCAAGGGCTGAGCTCGTTTTATATAATAACAGAGACGGGGAGGCCTGCGAAATGAAGAAAGAATCTAATTCAGCGCCCGGGCTGGAATGGGAACTGGAAAGGACTAGGGGGAGGGGGGTGCGCGTTCTTAAAAATAGCTTGTTCACTCGGAGAGAAGAATGCGGCTTGTCTCCCGTGGCAGGCAGGCACTGGCCTGGCGAGGTACAGGCACCTACTGTAGGCCTGTGCTTTTGAAATGTTGGTCAGGGCTGACCGGAGGCGGGGGATGGAGGGCCGCTGGCCGCTGGCTGCGGGAGCCTGCACACGGCCTGGGTGCATGCACCCTGCATCCTTCTTGTGGTCATTGCAACAGCTCCCCCCAGGAAACCCCAAATCTCCCTGGAGATGTGCACAAGTCTCTATGGGGGGTGTGCAGGAGGCGGCTGGTCGATGTTTCTCTCTCATCGACATTTCTAGCTCTCTATCTCTCTCCCTTCCTCTCTGTAAAAAATCAATAAAATATATATATTTTAAAAAAAGCAATAACAAAAGCAGTGGGGCAAAAATAAGCGCTGTAGCTTCTGGACTTGGAGAACTGACAACACAGATCAAGCCAAATGCCCGGTAGCCAGCCGCGAGCTTGGAGGGAGCTGACCTGCCTCTCTGGCCCTTCTCCGGCTCCGGTTGCCCGTGGTTACCTGTGAGGCGGGTGTGGTCAGTGGGCCTCTCTCCCTAAGGAGAAGGATCCTGGGAAGGATGGTCCTCCTAAGAGGGGGGCTGCGTACCTGGGTTGAGTCCATGCTCCAGCTGTGTTACCCTGAGCCAAGATCTAACCTCTCTGAACCCCAGTTTTCCTCCCTGCGAAACAGGGGCCCCCATCCCACGAAGGTGAAAAATGACGCCGCCCGTCCAGCAGCTGTCGGAAGTCCAGCTTCCCTGGCTTTCTCCCCGTCCTCCTCCGAGGGAGCCACACCCACGGCCGGGGCCTGAGGGCAAGGTTAAGGCCGAAAGGAAGCGTGACCTGAGACAGCCCCGGCCACATGGCCAGCCACTGAGGCGGCTGGCCACCGCCGCCGCTCCCCACGGGCAGCCCGTCTGCCCCCGTGGGCGTGGGAAAGAGACGTAAACGCTGATGGCCATTGAACACGAGTTAGACATGCCATCCCGCGCCGCCGACACATTTCAGAAGGGCACATCACAAGGCTCTTGTGGAAGCCCTGGCAGGCGGCCAGGGCCAGACCACAAAAGGAAGTTGTTTGCCCACTGGAGCTGCCGGGTGGCCGGGCGTGGCCAGGGCTCCGCGTCATCGCAGAGTGTGGGCTCTGCAGGGATTTCCTGCCCTCCCTTCCGCCCTTTCTCCTGCCGGCCCCGCTGCGAACATCCCGAGTGACAATGGCCCGGCGGGCAAGGGACATCAGCTTCCAGCGACCCTGCTCACGTCTCCAGAAAGGCCAGGCCGGCGATGTTTACCCAGAGCCCCTCCCGGTGGCCTGGTGGCCTTCCAGAGACCCACCTGGGCTTCTTCCCCTCCCTCCCCCGCCGTGGGGGACCAAGAAAAAGGGTTTTTTTCTCACCCACAGTGGGTAGAAGTCACATTCCGCCTGTGGCATCAGGACTGAAAGGTGGCCGCAGGCCGGGAGGTGGCAGGTCTGTGACGCACTTGGCCTAAGTCAGGCCCGGTCCCCGCAGACAATCTGCAAATATTTATGGAGGGTCCGCTCGCTCCCTGCCGGCTCTGGGCCCAGGCCCGCGGACACACAGAGATGCCCTGTGCGAGGCAAGGAGACCTGTGTTCTGACCGGGAGGGCAGGCTGGCACTTGGAACTGGGGTCCTGGTGACCTCCCAGCTACGCTTTTCCCACGTGGATGTGTGGGCAGGTGCGGGCGGAACATCAAGACCCGGCCGGCCTGTCGGTGAGCTGGCCCACTCTTGGGGCGGAGGAGGCGGTGGAGGGTTCTTGCTTCTCCGTGGACTCCCCGCCAAGCAGCACCGGGTGCTCGAGGTCCTCAGCCGGGCCCCTCATGCCGCTGTGCTCCACGGAGGAGGAAAGTGAAGCGGGGTGAGGTGAGAGGTGTCCCACATGGTCCCTGACACTTAGGGTCCCCGTAGAAGTAGGACTGGTTTCGTGGGTGAAAGATGCTGGCAGACCAGCTCTGTTCTTGAATTTGCAAAAATGTTGGTCCACGGAACAGGCTCCTCTCCAGGTCACACATACCGGAATCCTAGGAGATGAAAGGTTCCCCTTCACACTCAAATCCTGCATTCCTACCCACCTTCATTTGAATAAACATCTTTATACACTTTCCTATGGATAGAAATATAATGCCTCAAATTATGGGTCAATAGGATGTGTTTTTTTTTCCTCATGTTGCCTTGAGTCCTTGAACTCGCATTGGCCAGACGGTGTGATTGACCTTCGCTGAGTGTGCATGGCTTTGCTGTGTGCCTAGGAGAGCCGTGGGCAAACTATGGCCCGCAGGCTGGATCCGGCCCGCTCGGCTGTTCTATCCGGCCCGCGGAGCCGAAAGAGCGGAGGGTTCTCTTGCTCTCCCCTCCGCTCCTTCACCAGCAGCCCAAGATGAGAGTGCCAGCATGGTCAGGTTGCTTTTGTTCCGGCCCTCCGGTCCAGTGTAAGAACCCATGGTGGCCCTCGAGTCAAAAAGTTTGCCCACCCCTGGCCTAGGACCTTCACTGAGGGTCTATGAGGGGTCTAAGTCTTTGAGGCCTGCCCTCAGCTGGAGTCAGGGGGCTCATGGACAGCCCTGTTCTGGTCATCGCATTGGGTAGCTCATGAGAAATCTCTGTTTTCTCTTCTTCCCCCTCTCCCTCCCTCTCTTTGTCTCTCCCTCCCCTTCTCTCTGCCTCCCAGACTCCCCACTCTCCTGCTCTCTCTAATTACAACAGGTTTCAGCCTCGGGTCCGGCACCTGCATTTTCCAGGCAGCGCGAGGGAGCCCCGACCGTGCTGTGATGTTCTTTCCGACGAAACCGCCTTTTAAGTAAATACTTTGCGGGCCGCTCTCCCTGCGTTTAACTATCTGGGTCATTTGAATTTCTTCGCCAGGAAATAATTATGGCCTTTGGGAAATGCAAAGCGTACTGCGGCCCTGCGAGCGAGCGAGCGGGGAGGAAACACCGGCCCCCCCGCCGCTCCCCTCGCCGCCCCCTCCATCCCTCTGTGACCCAGGGAACCAAATTAGCAGCGGCTCCCGTCTCTGGGGCCCCGTGTCGCTTTGGATCTCTCCGGGGGAAGTCCCTTGGGCATTCGCGACAGCTCCACACGTGAGGGACATAATAGTCATGTTACTTTTCTGCGTGTGAGAGGAGTGACTTCCTTCCAGACAGGTAAAAAAAAATTTTTTTTTTTTTTTTAAATAATATTCAGTAGGTTTGCTCTCCAATTCCAGAAGGGGAAACAGAGAAATAAGTGGTGTTGTTACCACGCTCACCGCTCGGCGTTGGGAGGACCGGCGCTTCCTTCGCGGAGCAAGGCCAGAGCAAACGCTCTTAGGCCTGAACTGGGGAGTGGGTTGCTGGGGGGAGGGGTGGCTTGGATTTGTGGGAATGAACCGCAGTGGAAGAAGCTGGTAGCCCTCCTCCAGGTGGGGGGTGAAGGAAGCCACCTTGAAAGTGAGGAACAGTTTCTCTTGGTCATGAAAATGCCAGGTGAGGCCAGAACCGGTTTGGCTCAGTGGATAGAGCGTCGGTCTGCGGACTGAAAGGTCCCAGGTTCGATTCCGGTCAAGGGCATGTACCTTGGCTGCAGGCACATCCCCGGTAGGGGGTGTGCAGGAGGCAGCTGGTCGATGTTTCTCTCTCATCGACGTTTCTAGCTCTCTGTCCCTCTCCCTTCCTCTCTGAAAAAAAAAATCAATAAAATATATTTTAAAAAAATAAGAAAAGAAAATGCCAGGTGAGGAGGCCCTAATGTCCTAGGGGAGGGGCAGACCCCCTGATGGGTATCTTTCCCATCACCCCTGGGGAGGCAGAGCTGGATGGTGGCCGGGAAGTTTGCAAGGAGCTTTCTGTGTGTTTGCCAGGGCTGCCACCACAGAGGACCA
Organism: Vespertilio murinus; assembly: GCA_963924515.1. Lineage (NCBI taxonomy): Eukaryota > Metazoa > Chordata > Mammalia > Chiroptera > Vespertilionidae > Vespertilio > Vespertilio murinus. The sequence continues at coordinate 6,502,574 of OZ004715.1, read as the reverse complement.
CAGACTGTGTGGCTTTGCGGATGACAGAAATGGATGGTCTCAGGGCTCCGGAAGCCAAAAGCCCGAGGTCAGGGTGTTGAGAGTTTGCTTTCTCCTGAGGCCTCTCCTTGTAGATGTCTGTCTTCTCCCTGTGCCCCCATGGCCTTCCCTCTCCGCATGTCTGCATTCTGGTCTCCTCTCCTGGTGAGGACACCAGGCGTGCTGGGTGGGCCCCACCTACCATAGGACCCATTTACCTTAACTATGTCTTCAAAACCCTGTCCCCCCGAAGGTCACATTCCGAGGTTCTGGGGGTTAGGATTTTGACGTTTGAATTTTGAGGAGGACACAGTCCCATCTACAATGGGCTAAGACAGCCGTGGGCAAACTACGGCCCGCGGGCCGGATCCGGCCCGTTCGGCTGTTCTATCCGGCCCGCGGAGCCGAAAGAGCGGAGGGTTCTCTTGCTCTCCCCTCCGCTCCTTCACCAGCAGCCCAAGAGGAGAGTGCCAGCGTGGTCAGGTTGCTTTTGTTCCAGCCCTCCGGTCCAGCGTAAGAACCCACGGTGGCCCTCGAGTCAAAAAGTTTGCCCACCCCTGGGCTAAGAGGAGAGGTGAGGAGGCGGGAGCCGGATGACAGGAGAATAGAGGGGATGCTACTGATTGTGCTCCAAGCAGCTGGTGTTTAGGGGGGTGTCAGGCTCTCAACGGTGCCGTGGGTCACCTGACTGAGGCCCCTTGGCCAGCGGATGCCAAGAGGTGAGTTCCCCCAGGAGGCAGGGAGGCCGGGCTGCTGCCCCAGGCTCACCAGCAGGGGGTCAGGGCGGGGACGTAGGGGAGAGGAGCCAGATGCAGCTCTGAACTCCTCCTGGCCATGAGGAACCTTGCGCAGGGGAGGCCGCTGTGCACAGTCGCACCAATTGCCCATTGCACGTTCACGCCCCGCGGTCACGTGGCCGTGTGTGGGATCAGCACGCCTGGAGCCGGGCTGCAGCCTGCGTGGCCACTGTGGCTCTGACCCAGTTGAGGGGCATCCACCCAGCCCCGAAGGGCCATGTGGCAGCCACAGAAGCCATGATATGAGGGATGCCAAGTGGACTCTTGATCTCTTTCCACCAGCGTTTAAAAGCGGGACGGACCTTCGCATCTGAGGCAAGCCCAGGGGCATGGGGAGATGCAGACAGAGCAGGTCCTGAGGAGGAACTGTCTTCGCCATGAAGAGGAGAGAGATGGGAGCTGAGCGACTGGAGAATAGAATGGACATGACTGACTTGTACCCTAAGCTGGTTGTCTCTTAGGAAAAAGCAAACACTTTTTTTTTTTCTTTTACAGAGAGGAGGGGAGAGGGACAGAGAGTTAGAAACATCGATGAGAGAGAAACATCCATCAGCTGCCTCCTGCGTACTCCCCACTGGGGATGTGCCTGCAACCAAGGCACATGCCCTTGACCAGGACCGAACCTGGGACCCTTCAGTCCGCAGGCCGACGCTCTGTCCACTGAGCCAAACCGGTTAGGGTGAGCAGACGCCAAGGAGAGGCCTTGGCCTCTATTCATGAAGGAGAAGAGACAGCCTTTCAGTGAGCTCTGTCCCAGAGGCCGGCCGGCTGCCTGCCGCGGGGACACGCTCTGTGTCGGGGAGGGCTTGTCAGCAGCAGACCGAGCATCGGGGATGCGTGGGGACGGATTTAGTAGGGAGGTGCTCCCAGAGGCCACCGGGAAGTGGGGGTGGGGGGTGGGGATAGGGGGTGGGGAGCAGCACAGGGTGGGAGCCCAGCCAGACGGTGAGAGCTCCCGCCTCCGCCGGGTCCATGGCGTGCTCTGCAGGTCACACCTCAGTCTGTCCTGCCTCCAGGCCATGGCGCGGGGTTTTCATGGTGCCCGGTCAGCTGGGCCTTGGCGAAGGGCCACCTGGGAGGCCAGAAACTCCCAGCTTTCGGCTCTTGTGAGCAGAGAGCCACAGGAGCCCTGGCAGTCCTAAGGGAGAGGGCCAGGTGTGGCTGTTCCACGCAAAGGACCACAGCTGCTGGGGGCGCGGTGCACAGGGCGGGGGGGGGGGGGGAAGCACGTCCCTGGGGTGGGCCGGCCACAGGCCCGCGTGGACCTCAGTGGTGGGCTGGCCACAGGCCCGCGTGGACCTCAGTGGTGGGCCGGCCACAGGCCCGTGTGGACCAGCCTCTGGATCTGCTTTGAGACCCGAGTCCCCGAAGAAGCCTGAAGCTACAGCCAGAACCACCGAGGCAGAGGATGACTCCTCAGCTCTCCAGCTCTCTGACCTTGGGTAGCTGACGCTGACCTTCACTCTCCTCACTGGCACGCGGACAGGGAAGGGATGGCCCTAAAGACACAGAAGGCAGCCCCGGCGGAACCTGTGCAATGCCACCCCCCCTTCTCGGCCTCTTTCCCGCCCTCTTCTTGGGGAGGAAGGGGAGCGCCGGGCTGCGGAGAAGTCCCCGCTCATCCTGTTTACATGCCCGCCTGCGGAAGGTAACAATTTAGATGGCAAATTGTGCGCCGCCAGAGCCGGGAGTTGGTGTGTTAATTCCTGGCTATTTGCCGTGACAGGTTGAAAGCCCAGCATTTCGGGCGACACCGGGGCTGCCACTCGGCAGAACACGGAATCGCAGACACACCCCGCCGCTTCCTGGTCGCACCGAGCCTTTCACGGACTCCCAGTTCCCATCATCTCCTCTGCTCGGGGGCTGGGAGCAAGACTGTGTGTGTGTGTGTGTGTGTGTGTGTGGAGGGGAGTCCCCAAAGAGCTGACTTCACCCTGTGTCTTCTCCTGGGTGAGCCACCAGCCCCAGGCCTAGGGGAGCTGAAAAGCCACCGTTGGAGAGGCTCCTTGGAGAGCAGAGCAAGCCCCTCCTCATGGCCGTGTGGCTGGCACCGGGTGGCCACGGAGCATAAGTGCCACCTTGTTGGCTCTGCTGGCACCCATCTCAGATAGGCCACAGAGGCGTGCAGCTCGGAGGGAGGAGCTGGGAGGTAGCGCTGCTGAAGCCCCCGCCCCTCCTTCAGTGCAGGCTTCAAGCAGTGCCCACGGGAGGTGGTATCGTGCCCACGCTGCGGGTGCGAATACTGAGGCCTGAGCACGCCCTCAGCCCTGAGAGGGGGCATCCAGCAGTGAGCGGGCCTCTGGCTCTCTGTCTGGGGGACACCAGGCCACACCGCCTCTCCTCTCTCCTAAGACTGCTGCCCCAGGCCCCGTGCATGGGGGTGGGGGTGGGGGTGGGGGTGGGTCTGTTCTACATCACCGAGGCTTTTTAAAGGAATCGAGGCCCTCCAGGACCACTCAGGCTCAGACCCCGAGGAGGATGCCTTTTCCTACCTCTGCCTGCTCCCTCGCAGAACACCGAATTCCCATAGAGGAGTTCGATGGGTGCCTTTTTTTTTCTTGGGCATAATCTTCACGTCTCTCTCCACCCTGAGCAGCATATGAAACAAAGCATTCCTCCCCGTCAAAGTACCCACAGTGGATGGGGAAAAAGCTCTCCACTGGCATTTCTCCCTTTGCCTAGAGTAGTGCCCACACCTCAGGGCGGTGGGAGGGGCCGGCTTAGCAGAGAGCCCCCCCCCTCCCCACACACACACCCGGTGCCTCTTCAGGCCGGTGCTCCTCCATGTCCTCCCTGAGGAGGAGGAGGAGGAGGAGCTGTTTCATCCCGAGGCTGAATTCGCTTGTGGAAAGAGGCAGCTGAAACCAAGCCTCCCGGGACAGCGGGGCTCAGAGAGGGACAGAGGAGGCAGCCCGTGCTGCTGGGAAATCTCTGTCACCCCCACACCGTCCGGCACAAGAGCTGCCGGCCACAGGAGCTCTGTGAGGGCAAATGAGACCCCCCCCATTTAACTTTGGTTCCTTTAAGGGCAGAGACCCATGGGTGGCAAGTGGTTACCTCTCTGAACAGCGCAGGCCAAGGCCTCGCTTCGTGGCGGCTTAGGGAAGCCACACACGCCTGAAGCACAGCACACATAGGTGCTCGGCGGTGATTGATTGCTGGGACACGCATCCTCGTAGAGCTAAGACATACAGCAACAAAGGAGTTGGTGGGTATTCCCTGGAGGTGAGGGATCACGACAGGAGCACGGAGGGGTGGTGCCCGGCCTGCAGGTGGAGGAGGGGCTCCTGCAGGGAGGACCCCGGGGGTCCCTCCGCTTTAGTTACCCCGGGGGTCTTCCCAGCCTCCGGCTGAGCAGGGTGTGAGAGTGTTTGGGCCCCCTTTGAATCCAGAACAGGAGACAAGTCCATCGTCGTCTCTTGTAAACACACCCCAAGCTGTCCTCTCAACAATATACGCTGAACAACACGCTTCCCTTTTACCTCAGTGACCCCGTTCTAGACCGTTATCCTGGAATAGAAATGCCTCCCAGATGAAGACACAGTGTTTTATACACAGAAATGTTGACCCCAGTGGTATCTATATCAGCCGGCCCTTGGAAACCAGCCCCATGTTTACTAAGAGAAGGGCTGAAGGAACTACGCAAGACAATGTTGGCCACGATTCAAATAGTCCAGGAGAGAATGGCTAAGAAGCTGCATGCTATCAATGTGATAGGATCGTCTGCCACCATTAAAGTCACAGTGACATTACAACGCTAACGTTTATTTACTTATTTTTTAAAATATATTTTATTGATTTTTTTTTCCAGAGAGGAAGGGAGAGAGATAGAGAGTTAGAAACATCAATGAGAGAGAAACATCAACCAGTTGCCTCCTGCACACCCCCTGCTGGGGATGTGCTCACAACCAAGGTACATGCCCTTGACCGGAATCGAACCTGGGACTTTCAGTCTGCAGGCTGATGCTCTATCCACAGAGCCAAACTGGTTTCAGCTGCATCTCCTTTTCAATAGTCCGTGGAGCACATACCAAGATGGAGCATATCCTGGGCCATTAAAGCAAATCTCAACAATTTGAAAATAATTCCAACCACAATGAAATCAAACTGGAAATCAGTAGCAGGAAGATAATGGGAAAATACATTTCTAAATAATCTGTGGTTTAAAGAGGAAGTACCAGGAGAAATAAAATAATACATGGGACTGAATGAAAATGAAAATGCAACATATCAAGATTGTGGGGCACAACTGCAGCAGTGCTGGGGGAAAAATGTTATGGCACCAAATAGATACATTAGAATAGAGAGAAATCTCAAATCAGTAATATAGCCCCCACTAAAAGACTCAAGGAAAAGGAGAGCAAAACAGACCCACAGCAAGCAGCAGGGAAGAAATAATCAAGGTTAAGAGCAGAAATCGATAAAATTGAAAACAGAAACAACAGAGAAAAATCAATAAAACAAAGAGAGAGGGTCCTTTGAAAAAACTCAATAAAATCGATAAACCTCTAGCAAGACTGACAAAATGAGAAAAGAGAAAAGACACAAATTATCAATATCCAGAAGGAAGCCAGGCTATCAGCAGGCCCTGTGGGCATCAGAGATAATAATAGAACACTGAGAGCAACTCTACACACATCATTTTGACAACCTGGAGGAGGAAATGGATCACCTTGTTGAAAACACAAACTATTACACATCACTCAACACGAAATAGATAATTTAAGTAGCCTTCTAACTCTTAAAGAAATGGAATTTTTAATTTAAGAACTCCCCCCCCCCCAAAAAAAAAAAACAAAAACAAAAAACCTCCAGGCCCAGATGGTTCCACTGGAGAATTCTACCAAACATTTAAACCAATTCTACACAAATTTCTTCCAGAAAATAGAAAAGGTGGAACATTCCTTAATTCATTCTTTTATGCATTGGTATCAAGATAATGAAGTTAGCATTATCTTGATACCGATAAAAAATTTACAAGGGAAACTATAGACTGATATAGCTGATGAATACAGATGCAAAAATCTGTAGCAAAATATTAGCAAATGGAATTTAGTAATAAATGAAAAAAGTATATACCAAGATGGAGTGGAGTTTATTCTAATGGTATAGGATGATACACTAATAAAAAAATCAATTGGTGTAATATATTATATTAACAGGCTACAGAAAAAAAATTACATGATCATATCAATGAATGCAGGAAAAGAACTTGATGAACTTCAACAATGAATTTGTGATAAAACAAAATGAAACGAAACACCAGACCTCTCAGAAAACTGGCTATAGAGGGAACTCCTCCAACTTGAAAAAGAGCATCTACAAAAACCCTACAACCAACCTGGCCCTTAAAGACTGCATGCCTTACCCCTAAGTTCAGAAAGTAGGCAATGGCATTGGCTTTTGCCTCGATAATACAACACTGTGTTGGAATTTCTACAAATGAAGAAAAGGGGGGAAGGGAAGGTACACAGTTTGAAAAGGAAGAAATAAAACTGTTCCTATTGCAGATGATATGATTGTCTATGTAGGAAATTCCAAGGACTCTACCAAACAAACAGAAAGAAAACCTCATAAAACTACTCAGTGAGTTTAGCAAAACCATAGGATACAAGATAAGCACAGGAAAATCAACTACATGTTTATACACTGGCAACAATGGTGTGAAATTAAAAACGCAGTATCATTTAATCACTCACTAAAAAATGAAATACTGAGGTGTAACTCTAGCACAACACATAAAGAACTTGTATGCGGAAAACTATAAAACACTAATGATATACATTAGAGAATCTCAGTAAACGCAGAGTCACACATCGTTCACGGATTGGGAGACTCAACTCAATGAAGATGTCGATTCTTCCCAAAGTGACATTTAGTTTTAACGCATTTCCTGTCAAAATCCCAGGATGACTTATTTTTAAGATATGGAAGATTCTTCTAAGATTTTTATGTAATAGCTAAAGGAACTAGAAGAGCTAACACAGTTTTGAAAAAGAAGAAGAAAATGGGAGGAATAAGTCTTTATTGTTAGGACTTATTACAGAGCTGTCCCGGTCAAGGCTGCATGGTCATTTTGGAGAGATAGACGCAAAGGTCCATGGAACAGAACAGAGAACCCAGAACTGGAGACACACAGACATGCCTTCCGAAGAAGGTACAAAAATGATTCCAAAGAGGTAGGCCTGCTCAACCAGTGGTGCTAGAGTTAGATGGACATCCTTAGGCAAAACCAAAACCATAACCAACACCACACAACTTCATGTCTCACACCTTCTACAGAAATTAACTGGAAAAGGATCACAAACATAGATAGAAAATGTAAAGTTGTAAAACTAGGAAAGACAAACAAAGGAAAACTAGTGTGAGTTGTCTTCTTCACCCTGGTAACTTTATTGTCCCGACTAAAATTCTGGGTAAAACATCCGCGGGTGAAGAGAAGTTGCGGCATTATAGCGCTGCTGCTGCTTCTCCTTGGAGCCTGGTCTCTGAAGGTGCCGCAGGAGGCGTCTCAGAACATCCCCGGCAATGGCATCAGTGGGTGTAAGCTGTGTCTGGTTTTTCAGAGTGATGCTTTTGGGGAAAGCGTTGGTTTGGGCATAAACGTTCTGTGAGCTTGAAAGCAAGAGAGCCTTTTCCCTTCATATCCTAGTTTTGCACAATTTCACACTTAGGTTGGTATTTGTCTTGCTATCCTGAGAGCCTCGGGCATTTTTCACTCCTTAAAAGGCCAGAAGGCAAGGAAGGCCTCTGAGGTGCGGGTCCTTCATCTGGTGGATGAGAGAACCCCTCCCCACCCAGGTGCCCTGGAGAACTCAAACACTCATGGCTGGTCCAGGCTCAGGGGACTGATGTGGGCACAGGAAGGAATGTCACTGTCTGTCCCATGCAGGGGCTGATTCTCCCCATTCTTTGGTTGGCTAGTATCACATGGAGTTGGTCTCTCTTCCTCAAAGGAGGGCCCTTGTCACCCCCCTGCAGGCCCAGGAGGTTCCCCGTTAATTCTGCCCTCAGGCTGGAGAGAACAGAATCGCTCCTGCCCGGCCCCAGGCCCTGTTTGGTCACTTCTGCTTGTGCCCTGGGGGCTTAGAGTGGGCTCTGCATAGCTCTTGCCCTTGCTTGCCCCTGTCCCTGTCCCCAGGTGTGGCTGTCTGGTCCCAGAAGCTGACTCAGAGCCAGGGCTCAGCTCCTGAATCCAGGCTCACCTAGCAGGCCTGGCCCTCTACCTGGCTGCCTGGCTTCCTTCCCGCCCTGGCTGTCGCTCGGCTGCCTTCCCCAGTGGCTTCTTGTCTCGCCTGGCGGACACCCACTGCCAGGCATCCCTCTTTCCTCGCTGTTAGTCAGGTGGCTGTGGAGTGCTCAGGGGAAGCTGGGTTTGGCACACAGCACCATGCCTGCCTGGGTCCTGGGGTGCAATAGAGAGTCAACTCCTCTCCCCTATCCAAGTACTGGGCTATAGCTGGTTTTATTCCAGAGGAATTTCAAGGAGGAGCCATTGACCCCCTAGAATTAGAACACAGCCAGGCACAGATCAGGTCTTGGAGGGTCTTCTCAAGGTTCAGGTGTCCACAGGGAGCCCAGTTGATTACAGGGACCCTGGGAAGGTGTTTGGGGCTCTGAGAACCATGGCCAATGACCCACCGCCCAGGGAGTGCTCAGAGGCCCTGCGCCGAGCCTACCTGTGGGCTGGCATGCAGCTGGTTCTCTGGATGAGCGGTTTCATGTCCTGCAGCCAGACCAGGTAAGGGGAATTGTGCCTGCCTCAGCTTGTCCCTCTCCGGAGGGGAGTGTGTACCAGGAAGCAAGGCACCATTTGTTGAGGTGTGCCGGGGTCTGAGTTGTTCCTGGTGCTCACCGCGCCAGCCCTGAGGTGAGCGTCCCGCAGGAGGAATTCCAGCCCTGGCATCCCCACTCTCATTCTCAGGCAATCCTATCACATTCCCTAGGTTCCCAGGAGGCGGGCCTTCCTAGGAACGCTGGCCCCAGGGGCTTCCTGGCTAATTTCCAGGGATGAATTCATTTCAGAGTGGCGAGTCTCCTGGGGGGAACACTGAAAAGGCCCATTCTGAACGCTTTTCTAGAAGCTTCTGTATCAAACCTTGTCAAAATATGGAGAAGGTCAGGCAATTCTGTGTCTGCCCTAAAATAAATTTCCCAGAGGAGCCTTTTTAGAAACCTGAATAGCCAGCGACACTTTCGGGAGCAAGTGCTCAGAATGTGGTGTATTCGATGGCACAGTAAGGGATGACTCAGTGGGGTGACCCGCATCATAGAAACGGCTGGTGCTCTGAACACTGTCCTTTCTCATGGGCCAGGGAAGTGGAACCAGCTGGCCTAGTAAATGATCCTGGCAGAAGAAAGTGAGAAGGAGCAGGGGAGCGGGGAAGGCCAGGGGTTCTCTGGAAGCCAGGGACTGAGGGACTGCAGAAGGTGGCAGTGACGGAGGCAAGGACAGGGACACAGTAAAGGGTTACCATCCAGCCGGTTCATATTTTCCAATTCTCAATTTCTTTCTTTTATATATATAAAAAAATATACCCGTGTTTCCCCGAAAATAAGACATCATCCGAAAATAAGACCTACTTCATGGAAACACAATACATCCCCTGAAAATAAGACCTAGCGCATCTTTGGGAGCAAAAATTAATATAAGACACTGTCTTATTTTCAGGGAAACAGGTTACATCTGTATTGATTTCAGAGAGAAAGGGAGAGGGAGAGAGAGGTAGAAACATCAATGATGAGAGAATCACTGATCAGCTGCCTCCTGCATGCCCCCTACTAGGGATCAAGCCTGCAACACGGGCTTGTATCGTGACAGGGAATCAAACAGTGACCTCCTGGCTCATAGGTCAACACTCAACCCAATTCTCCAGGTTTCTTGAATGAAAAACTAGTACCTGCGCTTAAAAGGGGTTTTCCCATGAGTGACTTAGGGAAATTCTGGCAGTCCTAGTCTCATGGGGTGGGGTTGCAAGTGCAAACACAGTCTTGCTCGTTGGGGGCACAGGAAGTCAGTGCCAGTGGAAAGCCCGGCTTCAGCCAGCATTCACACAAGTTCTGTTTCATTTCCTCGGTCACCTGGCCCCGAGTCTCTTAACACACAGCATTGGCAGGAATTCTAAAGGACTTCTGTCACTTAGACACAGGGTTACTTTGCCTCCCGACTTAGAATCTTCCCCGTAGGCGCTGAGGTTGGAGAGGGAGGCAACAGTGGGTCACAAAGGGCTTTTTGTCCCCAAGAGAGGAGTCAGAGCGTTCTTCGGTTCGTTCGTGGGGACTAGCAGAGGTCTTTGAACAGGAAGTTCTGTGATTAGCTTAAATTTTTTTTTTTTTTAGGACTGCCCTGGGAATTCTTCCCTCCTTACAGTCCTGTGTGTCTAAATGAAGTTACATTGATCATGAGATCTAGATTTTACTTCTGTAATTTCACACAGTCACACACCACTTAACAACGGGGATATGCTCTGAGAAGAACATTTTTCTAGGTGATTTCATACTTGTGCAAACATAGACTGGTCTAGAACCTAGATGGTCTAGCCCACTGGTCAGCAAACTCATCCGTCCACAGAGCCAAATATCAACAGGACAACGATTGACATTTCCTTTGAGAGCCAAATTTTTTAAACTTAAACTTCTTCTAACACCACTTCTTCAAAATAGGTTCGCCCAGGCCGTGGTATTTTGTGGAAGAGCCACACTCAAGGGGACAAAGAGCCGCATGTGGCTCTCGAGCCGCAGTTTGCAACCACGGGTCTAGCCTACTGTACACCTGGGCTACCTGGTGGAGCCTACTGCTCCCACACTACAAGCGTGGACAGCACATTACGGCACAAATCAACATGAAATTAAATCAAGCACAAGAGAAAATGACACAATTAAAGGACGTAGCAAACTCCAGATGTATGAGGCTGCAGCCAGCATAACCCAGCATGCTGTTTCATAGCGAACTTTTTATTTTGTAAGTAGAAAGAGTACACTCTACAATAACTCTAAAATGTATAGAGCAGTAAATACACAAATCAGTAACAGCCGTTTATTATTTTTATTGTACATTATGTACTATTCGTAATCGTCCATGTAGACAGGCAGGGCAGGTGTGTGTTTACAACAGCATCACCACTAACACGTGAGGAATGCGTGCACTATGGCGTTACCACGGCTACGACGTCAGCACTTGATGACCGCTGACGTCACTAGGCGGTAGGAATTTTCTGTGCCATTATAACCTATAGAACCACCATTGCACATGCGTACTTGGTCTGCCATTGAAAGGTTATTATGATGCACTTGACTGTACTCCCCTGTCGCCTGCTGAAGAACCCCACCCCAATGAGATGTCTCAGGGAGACCCCGAGGGGGCGCCTCCTGCTGGTAATTGCAGCATCTGTTGCTGCTAGGCTAGTTCACAGCTCTGGGCCTCCATTCAGACCACCTGCGCCCACCGCTCCCACAGGGAGGGATGCTACTTCTGTGTTCCGTCCTGCTAGAGCGCCCCATAATGGGGTGACTTAGGCACACAAGTATCACCGGGGTGTCAAACTTTCTCTTTATAAAGATTTTGTTTTATTTAGAGAAGTTTAAGGTTCACAATTAAACTTCCTTTTTTTTTTTTTTTTTTTAGCTTGAGATACACTATTTTTTCCCCCAGAGCATGGAGCTGGATTTGAGGCTCACTTTGAAAGCAACGCTGGTGTTGGCTGTTGGCTGGAAGCTTTTCAGCCTTCCCCAAGGCTGGCCGTCAGCAACTCGGAAATAGTCTAGAAGGCACGTTGAATTTTGGCAGCTTTTCCATTGTGAATGCCGTGTTTCTCCTCTTTGGTGTCAATGATTACGTACAGGAAGGCAGGGGACCTAGCAGATATGGGCAGGTCCTGATAGCACACTACTAAAGTAGTTCACATCTTGCTTCTGCCCCGTCCCGTGTGACCCTGCACAAGTTACTCTGCTGTGTCTCAGTTTCCTCATCTGTCCAATGGGAATAAGACACCAATAACTATTACCTAGCATGGCGGTGAAGATTAAGTGGACGAATAAAGTTTAAACGTAATGGTGGCGAAGGTGATGACCCCTCTGACGGGAAGACAGGGAATGTGAATGGTAAAGCTGCCGTGGAGTGGAAGGAATTGAATTAGTGGGACGTGCAGGCCGGTGGAGCTGTGGGACTCTGCTTTGCTTTTCAAATGAGCACAGATGCAGGTGGTTGGAGGGTATTTTCCTGTGGATAAGATTAAGGTGAAGGCCGACCACTATTTTTATGGGGGATTTAAAATGTGGCTTTGCCCGGAATCAGGGGAACAGATGATTTAACCTGGACAAGCGTTGTCTCTGTGAGCTCAGATGGCTCTTAGCACGGGGTGCGGAGGAGTCTGAGCTATTAAAAAAAGACAAGTTGCAAAATGAAGAAATTATGCCCCTTGCACTCTTGCACTCTGGTGGTTCTGAGAGCAGGGGGCCTGCGGGCTCAGAGACTAATTAAGAAACGGCTAGCAGCCCCCGGCTCTCCGCGGGCAGCGGAGGTTACGGGGGCAGCAGCAGGCTCCTCCGCTGCTGGCGGAGGAGGGCTGGGCTTTTCTCACCCTGACCTTGGAGCCCGGGGCCGCTGCTCTGTGTTCAGCCTGGGAGGTGGGAGTATCCTGATGAAGCTCATTGTCTTAAGCTGCCGTCCTTGTGTATAGGCAGGAAATGCAGTGGGACGGCTGGAACCCCAAGAGGCCATCCAAACCTAATAGTCCAGTGGCTCTCTGCCCCCCACGGTAGGGAGGGCAGGTGTAGTGTTCACCGTGACTAGGCCGGATGGTACTCGGAGCAGGAAGTGACCAGCCACCAAGACAAGGGGTGTTCTTCCCACACCTCAACCCTCCATTTTGTGTGTGTGTGTGTGTGTGTGTGTGTGTGTGTGTGTGTGTAATTTTTTTATTATCAAAAGCTTAATAAGATTAAAACTTTAATAATTAAATGAAGGCAATTTCAGTAAAAGAGAAAATAATCTCCTCCCCGAACACAATTACTTTTGCTCATCCCCCTTCCGTCTTAGTCATGTTGTGAGTATAGTTTTAAAGACCTGAAACCCATATAATGGCCAACATGCAGTCTGGTGCTCATTCAGCACCAGCATGTCATAAGCATCATTGGTGTTGCTATAGGATTTCGTAATTATTTTTTAGAGCTTTGTGACAAATATTTCACTGAGTGACTAGACCATCCTTTGTTTAGTCATTCCCTATTAATGAACGTTTAGGTAATTTTCAGTCTCTTGTGTCTGTGATGGTGACTGCTCTGGGAATGTGTGTGTTATATTTATAGTCAGTTTCTCCTATGAAATGCTTCCTTTGGGTAAAATACAGGGGATGGGCTCCCTGGGTTGAAAGGTGGGAGGATTTTGTCTTCTTCTTACTATGAATTAGCTTCCAAAAGGATTGAACCCATTTACAATGCTTCTGGCTATGCATCATGGTACTATTTCTTTCCCAACTTCTCTCATGTTGGCTGTTGCTGTTAACATTTGTATTATTCATTTTTTATAGCTAAACCTTCAAGTGCATTTTTCTCTCTCTCTCTCTCTGTCTCTCTCTGTCTCTCTCTCTCTCTCTCTTAAACATATTTTATTGATTTTTCACAGAGAGGAAGGGAGAGGGATAGAGAGCCAGAAACATTGATGAGAAACATTGACCAGCTGCCTCCTGCACCCCCGCCACTGGGGATGTGCCCTCAACCAAGGTCCATGCCCTTGACCAGAATCGAACATAATTCTGTCTACACATGATTCTTTCATCCAAGAGGATCTATCATCCACCATCCCCTGGCCTTAGCTTCTTAGAACATCCCTACGGCACCAACTTGATTCTGAATCTGTTTTCACTGATTCCTTAGCCAGGTGGAGCCTCCCTGGCAGCCTCTGGCTCCTGCCAGGTTTGATTCTCTTCCACATCCTCCTAGTGTGGCGCATTTTCTGTCCCGCTAACTCGTACAGTTGTTTCCATTACGGAGTTACTGTTCCATGCTCTCAAGGCACATTCCTCCTCCTGACGGTGAGCCCTGACTTAGACAGTCAGGGAAGAAAAGTTCCCTTAGGTTTGATTATCATGTGTCTTCTTTTAACAGGAGTTGTTTATGTGTTTTGTTTTTTTTTTTGCCATTTCATTCATTCATTCCAACAAGTATTACTCGAGTCCCTAAAATATTCTGGATGGTACACATATGACAGTGAAGATACAGTCTCTGCCCTCATCCAGCTCACATTTTGCCGGGGGATACACACTAATCACAAGCAATTCAATAAGTGAATAATATATCAGGCAGTGGATAGGCACCAAGGAGACAAAAAACAGGGTAAAGGGGCAGAGAATGCTGGAGAAATGTGGGCAATGGTGTCCTGGAGCTGGCGTGTACCAGCTCCTGAAAGTTGTGTGTAGCTCTCTCCGGCCCATATTTAATTATCTCCTGTGGGCAGGTTGACACTGGCCATGATGGAAGTATTTGCATTATACACATGAAATACTACCATTCAGAAACAGCTAGCTGTTAAACTTTTATCAGCACACAGCTGGATATGGGGTTGCTATTGTGTATGGGTTAGTTAGGAAAAACCTCACTGATACGGTAACATTTGACCTGGAAGGGGTGAGGGAGGGAGACATATGGGTATCTGGGGAAGAGCATTCCAGACAGAAGGAACAGCCAGTGCAAAGTCCTGAGGCAAGTTGTGGTTGGCATGCCTTAGGATCAATAAGGAGGCCAGTGTGCCTGACGCAGATTTGGAAGGGGTGGGGAGCAGGAAGAAGGGTGCTAAATGATGAGGGTGGAGGTAAGGGGAAGACTTGGAGGAGCTAAGAGCAGCTGTAGGCCTTGTAGATCATTGTAAATATTCTGGCTTTTCCTCCTGATTTGAGATGAAAGTCACTGGAGGATTTTGAGCTGGGCAGTGTCATGTTTTGATTTATGTTTTAAAAGGATTGTCCTGGCTGCTGTGTTGACAGCAAAACTGTAGGATGGCAGAACTCCAATCATTAACAGGTGACTGAAATAAGCCAGGAAAGAGCTTCAGTTCTGAGTAACCCAACCAAGCACAACTGTGGGGAGAATGGTGGAGGTCCATAGAATCCATTTCCCTTCCTCTATACATAGCAGCAGAAGTTATGTTGGATATGAGGCAGCTGGATGTACCTCTGGGACCTACTATGGGCCAAGGGAAGATAAGTGAAAGTATCACTTCCAGGTGAATGCCACACAAGAGAAGACATTTTCCCTCTCTCTCTACCCCATATGCTCACATCCTGATGTCAGATGTGCCGATGACTTGGCTTTGACCATGAGCCAAGAACTGTGGAGCAATAAAATATAGAAAACCAAGGTTCTGAGATAATCATGTAGAGCAGTTACCCCTCACTATTTCCCTTAGAACTGCTTTCTGGGAGAGAAAATACAATCTTTTCTAGGTCATAGATTCTTGGGAGCCTTTTTGGTACAGCAGCTTAACCTCTACCTTAGCTAATATAGAGCGAATTCCACAACCAACCAGCCAGCCAACCAACCAACAGAAATCAGAAAGTAGAAAGTGACCTACTCCACCTGAGGAAGGAAGCCTAAAGGATTAGAATGTTTACACAGGTGCACATAGGCGAAGATCAGGGACAAAGGGCTGTCCAGTGGCTGGAAGCACCTATAGAAGGCTGGCCCGGATGTTAGGTGGAAACAGTGGGAACAGAGTTAGTGAGTAGAAGGACATTGGGTAAAGCAGAGGAAAGAATGCTGGAGTTTTAAGACAGGAAGAACTTGTTAGCACAAGACCAGTATGTATTGGAAAGTGGGGGCTGGAGGTAGAAAGCTGAGAGGGGAAGATGTTCTACTGTGGAGGCAGCCACATGTGAGGAACCATCCTGTGAGAAGACACTCTTGCAGTTACTAAGAAGGTGAGTAGGGACAACCCAGTAGGACTTTTGAAAATATGTCTTTTATTGGCCATGTACTAACCTTGATCTATGCTAAAGGAGGGGGGGGGGGAAGACACCTAACAACCTTCCCCATTAAAGTTAATGGGGAATCGCCTATAAAGTCTACGGGCAGAATATGGCATGATGAATCTGTATGATTATTTCATGACGCTTCCCAAAGATAAATAAGGCTCTTAAGAGACATGTTTATTGGTGAACAATTTATGTCAGTGTACATACCATCGGCTGGAATGTAATACACAATTGCTGAGGATAAGACAGGAAACGATTACCAAGTTTGGCTCCAGCTGGCGCCGCACCCGTGGGAATGCCGTGAATAATGGCCGAATCACAATGAAGATAAATTGGTGCACTGGGCAAACACTTCCAGGGAACTAACAGAATCTCTTTAAGGAGCTGGTATTGCCTGGCTCTGGGGGGAAGCAGCAAGGTTTCCTCTGAAGACCATTTTGGAGGGCAGGTCAATGTCTTTGGCAGGAGGAAAGGAGCCATGGCCCCATACTCCAGGGTCCTGTCTAGGCACCTGTGTGAGCCTGAGTTTCAGCTGAGCCACTGGACTTCCATCTTCCCCGTAGCCCTCTGGGTGTCTGCAGCTGGAAGAGCTCTGTCCACTTCCCTTCTCGCTGAATCTCCACTTTGTCACTCTGAGAGGACATTCCTATAGTTCATTTCCTTACCTCCCAAGTATGTCTACATCTTCCATGGTTTGGCTCTTACCCCCCCACCCCCTTCAGAGGCCGCTCTTGTCCCTGCTGCACAGTGTGGCAGTTAATAGGCACAGAAGTACTCTGCTTTCCAGCCCACAACATGCTAGTTTCCCCTTTTATTCACTGCTCATGATGTTCCTGTTCCACACAGCTCCTTCCCATAGTTCCTCACTTTTAGGATTGATTTCAGGTGTTGGCTATTCCACTTCCCTTTTCCTCCAATTCTTCAGGGTAACTTAAAGAGGTAGAGGCAGTAGAGAAGACCATCTTGGGAAGGACAAAGTGGTTACTAATAAAGCTTATGTTAATCCAGTTGTGCTATATCATTTCCAAAAATGACCATAAGTATTCCCCCTTCATATAACCATGTTCCTATGTAATCTGACTTTGTAGCTCTTTCGATCAGTACGTGAAGTCTGTTTCCCTACCTCTTGAATCTGGGTTGACTTTAAGGCTTGCTGTAGTCCAGGCCTAAAGAGGCTTCCTGGACTTCTCTCTCCTAAAAACCAGTCTAGTCATGTGGACAGGCCCAGGCTAGACAGCTGGATGATGAGAGACTAAATGGACTGGAGATGAGTCAGTTCAGTTGTCCAAGGCAGGCCTCAGAAATGTGAGGGCACAGTGAATGTCAGTAAAGCCAACCAACAGCTGAGCCTCACTTGACTGCAGATGTGTGAGGGAGCCCAGCCAAGAACAGAAGGACCGCCCAGCTGAGCCCATCCCCAATGCCAGTATAGCAAGATCTTGAATAATGTTGTTTTGTTATAACATTGATAAGATGCTATAGGATCTTAATTCTGCTTTATAGCAACCAGCCTATCGTAAAATTGGTTCCATTATACGTTGTCTTCCTTAAAGTCCCAGAACCTATAGATGACATTAAGTGAGGACTAACTTTGCATAGTATCGTGTGAGCTAGATAAATGCTATGGTTTTAGGCCACTTAATTTATGGATTGTTTGTTATATAGCAATAGATAACTAACAAATTATTTAGCAAGGTTGGATGGGGTCTGAGAATCTGAAATGGTGATGTGTTTTCCTTTCCCTACACTTAGCAATCAGTGCAAACAATTTCATTGTCTTTTAATTAATTTTACTAGCTATTATAGGGGGACATTTCTGGCTAATGTCTAAGTCAAAATGGCACAGCTGATGAATTCCAAAAGCCTAGTTCTATGGTCCCTCCTAGCTCCTTCTGCCACTCCTTGGAGGTGTGCAAGGATGGATAAGCATAGAAGGCAGACTGCGGCACTGACAAGACTAGACTTGAAACCTGACACTGACTAACCTCTTTGAGCCTCAGTTTCTTCGTCAGTAAACTGGGAACAGCAATGCTTCCCTCCTAGGGTCATTGTTAGGATTAAATGAGATAGTCCATGATCCGGGCTCAGCTCCCTGTAGGATTGGGAGGTCGAGGTGAGAAGCCTAGAGTAACTGAGGAGCTTAGAAAAGATATGTCCTCCCACCTGAATGAAGAGACCAGTCCCAATGCCTTCTTCCCAGCTACATGCCTCAGTTAAGATCATCCCAGAGCCTTCTGAGAAGACCTGGGGCAGGTGGAACTTCCCCTTTGCATCAGAAATCATGCACCTGGCAGTGGGCCCCACCTTTAAAGGCTTAGCTGATGTCCTGGTCAGGACAGGGCTGTGCTCTTGGCAAATATCTCTGCTCTTTGTGCTGGCGATGTAGTGTTTAGTGAGTTCCTTCCTGTTTTCGAGCCCAGAAATGATTGTCTTGGTGGCCAGAGTATGTGTTTTCCCCAGAAGAACATGAGTAGTGACTGATTTGCTCATTTGCATCTAGTTCTCTCCTGCTTCCTGCTTCCTGCCCCTCTGTCCCCATCTGCACCCCCAGCCCTCAACATTGCTCCAATTCCTGTGGGTCTGCAGGCTGAGCCGGGGCTGTGGATTTACGTCCATCAGAAGTCTGATTGAGGGTTAGGAAAAATCATTTGGGATGTGATGACAATCACAGGCACAGACCCTACAGTTGTGGCTGCTGTTTCTTTTCATAGACTATTCCCAGGAGGCCTCCATACTAAGCCGTTGCCAATATCTGCTCATAGCAGCATATTTCTCCATAGTTCTAGAAAACTTTAAAGGGGAAGCACTTAAGCTTTGGGCTGTCTATTCTTTTTGTCCTCCCCTATATCATTCCATATTCTTCCAGAATTTTTGTATGCACATACATATATATGCACTGATATATATGCATACACACATATATATAGATGCATACACACAAGTATGTATCACTCTCCATTTATATGTATGTGTATATATGAAGAGATAATACTTGTGTGCATGTACATACCTATGTATATCTATGTGCATATGCAAAATGAGATCATATGGATTAGTAGCCTTTTGTTTTCACCTACTATAGTATAAGCATCTTTTCCCATCAGTAAACCTTTATTAAAAGGTCACAATCTGGAGACCAAAAGCCAAGCTCAGTGCATAGCTGATCTTGTTTGAGAGTGTCTCTTAAAGCCTTGAATTTGAATGTCTTAGGAAGGGGCATATATCCTTCAATCCCTGACTGGCCCAGGGGGCATTTGAGATTGCCATCCTGAGTTTTGTATTATTTACAATGACCATCATGCTACCATATCAATCAATATTTCTCAGTAGTAGCTGGCATTTGGGGCCAGACAACTCCTTGCCTTGTGGAGCTGTTTTTGTGCATTGCAGGGCACTTAGCATTCTCGGTCCCCATTAACTCAATGTCAAGAATGTCCCCAGGTCAATGTGACAAACAAAACTGACCTCATGTCTGGCCTCCCTGGGCCATCTGTCCTTGACTTGGCTAATGATGTGGTCTTCATAGACTCTCCTTCATGGACATACTTAAGTACGATCAGCACACATACTAGTTTACCCGAGGTTGTTCCAGGGACTCCTGGGGTCCAGATGTGTGTATTAATAACACCCTGTCAGAAGTGTGCTTGTTTGGATAACAAACCATTTGGTTACCCTAAGACCCCACTAAGAAATGGTTAGACATGTCATAGTTCTGCCCAGCAGAGACTCAGGCTAAACTAAGCTTACTGTGTCTTCCCAGAGTTAACTCCTTGTCTGATGGTGGCTCATTTGTCTGATGGTGAGTAGCTTCTACTGGGTGGGGAGGGGGCATGTGTGCCATGGGCAGACCCCACTTCTCACCAGGGCTGAACATCAGGGCATTCTGTGAGACAGGCACAGTCTTTAAAAAGTGAGTAGAGGATTTTGCTTAAGGCCAGAGCTTGGCTGAAGAAATAGGGTGTCTGGTGACTCCTTGGACTCAAGAGCTTTATAAACAAGGAGAACCTCTTTTATCCACCCTCTGTGGATCTCCAAATAATGAGATAGGCTGCGTGTGGCATTAACATTTATGTTATGCACTGCATATCTATATTGCATATATATATTTATGCACTGTATTTAATAGATATGTACATAGAAAGTGTAAGAATTTTTCACACACAGACTCCTCCCTACGAGCCAGTGTCAGCCCCTTTAGGCACAATGCCATTCATGTTGAGAAGACACGGCCTGGAGAAGCCTGCCCAGGCTCCTGCTTTATAGATCAGGCCAGAGAAAGAAAGGGAAGCAGAGCCAGAGAGTGTGGAGAGCTGCAGGGCCAACTTCCCTTCCCATCTTGAAAGCTGGCACTTCCCCAGAGCACATCCACAGGGGAGGGTCAGTCTTGCTTGAAAATCCAGGCCATAGATATGAAGATCATTCAGGCCAGAGACAGAACCAAAACTCAGGGCTTCCCAGACTTGGCCAGAGTTCTTCCCTTGGGTCCATCCTGTCTCTCCTTGGATTTCCTCCTGAGAAATAAGTCTCCACTCTCCCGCTTATCTCTAAAAGATGAAATAGGTTTGGAAGACCCAGATGTCGCTGAGAGAAGGCTCCCAGGAGCTCCCGGAGATGCACGTTCAACGATCACTTAACAAGCAAACACAATGGAATGCGACCCTTCTGTGGGCTTTGGAGAAGTAGATTCCATTGCATTTGGACTTGGAAACCTTCTACTTAACCCCTCATGAAGGCATAAATGCTTCATTCGCTCTGAGCTTGTGAGAAGTTTTCCCCAGGAACCATGTGCAGGCAGCTGGTTATATGGGATGTGGAAGCAGATTCACCCAAAAACCTTCTGCCTGCAAAGGAGCGGAGTTCTCATCCTCACTTCTCCTAATGACCTTTCCAGCTGGATCCTTAAGCGGATAGAGAAGGCTCCTTGCAGGAAATGTGTTGTGTGTTGAAAGCCAAGGTTCTTGCTCTTATTCATGGTTTCATTTGGTCTTTTATGAAGTCGGTGCTCCTTTAAAGAGACCTGTGAGCCATTCCTTGTGGGCAGCTCTGTTTGCGGACATACGATTTGCTCTGTGTTACTTATGCATGAATCACGGGCATTACTACAATCTGGAAGACCACAGAATTTTACAAGAGGTGCCTTTCCTTCCATCAGATTTCTCAAGTGTCCTTTCTGAACTTGCTCATCTAACCTCATCTCAGGTTCATGCTTTTCATTAGGAATGGTGTATTACTAGTGGATTTTAAAACTTAAAACAATTCTAAATGTATGAGGCCATATACACTTTAGCCTTTACAGAAGTGACTCCTCTTATCCATGGGTGCTACTCTTACCCATGAGGCCCCAGACTCCAATCTACCCAGTATTCTTTCCTCAGAGGTCTGGTTGACCCCACACCCATCTTTCCCCCCCTTTCCCGCAAATGCCTGGTTGCAGACCGAACCAGATGAGAGAGTACCAACAAAGAATTCAGGTCCACAGCTGACAAAACAACCCACAGCACACGTCCTATGCCCAGATGGGGACCTGGGTCAACTGTGTCATGTGTCCTTATGGAAGACAGCATGTTATTATACTAATTACAGTGTACTGGGCTTTACTGGGAGGCAAAAATAGATATATGTGGCTTCTCGGGACAGGCACCAACATTCCTTTGGCTTTCTCTGCTATGTGATCTATATATTTTATTTTATTTTTTGAGAAATCTTTGCCTTGATTAAGAAAAAAAAAAAAGAGGGGGCATTTTGGGAAGGGCAGTTGCCTTTGACCCGTGCAGCTGTCACAGTTACCCTGTTCACAGTGCTGTTCCCCACGGTCATGTGTGACTGCAAAAGAAACCAAATAGGCAGCCCCACTCCGTGTCCTCCATGGCACTTCGATTTCCAGGCTCTTCACATCTCTTAATGAGGCGCTGCGCACCACAACCCAGCCTGGGTGGGCCCAGGAGGTCCTTCCCCTGGAGAAGAAATTGGAGAGCGGTTGAGGCTGACTCTGCACCAGGATGAGAGAAGGAATTAGCATTTATTGAGCTCCCGCTGTGTGTTCCCCTGCGCCAGATGCTTTTGCTGATCACGGCAAAATCTCGGAAAGTGAAATGAAGAATTGGAGGCGCTGGGTAGAGAAGCCAAGGATGGAGCTGGCATCTGGGGCCAAGCCTATTCATTGCAAGCCCAGTTCTTCCTGTGTTACATCGGGATACAATTAATCCACGGTAGGAAGAACAAGCTTCTCAGAGCCCTCACTGCCTGGGTAATATCTCCTGGGAGGCAGAGCGGAGGTGAAATGGGAAAAGGATAGGAAACACTCTTATTATTTCTGTTCTCAGACAGGCACAAGAAATTGATGTTCACAAACTCCAATGCTTTGCTGGCCTGGTCGGGTGTGTAAGTGTGAGGGAGCTGGGGGAGGCCGGGGAAGGGGGTTAGGAGTGCTATAATAGCACCAGGGAATGCACGTCCCATTGAAAAGCATCAGTATTCACATCTTTAATGACATTGTTGGCCAAACCTCGGTCCATTTAGGACCAAGGATACCATATTGGGGACTGCTCATTCAGATGTCCGGTCAGTATTCCTTTCACTGCATTCTCATCCAGGTGCAGGTGTGTGTGCTAGACAGGAGTCACAACATCATGTGTGGAAGAGCTTGCAGGTCAGGTTTAGGCAATGGGATTGTGTCCAGCCAGCAGAGAAGGACCAGACAGAATTTGCTTGCAAGCCTTCCTGGGTGAGTGTTGCTACATGAAGAAGTACAGATGTGAGTTTGAACCCATCTCCCACTTGGCCTGAGTTTATCTGCTGTGAAGGTCCAGGTGGGAGATGTCCTAAAGAGGTTGTGCTGGGTCTGAAAATGGAGCTGTGAAGACTTCTCTCTGAATGGAACAAGAGGCTCTGAGTGGACAAGTGAAGGGATAATTTATTTTAAGCCAAAACAAACAAATAAAACAACAACAAACAAATAAAAAAATACCACAGTCCCTGGGCTTAAAGTTGTTCTAACTCTACATGAAAGGCTCTTTCAATTTATTGGGGGAAATATCAGAATATGAGGCCCAGAAGGAACTCTGAAGAAGAACCAGACAAAAGCTTCATTACCAATGGAAAACAGGTGCAGATGGGGAAGACACGATCACCCTTAGGGTGTATGAGCTCTGGCAAAACATCTTTTTGCAGGGTCCCTGTCTATAGAAATAGTTTGATTGATAATTCTATTAGAAAATTCATGGGCCCGTGTAAGACATGGTGATTTATCACTGAAGATGTAGAAT
Organism: Vespertilio murinus; assembly: GCA_963924515.1. NCBI lineage: Eukaryota > Metazoa > Chordata > Mammalia > Chiroptera > Vespertilionidae > Vespertilio > Vespertilio murinus. Next base: position 6,479,528 of record OZ004715.1, on the reverse strand, counting down.
AATGGTAGCGAAATGGCACTATATACTTATTGTTCTATCAGTGCAGGTAAAGATTCTTCATGGGACCCAGGTGCTATCTCTCCTCCTTTGGGTCCAAGAATCATCTCTTCCTGTTCTTTATTGTGAAATGAGTCATTCCTGGGGAAATCATATCTCCCAATACAAGAAAAAGGTAGCAACACTCATGTGCGGGACCTCTTTGTATGGAAACAAAACAGATCTTGCCTCTGCAGTTCCATAAGGCCATCTATTTAGTGCTGGCTTAATCATTACTCATAATTTCCTTTACATAAAATCGATTGATCATAGATGTTAATCACACCTACCTAAATTAGTATTTGATTGAATAACAGGATGACTAATAGCTTAGTCAAGATGGCACATAAAACTCACTATCACAACTACAAATGCGAATCTTACCCAGGATATCCTGAAAAAGATAATGATACTTCATTTTCTGGTCATGTTAAATTTACTGTTTAGAACTTTATAGTGAAATGTAGAATAACATGTCTTCCAACCATATGGTCTCTTAAACTCTTTGGATTGTAATCACTGCATTTTGAAACTATGATTGTTTTCAATGTTGGTTGCATTCTTGCCTCCACACCAGTGGACAGACTATGGCTCATCAGCACGAGGAATTGCCATCTCTGTGCAGTGTGCCTTAGCATGGACAGAGAGAACACAGTGTCACTACATTGAGGCAAAGGACAGTGATCCAACAGGCCAAGTGGCTTTGTAGAGTAACAGTTTTGAAAACTTGGGGGAGATAGGTGTAGCCAACTCCACAGGGCTGCCTGACAGGTAGTTGGTTCTGCAGAGGGGTGGGGTGACTGGCCTGGGTGCCCAGAATAAAATATTCCTGCTGCCCTCAGAAACTATAGACTGGAGATGGCACTGTGTTCAGAACATGGTTGGGTGAGAACCGACCCAGGAGCCCGTGTACAAGGCCAAAGACAAGAGTTGATGGTGAACTGTTGGAAATCCAGAGCCCTGATCTCATCCTTTGTCTGATGTGAGAATCAGCTAAAACCATCACATCAGCACCATTTAGTAGCCAAACTTTGGGTGATCCGTTGAAAACAATACATGCCAGCCAGTGGATGCCATCTGCTCATCAGGTGGTCTTAGTACAACCCCATAAGCATAAGACCTGGAGCTCTGTAGGGCATCAGGTCAACTGTACCCATGGGACAGAGGGTCAGAGAGTGTTGCAAAAGGGAGAAATGGGGATGGGGGTCCACATTGGATCCCAGTTCAGGCTCACTCAAATAGTAGTTCTGGCCCTGCTGTTTCCAAGTACCCAAGTGCTCTTAGTGATGCCATAAGGAAGGCATTCCAAAATAAGAGTGTGGCCAGGGGGTGGGGTGGATTCCTGGGACATGAGGATCGGAGCAGGGGCTCCACTTAGTTGCCCAGATCTGAATGTGGCACTATAAGAAGGAAATTGTTCAGGATCACACAGATGGTTGGCAAACCTGTATTGTCAGTGAGGCATACCAAGAAGTTAGATACTAGTAATTATTAAGGGACTAAAGCTTGTAAATGCTTTATTTTTTTTTTAAGTAGGACAGATTTGAGGTAATTCCTATGATAGCCCAATCTCACTTGCAGTGGTGAACTTTCTGGAAAGATGGAGAATAGGAGGGAATTAGAGCTAGCCCAGTGGGAACATAATCTGGCTACATCTGTGAGTTTGTTTTCTAGAGCTAGGAAAGGAGGGAGTAGCTCATTGGGCACCTTGGGCCAGAATGCCGGTATACAAAAAGTACTGAGACACCAATCCATCACTAACATGTAACAAGATGGAAATAGCCATAGTTCCCAGAATTCCTGCAAGGCACACAATTCATGAGAGGTTCAGAGAAGGAGGAGCAGAGGTGAGGAGACTTATAAAGAGCATGCAAAAAAAGCAAGCAATCCCCCTCAGAAATACCAAGTGTTGGTGAGGATATAAAGCAACTGGTACTCTCAGATATTGCTGAGGGTGTGTAACTTGGTCTCATCTCCTTTTGTCTGCCTCTTTAGAAAACACACATCCCCCTCTGAGAGAATAAGGACTGTGGGAATATGAGTTTCTTCGGTATCTGTCTTCACAGAGAAACTTGTTTTATTTTATTTTTCTGTGCTGAGAAATCTTCCATTAAATTCTGGACTGATGGAGCTGCTGGGCATTCCAGCTACCTCGCTTCTAGAAGGCCTTGAGCTTTGGCCTTTCTTGGTTACACCCAAAGCTCCTAACGTCTCAGTATATGTCCTCAAAGTGAACCCACCCTCAGCAGCATTCTTTTAGGGGGCAGGAGAAGTGGCAGAGAGAGAAGTTGAGTTTGCCCTAGATACTAACACTGGATAGGAATTTCTCAAAGAGATGAGGGGGGGGGGCATTGCGGGTAGACACAATGGCATGGGCAAAGTGTAGTGTCTGGAGTGAGCATGACCTTTTCAGGAATTGTAAAGTAGCTTGACATGACTAGTACAAAACAGGAAGGAGGGGGCATCAGCTGAGGGGATGGGGAAGTGATCCCTCATGGATAGTCTTAAATTCTAGGTAGAGAATTCTGTGGCGAGCCCCCTTCCCCTTTCTGAGATCACCTGTAATAATTCAGTTTCGTCAGCAGAAACTTGTTCACATTTAAGGGGTTGTCATATTTTAAAACCGTGATGGGAGACTCCTCTTTGCCACCTGCCTCACAGCCCCATACAAATTCTGCTATGCAAATGGGATGGTGCTGCGGCCCCGCCAAGGCCTTGGGTGAGTCTCCAGTCTATGGGGTTGAGTATACTTCCCTGTTCTTGGTCACTCTCTAGCTGCATCTGCCATTGCTTCAGTCTATGGAGTTCCCTTAGGAAGCAGGATTATAGACACTGGCACTGTACAGGTGAGCAAGGTGAGAGTCAGTTTAGGTGGTGAGACTACTAAGCTTACGGGCTGAAAGCTAGTAACTGTGTGTGCAGGGGGTCAGTTAGAGAGGCAGGAGTGTTTAAGGGTTCACGGGGAGGGGAGACCCAACAATGGAAACTTTAAACACTGACTATGAGCAGAGAGACCAGAGAGACCTGGTGGGCTGGAGTCCCAGCCCTGAGCGTGACTAGCTGCATGTCACTTACCTTCCCGAGTCTAGTTTTCTAGTTTCTGAAATGAGAAAAAACATGTAGCCCCACCCATTTTACTTAATGATTTTGTAGGATTTAGATGAGATATGGTGTACCCAAGCCATCACCAACTGCATGTGAGAAAGACAAAGCATTATTAAGGGCATGGGCACATCCGGGGGGGCTGCCAGGATCTGCTTCTATGGACTCTGACCTAAGAAGGTGGAGTTGCAGTCCTACGTGTGCATGAAGTCACATGGCTCTGTCACCTTGTTATTCAGAGTCACCAAAGAAATGGGGATGTCACCAATGATAGATGTTTCCTGATGCTTTATGACAGGTGCGGCCCAGGGACCACTGCCTTGGGGACCAGCCCCCCTCAGATGGATGCTCTGTGACAGGGGACACACAGCAAGGCTACTTGGGCCCCCAAGAGCCTCAGGTTTCAGTGGGGACAAGTTCAGTTATTCTTACAGCCACACCCCTAGTATTGGCCCTTGACAACCAGAATGCAACTGGACTTTGTGAGGCGTGGGCCAGGGTAGCCCGTAAGCAGGAGCTCGCTAGCAACCTGTTTGGTTTGATGTACCCCCGGGAGCCTCTGGATGAAGAGCTGCTGCAACATTCAGTATTGATTGTGTTCATGATTTAAACACTCGGAGACCCAGGCACCAACTTCTTTGATGTGGATAGATGTTTCCTGATGCGTTATGACAGGCGTGGCCCAGGGAGCACTCCTCCAAGCCTGGGAGCAACCTCCTCTGCTGTAAAATAGCTCAATCATTCCTCACCGTTGGCATCCTCACCCGTCCACTGGCGAGGACAGAGAGTCTCCTCTCTCCTTCCTCTCTTACCGACTATGCTGACCCTTCCAGACAGAGGTTCTTGGCCCCTGTGTAAATGGGTCATCAGGGGACCCGCAGGTAATACGGCCCCGTCTGCCTGCTGGCCTGACTGTGTCTCTGTTCCAGCTCTGTCCCACCACGGGGGCCTGCTTCTGGGCGCTGCTGTCCAGGATCCGAACAGGATATGAGAGCTAAGGTTTGAGACCCGGATGTGAAACAGTCAAACCCAAATTGTCCACCTTCTAAGTTTTATCCCCTGCCTGGAAGAGAAGACAGCTGGAGGCCAAAGCCACTTAGCCTTTGAATAATTGATGAGTAGAGATTGCCCAACGTGCAAAAACACACCTTCCAGTTAGGCCACTAAGAGCGATTGTTTTAGGCAAGAGAAACCACTCACTCTTCCATCCCTGGAGGCCTGGCCCGCCCTCACTCATTTGATGACCTAATCCTTTCATCAGAAGAGAGATTGATGGGAAGGACACTGGGTGACTGGTGACTAGAGAATCAGTCGAAAGGAGGCTATCTGAGCTGGGAGATACCTCGTTGGGAGCAACACCCAGACTCACATGGCAGAAGGTTCTGGAGGGATGTCCACTCCTGGGCTAGATCAGAGCATGTGTGACCAGGCAATGGATGCGCCTTCTCGCTGGCGCTTCCAGGAGGCCTATTCAGCCTCACCAGTGTTCATCCTGCCTCCAGTACCTGGGCCAAATAGGAGTGTCTAGCCCTCCTACCCCTGCCTTGCTACCAGCCTACACCCTGATCATGCTGTCCCCTATCTGTCCCTAAGATATGACACTTGATGTGGCTCTATGAGGGCTGCCTTGGTTCCTCGAGTACCAGCAGTTTCTGGTGTCATAGGGAACCTCCTTCCCTCATCTCTATGATAATATGGTCACGGACTGTAGCCCGGCCCAGCGCCTGGGAGGCTGGGCTTCTCTAGCTCCTCTGGCACCTGGGGAGGCCTCCCCAGGGTGAGAGCCAGAATTCACTGATGTTACGAAGCCTTAATATGTTTCTATGAAAATGTGCTTCTGTTGGTCCGTAATCCTTTAATCTCAAGACCCAGAAAGCTCTGAAAACCAAAAGTTAGTTATAATCTAAATAGCAGCAAAGTCAGAGCTGGTTCATCTCATTTGTCAGGTATCTCTGACCTGCGCTACGTAGAGCCTTCCTTGATCTCGCGTGGGGTGGATTTGCGCGCGCGGTCCTGCAAAACTATTAATGCCATTGATTAGGGGATGTCCCAGAGCCCACTGGGGGTGTTCTGTCAGGTGTGATAGGAACACCAAATTGCCTTTCTAAAGCACATTCTACATTCCGGCCCCAGGAGTGTAGAAGGAGGGAGGGAGGCCTGTTATCAGGACTGTCCCAGGCAGGGTATGATCTGGAGACAGTGCCTGTGAGTGGCGTTTACTCTCTGAAGCTTGGCTAGTGGAGATCCAGAGGTAGCTTCAGCCTGAGTTAAATACCCCTGGGGGCTTTGCTATCATTTCAGTGGTAGGACGTCCTAAGGACAGTCATGCTGACATCCCTTTCTTTAAAAGGAAAAAAAAAATGTGCTTCCTCTAATTCACACTCATTAATGCAGCATCCTCTTCATTAATGCTCCTGGGCCGGACTAGAACCTCTTCAGAGAGACCAGGGTCTTTTGTACATAATATTTTTGGGGTCTTTGTCTTTCTTTGTGCCCTCCTTCCCTTCTTGCCTTTATCCCACCCCCGAACATTTCCGCCTCCATTTGTTTTTGTCTGTAAGAGAGCAGTTCCCTTAAATGATGTGACAATACGGCTGCTTAGGTAATTGAAGGAAGTCTGCAGCCTGAACCATAAATGAGAGGTCAACTCCTTCTGCTTCTAGTTCTGCCTCTACTGGGAGCGTGGTTCTGGGGAAAAGAGGAGCCAAGATGTGGGGTGTCTTCTAGGTGCGTGGGCCACAGACTAGGTGTCTCCCAGATTTTTGAATCCCCTCATGCCTGACCCAGGCCTGGGCTACAAGGGAAGCAGGCTTGCAGGTTGAACGTGAAGTTTTAGCTTGTGTTCTAGGAGCAGACCCTGAGATGAGGATTCTGCGAGGGGAGGGGAGTAGTGGGAGGGCGGTGATGCGAGCCAGGGGTTCCTGGAGCTTAGTCCTGTGGGAAATAGTAGAGAACTCAGACCTCGGAGTTATCCACCCTCCCTACCCCCTCCCCCAGGTGTGAGGGAGCTGGGGATTACATACTACCTCCTGGGAATCGTGGGTTCAGGGCTCCCGGGGCTGGGACAATAGTGCCCAGGCATTTCTGACCTGCTTCCTGGAGGCTGAGAGGCCTTCCCAGGTTCTGGGTCAAGGACACAGGCACAGAGACAGACACTGGGATTGAAGCTGGTTGTCACATACTGTACTAATAATAATAATGTCCAATAAATACTGGCAGGACACTGATGGTTCTTTTCACCTAAAGCTCAGAGGTATCTTTGCACTACTCTATCGAACTTATAGTAGAGGGAGAAGAAAGTTATTTCCCCCTTCTTGGTGGTTGGGCCCCCGTTTCAGTGGGAGTGCCAGCAGAGCTTGGAGGAGCAGTCATGATGTTGGTGTGGCGGGGGGGGGGGGGGGTTCCTTTGTGCTTAGTGGTTGGATATGTAAAGGGTATGTGATCCACTCCTGACCAATGAGACACAAGGAAAAGCCTGGGTGTGGTGGTGAGAGTATGGGGGAAGGTTTACACTTTCCTAAGGAGATGCAGAGAGAGGGAGATGGCCTTTGCCAGGAAGGTGCTGACGTGTTGCCCTGGTATCTTCCCTAGGAGAGTCCAGCACCAAGGATGGCTGAGAGGTAAGGTAGAAGGTTCCTGGATCTCTAAGGACAGCATTACTGGTTGCTGATCTGTATTCACCTTCAAATTGTATTGCCTCTGGACTTGCTTATTGTTGAGGCCAAGAGTGAACTGAAGCCCTCTGTTCTTTGTACTCAAAACACCCCCTTATAGTCAGGGTCATGCCCTTGAGAAAAGAACACCCACTAAGGTGAGAAATAAGGAAAGGGCATGCAATGGGCAATGTGGGGGGGGGGGCGGGGGGAAGGCTTGGAATTTTTCGTGGCTTAGCGTGAAACATATCTTGTACTCTACCTGGAATATTCCTAAGAATCTGTATAAATTAGTTCACTAACTCCCAGTGAGTTTGTATCAGGCACCTGCCACGTGGGCAGACAGGGACAGGTCTTTCTGGGAATAAAAGACTCATATAAAGCATCGTTCTTGTCTTCAAGCATCATAAAACTTAGTTGGTGGAGACAAGACTGGAAGTAAAACAAAATAATTGGTTTAGAGAAGGGTGCACCCAGTGTGTGCTGGAGCAGGCGGAAGCTTTGTGGACACGGGGAAAGCGGAGCTGGGGCTGGGTCCCCGGAAGGACGCAGGTGAGGACACTGAGAACAGCGTGCTCAGGTTGCGCTGCCAGAAAGCAGCTGAGCTAAGGCTCAAACCCAGGCTGTGGGACTCCTTCCAACACCTGGGCTCATAACTACTACGCTGGGAAGCAATCACCCTCCCAAGGTGGATGCATGAGCCGGGAGTGCTGATTTATTACCTTATCATGAAAAATAGAACTAGCCAGAGTTATAATCCACAGTTTGAGAAGCCACGTTATATTCAGAAAGTTCCCAAGGGGGCCTAGAGCAGATCAAGGGACAAGGTACCCCTGATTCCCCGCTGGGGGCATGTCTGCAAGGGTTAGGCCTCCACTCCTTGGCTAGCTATTGACTGGCTATTGATGAGAGACGGGCCAAGTCTCAGAGCTTCTGTTTCAACGCCGGGCTGTTTATACAGTCCTTCTCCAGGCATGATCAAACTCAACTGGGCAAGACTCTAGGTCTTAATTATACTTCTGCCCATTGCTAGACTAGTAAATGTTTGACAAGTGGGCCCTAGGAAGAAGGAAAAAAAACAAGCCCTGCTGTGTAGCGTTTGCCAAGTCCCATGGTGTAAATACTCCGACCACAGCTGATTGGAAGCCACCAGTGGGGAGAGCTGAGCACAGTGGCCCCCAGACCGTGTGGGCAGGCTCCAGCATACCGTGGACGTCACATTGCACCCTGCCTCCTGGAGACTGGGTCCAGATGCCCGGATGGGAATATGGGTTTTTTTCCTCCAGACTTCTCGGTAGCATATTTACCCAGTTAGTCACAGTACATGACCACTTTCAGTTTCATTCTTGGGAAAAGGCCTCATTTCTAAGTTTTTGGAAAACATTTTATTTTACCTCCATGTGCCAACTGCGATGACATAGTTGTAAAGTGGCCACCATAGCAAGTGGAAGCCCGTGGGGCTCAAGAAACCCACGATGGCTTTCCTTTCCATAGTGCCTAGCGTCCAGAGTTCCGTGAAAAAGAACCGTGGGGGTCTGTGATGGATTGAGTGGCACCATGGGTAGCAATAGATTTATTAGTGCAGAAGAATCTTCTGGAACACCCATCCCCCCGCCTCGCTCTGCTCTCTTGCCCAACATAAAATGACAGGGTGTATGTGTGGGGGGGGTGGGGGGGGGATGGGGGTGGATGGATTTCTGTTGCTGAGTAACAGCCCAGGTTGAAGGGGGAGACCAGTCAATACAATTCTGAATTAGGGCAACAGCAACCCCCCCAAAAAAAATCCATTTTGAGGATTTACAGGAAAGCGAAGGCACAGCTGTAGCCCCACTAGCTGGTGGGGAAGTCCCATTAGCCCTGGGTATTGGATTATTTAAGATGAAATAGCTGGGCTGCGGATGCTCTTTTCTGGGAAGAATAATCTATTCTGAGGCCGTCACAATCAATAGGCCCCTTTGAAGGCTGACGGGGGCCATTATTGGGAATGTTTTAGTTGTGTTGGCGAATCAACAATTCAGCAAAAAACAGAGCCATTTAGTAGCTCCCAATGGAGGGCCCTGCCTGTCAATCTTGCAAGGAAGCCTCTCCAGCCGCTAAAAGCAGCAGCACCTCCCAAGGCCGCGGGGGAGCCCGAAACCAGCACAAAGGACGGAGGGTGGACCTTCGGGGATGGCCAGCTGTCCCCGTCCACCTGGGAATGAGGCCGTTCCTGGGGGGCTGGGCTTTCGGTGCAAAAACCAGGCCTGTCCTGGGCAAACCAGGGGCTTGGCTGACCTGGATCGGTGGCTCTCCACTGGAGGCCATTTGGCCCACCGGGTAGGGTCTCCAGATGAAAATCCAGGATGCCCTGTTACAGTCGCGTTTCAAATAAACATCGCATCATTTACTTTATTTATTTTTCGGTAGAAGCATGCCCCACACACTCCCATAAAGTGAGTCTCTGCGTATCTGAAATTCAAATTTAACGGGCACTCTTTTGCTTTTCTATTTTCTAAACCTGGCAGCCCTACTCCCGGAGGACATTTGGCAAGGATTGGAGGCGTGTTTTGGTGGTCACAACTATAACTTGTTGGGGGGGGGCAGGGAGAGAAGGCGAGGGTGTGGGGGGCAGTGAGACCAGCATCCTGTGAGTAGAAGCTAGGGATGCTGCTATAGCAGCCCTCCCCCAACAAAGAATTGTGTGGCCCGAATGTGAGTGGTGGGGAGATAGAGAAAGCCTGCCCGAGATCTCACTCCTAAGTGGGCTACCCATTGAGCCCCACCGTCCTTGAAAGAACCCTAACTGACCAACGTGGGCTCCCCTGCATCACCCATATGCGTGGAAACACGTGATACCCCTTCCCAAACTCCAGTGCTCCTAGTCAGACAGAGCCAAACGGCCGGGGGAACTTCAGGAGTGGAGCAAAAGGCGAGGTTCCCTCTTCCACGCCTGGGGGAGCCAGGCCGGGGAGCCATCCCACAGCAGTGCAGATAAAAGCCGAGCCAGCGCGGTCGCCAGGACGCTTCCGTCTCCCCAGACTTTTACGGCGACACGGCCTCGCACCCCCGAAGCCCGCTCTTGGCTTTGCACACAGGGCTGCAGAATGTCTTCATTGTTTTCCCCGAACCGGGCCCGGCCGCGCCTGCAGTTTCCTGAAGGAAACTGTAGCAGCAGGAATTTGGTGTAATGCTATAATAAGGGGGCTTTATCCTTTCAAAAATACATCCTTTCTCCTTGTTGCCAGGCCGCCCACAGCCCTGTGAAAAATGGCGCTCTGAGGTTACTGAGGCGTTTTTATGTGTTTCCTGTCTCGCTGGGGTCCCGACCAAGCCACAGGCGGCAGTGATTCCGGCCATTGAACGAAGGAAGGAGCGAAGGAGGCAGGGAGTCAAGGTGCCCGTTCGGTGCCCACTCCCCTGCCGGGTAAAAGGTGGAATGTAGGAGATGGCGTCTGCCCGGAAGGAATCGGTGGGTTTGGCTGCTCTGGGCACTTCCCGAGAGAGGAATCCATGTTGACCGGGGAGAGTTCAGTTGGAGATGGGTGGCAGTGATGGCCACACAACAACGTGATTGTACTTAATGCAACAGGACTGTACCCTTAAAAAATGGTTAGAATGGCCGAAACCGGTTTGGCTCAGTGGTAGAGCATTGGTCTGCGGACTGAAAGGTCCCAGGTTCGATTCCAGTCAAGAGCATGTACATTGGTTGCAGGCACATCCCCGGTAGGGGGTGTGCAAGAGGCAGCTGGTCGATGTTTCTCTCTCATCGACATTTCTAGCTCTCTATCTCTCTCCCTTCCTCTCTGTAAAATATCAATAAAATATATTTAAAAAAACAAATAAATTAAAAAAAATAGTTAGAATGGCCCCAGCTGGTTGGGCTCAGTGGATGGAGCATCATCCCATGGACAGAAGGATTGCGGGTTTGATTCCCAGTCAAGGGCACATTCCTGGGTTGCAGGGTATCCCCCCCTTTTTTATTAAGGTATTATGTGTACATATCTTACCATTTGCCCCCCACACCACCCCCCCAGCATTTTGTGTCCATTGGTCATGCTTATATGCATGCATACAAGTCCTTCAGCTGATCTCTTATCTCCCCTACCTCTCTCTACTCTTCCCGCTGTCATTTGACAGTCTGATGCTTTACTGTCTCTGTAGCTATCTTTTTGTTCCTCAGTTTATAATGTTCTTTATTACCCATAAATGAGTGAGAGCATGTGGTATTTTTCTCCTGGGTTGCAGGTTTGATTCCTGGCAACCAATCAATGTGTCTCTCTCACATCAATGTTTCTCTCTGTGTGTCTCTCCCCCCCCCCCCCCTTACACTCGCTCTAAAAATCAATGTAAAAATATTCTCAGGTGAGTGTTAAAAAACAAACAAATGAACAAAAATAAGGTTAGAATGGTGAATATTGTGTTATGTACATTTAACCACAATTTGAACACAAGAGGAGCTGGTGGGATACCATCCACCTCGGCATGTAGCAGGTGCTCAGTAAAGGTTTGCTGATTGATGATTTACCTAAGGTTGATCTGGGCTTAACTGTTTACATATTTCCCCCCAATAAGCTTGGCAATTGTGGCATCATCCCGTATCCTTATTTTCAAAGTGAAGTGGACACTGCTGGCATCATCTGCTCTGTGTTCTGAACTCCAGCCATCACTTCGAAGGTAAGGATGCCTCGTCTGTGTGGGAGCCACGCTTCCAGAGTCAGAGCCTGGCAAGTCTTCGTTGTCTCCAAATAGGTACCCGATACTTGAGAATCCCTTGTCTTTTCCCAGAGCATGGGGGAAGGTCTACGCCATGCCAGCACCAATCATAAGATTCCTAAGTGATTATCAGCTGACAGTCCAGTGTGGTAACACTGGGGGCAGTCCCCTGCAGCCAGCCGGCCCCGAGTTTTACTCCTAGCTCTGTGCTTCACTCGCTATGTGACCTTAAGGACCTTACCTAACCCCTCTGAGTCATCCTTTCTTACCGGTCACGTGAGCGTTTAAAAAGGTAATAAACTTGCCTGGCCCAAACAAAGCTCTCAGTCAGTGTTAGCTGTTATTAATATTGTCATTAGCCCTAATCCACCGAGATGATCCTAAAAAGCAAGTTTTAAACTCTGACTTTTCAAAAAATTTTCTCTCCATTCCAGTGTAGCCTCCCAGGAAGCAGGCAGAACTGGCAGTCTCTTTCCCTAGAAACGGAGACTTGGGAACATAAAAATATCTGTCCCAAGCTCATAATTTGAGGGTGATCATACAATGTCAAGTAATGACCAGAGAGCTGATGGGAGGGGGGGGGGACTAGTCATTCTCTGTCACTCTACACTGTTGGGCTAGGCCAGGCTGGGCATGCAGGGGAGAAATTCTGAGTGTGAGTCAAGAGACTTGTAAGGTGGCATCAGGATTGGGTGGTAAGGGGACCCCCGGGGTCCCACGGGCACATAGGCCTATGTGGAGAGCAAGGGGTCATCAGGGACAAGACCCATGTGAAGGCTGCAGCTCGAGGCCCCAGTCAACGCTCTGCTTGCTGGCAGGTATGAAATAGCCCTGTTCTCACACTGGCTAAGTGTCATAAGGAGGCTTTGCTCAAGAGGGTTTGAGTACAAATTAAAGGGCACACGAGAGAGTAGGCATCCAACAACATTTGTTACTGATTGATTTTTTTCCTTCTCTTCAGCTGATGTCGGAATTTATAAATAACTATGGTGGAACTCGTTGGTTCTTCATTTAAAATTTCATCTTGCGCCAAAACCGGTTTGGCTCAGTGGATAGAGCATCAGCCTGTGGACTGAAAGGTCTGGGGTTCGATTCCGGTCAAGGGCATGTACCTTGGTTGCAGGCACATCCCCAGTTGGGAGTGTACAAGAGGCAGCTGATCAATGATTCTCTCTCATCAATGTTTCTAACTCTCTATCCCTTTCTCTTCATCTCTGTAAAAAATCAATAAAATATATATTTTTAAAAATTTCATCTTGCAACTGTGTATGTGCACATCCATGAAGCTACGCCAAGAGCCAAGGCCTTAGGGGCTGGGTCCGTAGGTAAGTCTTGGTTCTGCCACTGGCCTCCTGGGTGGTTGTGGTGAACATATGTACCTTCCTCAGCATCCCGTCTTGGCACACGCTACATGCTGGGATAGGAGAGACAAATGTTGTGTTTTGAGGGCCTCTGTCACCCTTAGGAGGCTGACACAATGCTTTCGATGCTTCACTGATTATAGAGGACCAGAGTCTTTCTCAAAGACCCTCTCCAGTCAAGGAGAGGCCAGAAAGGCAAGTGGGTTGAAGCCAGACAGGGAACATGTATGCAGGGGGGATGGGTGTGGCCTGTGACAGAGTGGAGGGTGCAGGCCCTGCTCTCAGCGCCAGCCGATAGTTGCCATGCAGTGGGAGTTGGTTGACGCCATTATTTTTAAGAGAAGCCAGAAATTCAGATGCTTTTATAAATTCCCCAGATCTGTAAAAGTCTTCAAGTAATTTTAAAACATTAAAAGCTGTACCAGCCCAATGCAATAGAAGCCGGGGGCTGCATTTGGTACCCCATCCCCACCCCCAGTTTGCTGCACTTGCTTTGAAGTCTGGAGGTCGTCCTATGAGCTCCAAATGCCAAGGTCATGTGCCTCTGACCTGGCTCTCTGTCACCGAGAGTCTCCATCCATCCTCTTGAATGTCACAAGGCAGGGACAAATACTTCCACGTGACAGCTGAAGACACCATGTAAAAACCACCAAGGGCGAGAGAAAGGAGGGCAGGCGGGGAGATCAAAGCTTCTGAAACCCTCTCCCTCCCCTCCACACAAGCATTCTATGTGGGTGGAAACTGGATATCAACCTGCTTCAACTCAGTTCATTTCAACTAAATTTTCTGGCTTTGACCTCCTCGTAGCCCTAAGCTAGGCCTTGGGACATTTTTTTCCATGCACAGTTAGATGGTTTAAATACTTGGTCTCACGCCAACCTCGAGAGATAGGAATCATCCTCTCCATCTTACCTGTGGAGAAGTAAGGCTCGGGAGTGGAGAACAAACTTGCCTAAGGTCTCCTCACGGGTCGGTGACAGAGCTGGGCGTCACCCTCCAACCGGGGGGTCCCCGGGTTCCTTGTTAGCTTTGTGCTGCCGCTGTTTCCTTGGACACAAACCGGTGGAGGGTAAAATCACAGCACACATGATATGCTGCACATTTTTAAAAATATATATATTTTTTATTGATATTTTACAGAGAGGAAGGGAGAGAGATAGAGAGCTAGAAACACCGATGAGAGAGAAACACCGACCAGCTGCCTCTTGCACACCCCCTACCGGGGATGTGCCCGCAACCAATTTACATGCTCTTGACCGGAATCGAACCCGGGACCTTTCAGTCCGCAGACCGACGCTCTACCACTGAGCCAAACCAGTTTCAGCGATATGCTGCACATTTTACAGCTGGGCCTCGGGCCTCCGTGGGACTACCGGAGTCCAGGCTCTTGATCTCAGCCAGGGACAGTGGGCCGAGCTGTAGCAGGAAGGCTTCAGTGCAGTCAACGGTGGCAGAAACACAGGCCCAGGCCCGCTGTGAAAAGGGATAAAGACCTTGGACCAGAGAGCTCGGGGGATGAGGAGAGGAGAATGCTTTGGGAAGCCTGGGCTTCAAGGACCCGCTTCCAGAAGCAGGATCTTGGCAGGGCTGATGCAGATGTCCCAGCGGAGATTTCACCCATGAAGGTCCCTTCCGGGAGTCTTGCCCTTCAGTTGGAGGAGCGAGCTCTAAGAACCGGAAGTCTCTCTGGGGAGCCCACCAGGTGGTCACCTTATTTACAGCAGCTGGTGCTCACCTGCCCTGTGACATCCTGCCGGAGGTGGTGGCCTTTTCCAGGCGACACACATGGAAGACTCGCCTGCCAGTCTTCCATTTTTCTGTCTTATCAGTGGAGAAAAGTCGGGAGAATTCAAGGACAAGACATGCAGGCATTCGGGATGAGGGAGAGCTTTCGGAACGAGGGGATTAAGTTCTTAGACCCATCATGAGGAGGTATATGTGAGCTGTCAGTGTCGGGCCCTGGCAGTGAGTCCCGAAGGACAGCCAGGTTCCCGCAGCTCTAGCTTTGTGGGCCTCCTGGAAACTTGGTCTTCAGCAACCTCTGCATCACTGTCTGTGGAAACGAGAGGAAAGAGGTTTCCTGCTTTCTCGTCAGGGCCTGCGTTAGGGAGAAGGGCTGGTGCGCTCTGGAGTTCTGCGTTGGAAGGGACACAAGTCACAGTGGAAATCCTGGTGAGCGTAGGCCACTGGGAGCAATGAGTTTGTGCGACTTCTCCCCCCCCCCCCCCGGCTTAGTTACCAGAAATGGGCTCTCCTGCCCTAATGAGAACCCCAAGGGTTTATAAATTTCCCCCGGCCTCGTTGGAATCGACTTTCTGAAGGCAGAAGAGGTTACACATGCTTTTTAAGCTCCAGGCAATTAGAGCAACCTTGCGGAACCCCTGTCATCGCGTTTGTGTCGGAATGGATCTACTAGCTGCACGATCAAATGCAGCTGAGCATCGCAGCTCCGAGGGACACCTGCTTCTCTAAGGAGAGCATCTTCCGCTTTGGGGCTCAGAGAAGATGACCCGGTGCTTGGGACCCAGACCTCGCCAGGAAAATAGATCCAGGAAATGAAAGAATCCAAGGACGAGAGCCTTGGGCTCCGTTATAAAATGCCCCGAAGGCAGGCTCGGTGTGGAGAGGGGTCACACAAGGAGCTCTGTGCACAGGAGGCCCTCGAGGAAAGAGCAGCCCCTTCCACCCCAGCCAGCAGCACCTCACGGGGGCAGAGAGATAGGCTGGAGCCCTGGTGCTGAATGGTGGCAGAGGATCTCAGAATGGGGTCCACCCAGCACCTGGGAACTTGTTAGAGATGCGACGTTCTGGTCTCTGCCCCAGAGACGCTGACGCAGAGGCGCTGGGGTGGGTCCTATTTCTTCGGGGGGATCGTGGTACTGGTTACGCTTGAGAACCTCTGCTCTGCGTCAAACGAGACAGCGGGGCCCGCCTGCAAAGGCATCTTTACTGATTGGAGCAGCGTTTGGATTTTTGAAAACTTGTTTCCAAATGGGCATTTTTTTAAAAAAACAGGAGAACTCACTTTTCGGCTTTTCTTGGGGAGGAAAATAGGAAGATCTAGCCACAGGGGACTCGTGCATGTTGGGCAATGACCGTCTGAAGCCAAGGCGAGGCTATACTGCACTTGGAAAGGTCACGGGCCCTCCTGGGAGAAGCGGCCCCTCATTACCTGTCTCACTGGCCGCATCTGAGACATTGGCCTGTGACCTACATAATGTCTAGTGCCACCTTGAGCGGAATTTGAGTTATCATGCACCGGCTGACCACTTACACGATAGGATGGGCTTTCTGCCATCCTCCTTGCCTTCTTTTCTCCTTGACTCTGACCATTCTCCCCCACCCATCCTCAGCTCCCCCCACTTTTTTTGCTAAAGTGGGCAAAACAGAAAGACTTGGTTAGTGCAATGCCCAGAGCACAGCCATGGAGCCAGTGAATGCCAGGAAGAAAGAGGATTATTTGTTCAGCCTACATTAGTGGTCGGCAAACTCATTAGTCAACAGAGCCAAATATCAACAGTACGATTGAAATTTCTTTTGAGAGTCACATTTTTTAAACGTAAACTTCTTCTAATGCCACTTCTTCAAAATAGGCTCACCCAGGCAGTGGTATTTTGGGGAAGAGCCACACTCAAGGGGCCAAAGAGCGACATGTGGCTCAAGAGCCGCAATTTGCCGACCACAGGCCTACACTATCCTCTGATCTGACTCTGGAGAAAGTGAACTCACTGGCACGTCCAGACATGAAGGGACACTGCCCTTCTGCTGGGTTGGATGGGCTTATGTCTGTGGCTTTGGGGTCATCAGTGGTGGGCAAACTCATTCAGCAGCTGGGATGACCTGGGCCAGTTGACACTCATTGACTATCTTATCTGTATCAGACGCTGGGCTGGGCTCTTAGGACATTAAGGTGACAGAGGTCCTCTCTTTCTTTTGGAGAAGGCTGCCAGGGTCAGCAGGTGAAGGTTACTCCATATTGTCAACCCCAAACACACAGTCCTAACCATCTCTCGGCTGGCAGTATACACTCTGCCCTTTATGTCATTTCTTCAGCCCTTACTGAGTCACCTTAAAAAAAAAAAAAAAGTAAGTACCCTCCATGGGGTATGACCCATGAAACTCTTAACTCTATAGTGGAAGGCTCTACCATGATGCTTTCTTCTGTTAGATCAGTTGGTTATCAAGCAAGGGGCAGGTTTTGGGGAAGAAAGAAAAATAAAAATTTGGAAGCAAGGCAGTAGGGCAGATGGCTGTGGGGAGGGAGAGGATGCTGGCAAAATGCACTTGGCTTTTCTAGACCAGGTCTTACTTGAGAGCCCAAGATGTTCTCAGATGAAGATAATTTCTGAACATACATCTCTGAAGGCAGCTGGTGAGCCATGCGCCCATTGGGGCCTCCCTCTCCATAGGGCGCTGACTTCCGTTTATGCTTCGATATTTCAACAAAGATGGCTTTGCCCCTGTCCCAGCCCACTCCCCTGACCGAGATGCCTTCACTGCCCCAGGGAGGGGGTACATGTTGTCACCTCTGAACTCCCCCACTTGCTTCTTCCTTCTGCTCTGTGCTGACCTCACTCCTCATCCCATGCCTGGCCTCCCTCCTGGTCCACCCTGAACCACATTTTGTGCGAATAACAGACTTTATCAATAGTTTGGAAGCAGCAGATGGGTTTCTATCACAAACCACATAAAATGATAGTAGATATTCCTGATCTTAAACATCCTGCCTTTGCCAGCCCCGCCCCCACACTTCCTCTTCCCGTCCCCTTTCCTCACAGTCACCTGCTCCCCCGGCTCTCTCCCATCTCCATACACTCCTGATACCTTTTTAGTGCCGAGCATTGTAGCTACCACCTTGCTCCATTGTCTCCTTACAGACCATTTTCCGGGCCTCTCCCTCCTTCCCTAAAGTGCTCCATCACAGTATCCTGAATAGTGTGTAAGAGGGATGCTGGTGGAAGCCAAAATAACCTTTTTTTCACCTTGCTACAACTATCTCACATTTGAAGACTCTGAGGCACCGAGAAGTTAAACAATTTGGCCCAAACACACAGCTTCCGGGCCACCTGGGGAGACTTCCGCAGGCGTTCCTGTCCTGCTGCTCCCCCTTCTGGACCGGGGGGCCTCCTCTCTTCCCAGGCAGGGCTCCCCCTCTTTTTTAAAGCCAAGTGGTGGAGGGAAGGCTCTGATGTGGCCAGCATTCTGTGAGCTTGCCCTTCGGGGCAATGGCCGTGGGTGTTGGGTAGACCAAAGTGCTGTGCTGTCAGCATGTTCCATCTCCCCAGCGGGAGCCAGGCCAGCCCACATTCCCAGTTTAACACACCGCCCGGTACATTGTACCTCGTAGCTCGGAATCAATAAAGTCAAGGCAATTTCCTTAATATGCCATCAATAAGAGATTATGGAAGGGGGAGGGTTTTTCTTCGAAGCTAATGCCTTACTAAAGTTCAAATGAGGCAATATATAGTAAAATAAATTCAATCTCTATTTCCACTCCTTGCAATTTTAGTGGAGACTAAATGAAATGGAACTGTGTTGATCCTAACCCGTTCAATATATCTTCACTTCCTAAGAGCCAAGGTCATTTTTACCTTCATGGGAAGGGAGGCGAAGTATAAAATACTCACCCATACCATTTTCTGGTTTTTGAAAGCCAGGTAGATGACTGATATATTATGTAATTCATTTCATGGCATAGCCGAATGTGTTTTATAGATAGTGTTTAACCTTGCCAATTCTGCTCGGAGATAATCCTCCTTCTGAGGATAAAAATCATATATTTAACATAAAAGGAAAGGCTGGGAGATAAAAAAGCTGCATAATGTGTTCTGCACAACAGATAACCAGAAGTTGCTTACACAGAAAGCTGATCAGAGCAAGTTCACGGTGCTTTGCCTCATTAGCTAATCATCATGTTACTACTCATCAAAAAATGAGGCGATAACCATTAACTGGCCCCGTGGTACTGAATGGCAAAATATACCCAGTGTTGTGTGGCAGGGTGGTGTGTGGGTAGTGGCCCGGACCCTAGATGGATCTTCTGCTCTGTCGAGTGTGTGTTCTGTGACTTGGGGTCATTTCCTTAACCCCATTCAAGACTCAGTTTGCTTATTTGTACAATGGGCATCACAGCAATCACTGTAGCAGACAAGGCTGATGATTTATTCATCATCCATTTCCCTCCTTCCTCCTTTTCAACAGAACCTCCATTTTGTTCAGGTTTTCTCAACCTCTAATTTATAAAGAAATCTTGATTCATCCTCAGCAATACCTAGTAGTCCCTGGCATCTACTTTTGGTCCAGGGAAGGGTGCCTGATGCCCAACGGGTCAAACAGATTGAAGGAGGGGTACTTTAGCTTTCTTCTGGTGCGTATGAACAAGGAAGCACATTGGCCCAAGGCCACCTGGGAAACTGGACCTGATGCGAAGGCGGTAATGAGAATGACCTTGGGCCCTTGATAACCTCGTTGCTTGGGCTGTTCCTGGAACCACCCGTCATCTGGTCTCTAGATATAAATAAATATTAATCATTTAAAAAATACATTTATTTTTATTGCCCAAATTAGAAATTGTTGTTAAAAATAATTTTACTTTTAATGCCATTTTGACCCGAGGTTTTCGGGTACAGGCAGTTCGAAACACTCCAACTGCACAATAAACTATCTTATAGGAGTGTTGCAAGGATTAAGGGGAAGAAGTTCTCTAGATAAGATAGTCTAATGGAAATTCCTGTGATGATGGAAATGTTCTGTATCTGCACTGTCCAATCCAGTGACCACTGGGGGGGTGGAGGAGTTTAGAAATAATGCATGAGTAAAATTTTGGTTATGTGTATTGCTTTCATTCTCTTTTTTACAAGAACACATTTAAGTACTACTTAGGTAATTAAAAAATGTCCCATTATATACCAGCCATTGGGAATCCAGGCACCTTGGGGCTCTGAGATTGAACTCACTCAAGGCAGATCCCCAAGAATCTCAGCTGGAGTTTAAGGCCTTTAGAGTGGGGACCGGGACCACCCAGTCATGTTCCATCCTGGGGGAGGGGTCTGCTAACTTCTAGCTACTCCTATTCTGTGCCTGTGTTGGGATAGCTAATGGCCACGGTGATCCATCAAGGTGTCCAGAAAGATCTATGGAGTGTTTTAAATTGCATGAGACTTTCCTGGCCTCCCCGATTGCACTGAGCAGAGATGCCATAACTCCCAGCACAGCTTCTCTGAGAGGCGTGCCTGTAAATCTCCCCTGTGTGCCATGGAGTGTATCAGAGAATGATTCTGGGCGACGCTAAATCTAATCAGCTGCATAGATGGTTCCTGTAGGAGGAGTTTGGTACTTATCTACCAGAACTGCCTCTTTCACCTATAAGTTGTCAAGCTCTTCTCTCTCCCTCTCTTTCTCTCTCTCCCCTTCCTCACTCCCCCCACCCCTTCTCCTTCTTCCAGGGCCCTGAGCCAATGTCGAAGGGGCCGCTGGGGCAGGAAGCATCCCAGACACGGAGACTGCACGCTGGGCGGGCGGCTGGAAGCTTCCTCCTTGGCCTGCTGGCCTGTATTCTCTCCCCAGCCTCGCACTGACACTCACCGGCTGGTGACGGGTCAGGGGATTGCACTCTGGACATGGTGTGAATGTCTTTGCACAGCATGCCCAGAGGAAGAACCCAAGCTGGCTGGGTCGAGGCTGCGACCCACCGTTTAGCAAATTATTATTTTTAGCCACCGATAAAAATGACATCTGGGACCAGGGCGGATGGATGTTCTATTTATAAAGAGCCAGAGGTTTGAGTTATGACTGGCGTTGGCCAGCCAGCCCTGACAGGCGGAAGGAGGACTTCTTTGGCGGAGGTGCGCCACCAGGGATGTCACAGAGCTCAACGTGGGAAACGAGTTGAGGCAGAAACTCTGAGAGATCCCAGAATGATCCTCTTTCATGAACCCGAAACTCCCAGTGCCTGACCAGAGTCTTAAGTAAAATGCCATCTCGCAGGTATTGAGTGTCTATTGTGCCCCTGGGTCTACAGTCACTGGACGCCCACAATAGCTTTGCAAGGAGGGCACTGTCACCCGCATTCAACTTTTGAGATGGAAAGTAGCACAGGCGTAAAGCCACGTGGGTGTCAGGGCTGGGTTTGACACAGGATCCCACGGACCTTACTGTGCTGCCCTTCTCCTCGTCCTCATGGCAAAGTTCTCGCTCTCAGTGACCCACCTGTGTCACCCGGGCCCTCAGAACAGCCAGGTCTTCATGGGCACCCATTCCAGAAAGAGATAAACAGGAGAGAACAGAGCGCCTGTTGGTTGGGCTAGCAGCCATCTTTATACACACACACACAAACACACACACACACACACACACACACACACACACACACACACACACACCATGAACTATGAATTGGCTAAGGTGTTGACACCAAGGTTCTGACCAAAGACCTGTGTCCTTCCCCGTATGCTAAAGAGAAAAGAGCACCAGTACTTTAGATTCTGGTTCTACAACTTAAAAAACACACACAAAACACACACACACACACACACACACACACACACACACACACACACACACAAACCACACCAAACAAATAACAACTAAAGTCCAGCTTTTCTTAGTTTTAGCTAATGTCATTTTTCTATCACTGAACCCCCTCCAGGAGACCACCTTACATTTCATTGTGGTCTCTTTGGATTGCTCTTAGACACCACAGTTTCTTAGACTTTCTGTGTTTTTGGTAACCTTGACAGTTTTGGGGAGTGCTGATCTGGTCTTTTGTAGATTGTCCTCCAGCCTCACCACTTTGTACCCAGAAAATCCTATTGGAAGCAGAATTCCTGCAGCTACCACAGGCATCTCTTAACTTTACAACCAGAGGGGGAAAAATTGAGCTATTAGGACACAGGCCTTCAAAATTCATTCATTCATCTGCCCATTCATTCTGCAATCACCGAGCCCTCGATATGTGCAGAGAAAGCATGGGAG
The DNA here is from genome assembly GCA_963924515.1 of Vespertilio murinus. Classification (NCBI taxonomy): domain Eukaryota; kingdom Metazoa; phylum Chordata; class Mammalia; order Chiroptera; family Vespertilionidae; genus Vespertilio; species Vespertilio murinus. Next base: position 6,457,711 of record OZ004715.1, on the reverse strand, counting down.
GAGGCAGAGAGGAAGGTGCAAGAAAAGCAGGAGATGAGGGGTGAGTGTCAGAAGGAACACACTCATCTCCATGACTTTCCCCCAGTTCCTCCCTCGGAGTTTCAACTCTCTTCTCTGTGGAAGAAGGTTTAGGCCAGACCAGTGTTTCTCAGAGCAAGGTAGAGGGCCTCCTGCATTGCAATCTCAAAGGTGTTTGTGAAAAACACAAATTTTCAACCTATCTTCAGATTCACTGAATCAGATGCTCTTGGTCAGGAATCCAGAAGGGACATTCTTCCACCCTGTTCACTTGCATCTCCTGGTTGACTGAGGATTTGGCATACCCATGGTTGCTATAATCAAATTGGATTCTTGCTTAGGTGTACAGAGCCTGGTCTAAAGAAATGGATATTTGGTGATTTTTAATGTTTAATTTTTTAATGTATTTGAAAATAATTACAGGGGTGGCACAAGCAAAGACACAGGACTATCACCAGCAGCAATAACTTTCCTTTCTACTCATATCTACATAGGCAGCTGCATCTTATTCTTGCTGGAGGGGGACCTCACTCCCGAGAAACATGACTATGCCCCCTTCTAAAGGGCATGACCCAACTACCACCCACTATTACCTTTTGGGATCTTGGACCCGGTGCTGTCAAATTCAGTTTTCAGAAAACAGCCCAGAAGTTGGAATTTTTATGTGAAACTTCTTCATTTTATGACTTTGGTGACTAATCCAGGTGAACCTGGCCAGCCAGTTTCTGCTTCTGCTCTAGGGCATTCTGCACAGCTTGTGGGTAACTAGTCACAATGTCCTGAAAGCAGATGCAGGCGCCTTCCCCTCCTCTACACCCCCCCCCCCAGCCTCTCTCTCTCTCAAGCAGGTGGTAGCTTCATTGGTTGTAATATTCAAGTCTCATTATAGACACTTTGGAATTTGGGTGTTCTGCATTAAACACTTTCTTCTTTGGGTTCCCCAGGTTTATTTCTCCCGGGGTCCTGTTTGGCTTCTGTTAACCATGGCCTTTCTTCCCCCCACCCCTTTCTACCAGGGCAGCTGATCGGGGAGGGGGGAGAGGCTGCCTGGCACACAGTATTTGTTGAAGGGTTGCTAAGTTAGGAAACCTAGGGACTTCTTCCCCCCAGCCACTCTTTCAGGTTGTATTTGTCTCCTCCTGGAATGAAACTGAAGCTATTTTTCAGCAACCCTTTTTAACCAGATGGAGAGCAAGTCTTCTATGAGACCACAAATCTCCCTTTGGTCTTCTTCTTTGTATCTGGAGGCAGTATTTTTTTTATTTCCAAGAGCTTTATTTACCAGCTGCCACAGCTCCCTTCTTTCTGGTCCTGCCCCTTGTTTATGGCTGGGCACATCTCATTGTTCCGCGCTGAATGAAGTATGGTTTATGCTTGCTTGTTCTTGGCACCTTCCACAGAATTCTGTGAGTGTGGCCAGAGCTGTTGAAGGCTCGGGGTCTTCAGCTTGGTGGAGGTCACAGGGGGCGGGAGGGACGATGGCTGGATAGAATTGTCATCCTAGTGTAGGGTGGATGACCTCCCCCAGGGCATCACATTTAATTGTCATTTCCATTCATTCTGCCCTCTGTACAGGTGCAGGGGATGAAGAGCTATTGGAGGATGATTGTCAAACTTCTATTTTGCAGGGGAAGTCTTTCTTTAAATGACATTATGGATGGCAGGCCAGTATGTCAAAGGAAGGAAGGAAGGAAGGAGTGGCCTTCCTTGGAGATCCTGGCATGCTTGGCCCTCCTCTGCTCTCCTCCCCATTGGGGTGGCCCCTTAGAAGTCCTCAGACTCTGAGGTTCCACAAAGAAAACCTGTGTCCAAGTCCAGCGTGTTTCTGTTGATCAGTCCTTCACCTTCACAAATGTTAGTAACCAGAGTAGACGTTGTACTCTGCCCAGATCCACGCAAGCCCCTCCCACCACATCTGTGTTTCTCTCCTGGTTTTGGTGAATTTCTGCTTCCGATAGCAACTAACTTCTGCCCTTCTTTAGAAGACTGCCCTCCAGCTCCTGGAGCTTGTTTGTGGAAGGTTAGGAGTGCCAGGAAGTTTACACCCCAAGAGGAACCGAATGCCCAGTGACTGCCTGGACAAGGAACATGAGAGCCCAGCTCCAGTGCCTGAGGGTCTCAAAACACACACTGCAGAGTTTCACAGCAGGATCGGGCTGAAGCCACCATTGGAGGGACTTCACCTGAGTTAACAACCTTGCTCGACCTTCTCCCCTTCCCTGTCCTGTTTCCCTCCCTCTCACATCAGTCTGGCCTGTGAGCATGTCTTTAATAAATCACCTGTATCTGAATCTTTATCTCTGGTTGTCCTCAGCCCTGCACATCTCTCCCGTAGGCCTCTGTGTTTCCCCAGGGAAACTGCCTCCTTTCTTTGGCCAGTCTTCAGTCAGCATCTTCCCAGGGCCCATCTACCAATGGCCTTCGGGATCCAGGCAACTATCTGCTTGGGCCTGCAGCCATCTCTCTGTCCTGTGTGTCGGTTTATTTCAGGAAAGCACGACTCACCAGCCAACGTCGGACTTATCTGGGACTTTGTTGCCTTGGAAACATGAAGCCAGGAGACAGAGGAGCCGAGCAGGCCCAAGTTACAGAGAGGTGGTGCCTGGGGACCCGTTCTTCGAGGTGGGAGGAGCAGCTTCCTTGGGGCTTCTGCCAGAACTTCTGGCAGCCCCTTCTCCTTTCATGTGGCCACTGCCTCCCCCGTCTCCCCAAAATCTGATGCTGATTAGACATTTGGAAAGTGACTTTCAAGCCTTTGATTAATAGTTTCCTTGATGAATCCAAATTAAGGCCTGTCTATCTCCCCATCTCAACTGCTCCAAAGAGCATCATAGAAAATGGCTTCCCCTTCCCACTCTGCTTCCGCCTTTTTACGTGTTTAATATCTCACGTGCACTTCTGTCAGGGCCAGGGAGGTGAGGGAAGTGAAGGAGACGTTACCTTGGGGCACCAAAGGCCTTTCTTGACCCCCAAAAGACTGGCCTGGGGCCCCTCTGGTGTGTTCCTACCGACTCCTGCCGCATCACTTCACACATCATTCTGTAATTGCCTTCTACTTGTCCAGCTAATGAGGTTGGATGGAAACCTCTAGGTCGGCAGGGTTTGAAGTGCCTGAATAATAACATTTAAAAGCAAATCATGGTGCCTTAATCAAGTGGTAAATTTGTACTTGCTGGCTTTGCCCACTTGGCAACAAAAGAACAGCCCCAGGGTGAACATCAGAATGTAATTTGCAGAAGGAAGAAAATAGGTCACTTTTCATATTCATAGACTGTATTTTTTAAATTAAAAAAAAAAAGTCAGGGCACGAGGTCTCACCAGTCCTTATGGGAACGATGGGAGGGAAGGGCTGTAAAGCCAATGGGCAGCCTTGACCTTGAGCAAGTTGTACCTGAGCGATTAGCCCCATGGCTCTCCTGCCCCGACCCCGGTCCTATCTCCACGTTTGTCAGGGAGATGGAGATGAGATCGCTTCCCATTCCTGCTATCATCCTAGCTCTCCTGGGTGATTGTGCTAACATTAGTTCTTGGACCTCATGACTCTGCCCTCCACTTTTCCATGCCTGGGGCACCTGCTGGATTTTGTCAGCCCCGTGAGCGGGCCACTCCTTTATCTCCCTCTCTGAGTGTGGCCTCTCATCCATCCAGGTTTCCTAATCCCCAATTCCCACTATGGTCATTCTCTGCCTCCACACGCTTTCCTTTTCACAGGTCCCCTATAGTCTGCCCTCACATCATCCTCTCTTTGGCCAGCCCTGCCATCTCCCCTGCCCCAGCCTGCCGCACCACTCTGCAAACCTCTCGAGGCCTGTCTACCCTCTGCAGGCCCAGGACCAGACTGTGGTTAAAGTGGTCAAGACAGATTTTATTCAGGAACTGTTCAGTAGGGAACAAAGGGTGTTAGTATAGAATTATACTCAATTCTGAATACACTACAAAGTGGGGATTTATAGGGAGGGCCAGTGGATGGAAAGTTACTAGAGATCAAGGGGATGGGGAATTCTTGCTCAACTGACCTAACAGGATTCTTACTGAAGTGACAAGTAACCAAGGAGATGCTGGGGAATGAGGAATTTGATCAGATTATCAAAGATGATCAGACATCAAGGGTAGAGGGATTCTCTCTAGCAGAGTTCATGGCACATTTCTTGCTCAAACTGGGCTATACAGACTCAGCAAGGATGGAGGCCTAGGACGAGGGTAAGAGGAACCTACTCGTTTGGTCAAGAAGAGAATCCTTGTCAAGCCTCTGAGTGCTTCCAGGGGGCAAACCCAGCGCTCCCACCTGTGACCTCAATACCAGTTGGCACCTCTATTACACCCCCGGTTCCATCTGCCCTGTCCTGCAGCTGTTCCAAACCCATTCCCAAGCCTTGGGTTGCCTCTCACGGCACAGGAGGAAAGAGCATGAATTCCTCCACCGCCTGCCCCATTTGCTGCAAATCCCACTGCACCTGGCTCCCCCTCCTCCCTCATTTACTGCTTTTGTCCTGTCTCCTGTCTAGGGAAATCCGGTCTAAGGCTAGACATCACTTCTTCCAGGAAGTCTCTCTTGGATCCTTCTGCCCCTGCTGGTCAAGACTAGTTTAGGGGGCCCCGTGGGTTTGTATACAACCCCAAATTTTAACCCCCTCGCACCACACTGTGAGCAACTTGAGAGCAGAAACGGTGTTTCACTTGTTCTCTTTTGTACTTGGTGCAATGCCCAACACATAGAAGGTGCTTGATACAAGTCCACTCACCTGCATTCTGGACCCTTCTCTTCCTGCCTCCTTGTGCCATTAATTGTTCCTTCTCGGTGTTTTCAACCTGCCTTCCCATTTGACTATTATTGTCATTATTAATAATATCATAATATAGTGACTCTATTGGATACTCACTATGTTCCAGGCACTGTGCTAATTCTCTTAAATACATGCTCTAGTTTAATCCTGATTATAGTCCTAGGAGAGTAGTATCAATTCCACTGTTGTTGTTTTTTTATATTTAGTGTAAAGTCTTCTTTATTTAAAGCATAGCCCCCTGAGAAGCTGTATTCCTCTCTAGCTAACACCATTATGATTACATTCTTTCTTTGTGCCCGCACCACATTTCTGAAGCGCCTTCTCCACCAGCCGTCTCTGTGTTCTGACCTCTCTTACTCCGATCTTGCTGGAATTGAACCCTGTCTGACCGGAAAAGCTCCCACTGACATCACCAGTGACCTCCACGGGGCTAACACAGTGACTGCTTTCAGGCCTTATCGTCCCAGTTTCTCAGAAGCAGATGACACTGGTGGCCCCTCCCACCCTGTGACTCTCTTTCCAGCTCACATTCCCTCTGGCTCTGCTGCCTGTGTGTTCCCTGGGGCTCAGTTCCCCTTTCCTTTCTTCCTTCGTACCCTCCAGCCAACGTTCTCTGCTCTCCTGGCAGCTGGGCCTCTCCCTCAGGCCTAGAACCATAGACCAGGGCCTCTGTTTCCACCAAGATAGCCCTTCCTAAGGCGCAAACTCAAGGCGCCCATGGTACTTTACCATTTGCTGTCTCCAGCCAAACCTGTCCCAACACCTGCTTCTCATCTGTCGTTGCTTAACTCTGCCAGTGACTATCACCTGCCTTGTGGCCCAAGTAGAAATGTCATTGAAATTTCTGACTCCTTCCTTCCTCTGACACCTGACATCTAACGAGTCGCCTTCTTGCGTTCAATGTTTGGGCACCATGCTTCTCCCTTTTTTAAAAAACAAACAAACATATTGTATTGATTTTTTACAGAAAGGAATGGAAAGGGATAGAAAGCTAGAAACATCCATGAGAGAAAAAGATTGACCAGCTGCCTCCTGCACACCCCCTACTGGGGTGTGCCTGCAACCAATGTACATGCCCTTGACTGGAATCGAACCTGGGACCTCTCAGTCCACAGGCCGACGCTCTATCCACGGAGCCAAACTGGTTTCGGCCAGGCTTCTCTCTCGTCTGCTTTTCTTCACTCCTACCTCATTGAGATGCCCTCGTAATACTGAGCCAGGTGCCCTCGAGACTCAGCCAAGCTCTCCCTCACCTCTGAAATTTTAAACTGTTTTCTTTTACTCTGTGTATTTAAAAGTGTAGAGCTTGATGCTTTGATATATACATTGTGAAATAATCACCACTAATCAAGCTAATTAACATATTTATTACCACACATAGGTACCATTTGTGTGTGTGTGTGTGTGATGAGAACACGTAGAATCGATTCTCTTAGCAACTTTGAAGAATAAAGTACATGCCGAAACCGGTTTGGCTCAGTGGCAGAGCGTCGGTCTGCGGACTGAAAGGTCCCGGGTTCGATTCCGGTCAAGGGCATGTACACTGGTTGTGGGCACAGGCAGCTGGTCGATGTTTCTCTCTCATCGACGTTTCTGGCTCTCTATCTCTCTCCCTTCCTCTCTGTAAAATATCAATAAAATATTTTTAAAAAGAATAAAGTACAATATTATTTGTTACCTGTAGTCACCATGCCATACTTTGGATCTCTAAAACTCATTCATCTTACATAACTGAAACTTTATAGCTCATAGCCAACACCTCCCTATTTCTACCACCTCAGCCCCTGGGAATCGCTAGTCTATTCTCTGGTCCTATGAGTCTATTTTATATCCCACTATAAGTGACATCAAGCAGTGTTTGTCTTTCTGTGTCTGGCTTGTTTCACTTAGCCTGATGTCTCTCAGGTCCATCTATATTGTTACAAATGACAAAATTTCTTCCGTTTTAAGGTTGAATAATATTTCATTATCTATTCATCTACAAATGAATATTTAAGTTGTTTCTGTATTTTGGCTTTTGTGAATAATGCTGCAATGACCTTGGGGGGTGGCACAGATAATCTCTTTGAGATCCCAAATTCCATTCCTTTGGATAAATACTCTAAAGTGGAATTGCTGGATCATATGATAGTGCTATTTCTAATTTTTTTGAGAAAACTTCATAGTATTTTCCAGAAGGACTGTAACACTTTACATTCTCACCAACAAAGTACCGGGGTCCTCTTGTCTCCAGATTCTCACCTATACTTTATCTTTTAAGACATTTTCTGGCCATCCTAACACGTGCGAGGTGATGTCTTATTGTGGTTTTGATTCGCCTTTCCCTGATAATTAGTAATCTTGAGCACCTTTTCATATATGTTGTCCATTTGTATGATCTCTCTGGAAAAAAATGTCTGGTTAGGTCCTTTGCTCATTTTTAAAATCAGATTATATAAATCTAAAACCCAGTTGTTGGGCTTTATACCAAAGATACCAGCAAAAGGCATTCTCGATGTCCACTTGCTCCCACCTTCTTCCTGAGGAGGGGCTCAGGCACTGTGGAAAATCAGGTGGATGGTGCCTGGGGGGAAGAAAGGAATGAAATGATAGACCTAATGGGCATTTTTAATTGCCCCCTCCACCACCACCACCACCAGGTATCTTAAAACCTGAAGGTCTTTGGATTTAGCTGAAGAGTTGAGGCCGCCGGCCATGACAGTAGGCCTGGATATTGATATCCATGGTTTACAGGCAGCCTTTTAACTTGAAAAACTCAGGTTTTGGGCTCTGTTTCTTCCATTCCCTTCGAAGAACCCCTGATGTTGAACTCTCTCAGGAAGGAGAATCCTGATCACCCTGCGTGTGAATAACCGAGTGCAGATCTCACACTTGTAGGGCATGCTGGGATGCTAGTACTTGGGCTGGATTGGAAGCTATTTCTGATTCCTCGATGCTCTCCTGGCCTCCCAAAGGGACAGAATTCCAGAAAGATGTTGGGGCCTAGATACAGAGGTGAGCACAAACATCCAGTCTCTGCACTTGCTTCTAGGGAATCCACCTGAGGAAGATCTGTAGGGACCCTCGGGACACCTGTGTCACTTTGGAGAAGGTCCTTCCCCTCCCAGGTGTTTCCTCATTGGCAGCAAAGGCAAGAAGGGGAATTGGACTGGACAACTCTGAGGAGCCAAAATGCTGGGGTCTGTGGTATGTGGGATGCCCGTCTTGAGACAATAAGCAGAAAGGTGAATTGTGGAGTGAGGTTCCTTCTTCCTCTTCACTTGAGAATGTAATGCATAGAGATGGCCTGTGAACCACCTTGTGCGGGTACCACCACCACGTGAACGTGCCCAGGCTAGACAGCGGGAGGCTGAAGGGCAATTGTCCCAGCCTCCCCCGTCACCCAGCTGACAGCAAGCCCAACCCGTGAGGCAGAACACCTGAACGACCGGAGCTGTCTGCGGGCTCGGGAGGAAGTCCGGGCGAGACCAGAATAACCACCCAGCCAGCCCTGCCTCAGTGAGTGACCCTCACCGTCATGAGCTAGATCAATGGCTGAGGGCCGAAGCCACGAGGGTGTGGAGGTAGCTCACTTGCTTTGCAGCAAAAGCTGGCCGTTGGTATTTCTGCTCCCGCTCAGCAGACAAGGGGGCAAGAGAGGTAGGTAAAAGCACGAAACCACAGAAGTGGAGCGTGGGCTCCAGCTCAGAGCTCCCCCAGTTCGAGGCCCGGGCAGGGCGTGGACGAGTGGACTGGTGTTACCAATAAATTCAGGGCAGAGACGAGCCAACAGGCAGCTGCTGGTGTGCCTGCAACCCCCATCCCCTACCCCCTTTCCTATCGGGGCCAACAAGGCAGCCCCTTTAGTCCTATTCTAGGCAAACACAACAAGCAGAGTTTTATTCCCGAGTCAGAAAGGAACTCAGCATTTCACAAGACAGATGCCGAGTCTTACCACAGGGGCGCTTCCCTGGTGTAGGGTAGGGACCACGTGGGAACAATGGCAGAGAGAGCAGAAACGCGTCTTTGAAGAGGACCTCCTCAGCGCTGCCAGAGCCTTCTAGCTCCGGAGGGCGCCACATGAAACGCAGTCATTTGCTCCGGCCCAGCCCGGGGACAGATGCTAAATATAAACAGCTGTCTGCTCACACGGCCTGGCCTAGAAGGATCCATGGCAGGGTGAGTCATGGACCTTTCGATCGGGAAGGCTTCTCAAAGGTAGTCTTGGGAGAAATCTCGGTCCTGCACTCAGATACTTTGTTTTATCTGTATGGTTCTTGTTTCTATGGCACAAACAGAACCTGGGTATGCCCTCCTTGTAAACAGTCACAGGACGGCAGCATTCTGCTTCATGCCTTGGCGCCCTGGCCCCCTTGCGAAGGCGGCCGCTGTCAGCACCCTCCCACCCCCTCTCCAGCTATTCACATTGTATACCAACGGGCAGGTCTTCACAGATCTACTTCTATGCTGCTGCATTATGGGATTGCACCAAACACAATGTTTTTAAATGTGATTTTTCTCTCCCACGAGGCTGTTTTGCAGATCTTTTTATATTAGTCAAAAAAAAGTCAAATTCCTATTTTGAAAGGCTGTATAATGTTCTGGCTAGTCAGACTCTATTAATGACTTCATTATTCATGGGAAGGGAGATTGCTTGCAAATATTTTATATATATATATATATATATATATATATATATATATATATATATTGGTTTTTTACAGAGAGGAAGAGAGATAGTTAGAAACATCAATGAGAGAGAATCATTGATCAGCTGCCTCTTGCACACCCCCTACTGGGGATGTGCCCTCAGCCAAGGTACATGCCCTTGACCGGAATCGAACCTGGGACCTTTCAGCCCACAGGCTGAAGCTCTATCCACTGAGCCAAACCGGTTTCGGCTGCTTGCAAATTTTTGGCTATTATGAAACTCAAAGCAAGAAACCCTTTTGTGCACAACTTCTTGAGCATATCCGAGTATTGGGTTAGGGTAGATTCCTAGAAATGGAATCGCCAGAACAGAGGGTATAACCTTCATCTCAGCTTGGTGCCTGCTCCAGGGAAAACTCTGCAATTATCTCTTTTTGTGTTTTCCAGTTGATATTGTTCTATTCTAGTTTGCCTCTTCTTTAATCCATTTTTTTTTCTTCCCCAGGAAATCACCTATTCCACTCAAAATTTCATTAGTTCCTGTTCCTTCTGTTTTATACAGTAGTCTGTTTTCACTTATAAAAAGTCTTCTCTTACTTGGATTCATGCCCCCCTTTGTATGACCATTAATATTGTTTATGTTTTCTACATTTTTTCTTGATCAGATTTGCCAGAGGTTTGTCTGTTGGTCTTTTCAAATAACAAGTATAAGATTTATTATTTCTTTTATTATCTAGCTTTATAATTTCTGCTTCCACCATTATTAAATCCCCCTCCTTCTTTGGGACTATTCTGTAGAACTTATATATAATTTTCTGAGTAGTGTGAAAGTTCAATTATTTTCAAGATTTTTTTCACTTTCTAATATATGTATTTAAAGTGGTAACTTTCCCATGGTGAACTGCTTCTGATGTATGGCATTCTCATTTTTATTAACTTTTTAAACAGTAATAATTTCCATTTTAATTTTCTTTTATCCAAAAGTGGTATTTAAAACAATTTGAATATTCCTAAGCAGGTAGATTCTTTTTGACCATCCAATTTCTGATTTTATGGCATTGTGGTCTGAGAACATAGCCTATATGATTCCTGCTTCGGGGGGGGGGGGGGAAGGTTGTGGGGTTTTTTTTGTTTGTTTTGTTTTGTTTTTGAGATTTTGTGTGTTTGAGTGTGTAAGTGACTTAATATGATTCACTTTTTGGAAATTTCATGTGGGTTTGAAAAGAATGCTCTCTCTCACTCTTGCTCTCTCGTCAGATTATCATGGTGTTCAAACTTCCTAGGTCCTTCAGGTTTTGCTTACTGGATTTAGAACAAGGAACTGAGTCGCTCACCATTAAGGGTGGCATTAACGGTAGGGTTTTCGTAGTTGCTCCTCATTAACCCGAGGAGGCGCCCTCCGTTCCTCGTTTGCTGAGAGTTGCATCATTCACGGGTGCTGGTTCTGTCGAATGTATTTTTGCACTTGTCTTTCTAGGAAGTTTTCCATTCCATATAAGTTGTCTGATTTGCTGGCGTAAGCATGTTCATAGAATTCCCTTCCGTTTTCTTTCAATGTGCACAGCAGCCTGGGCATGGGCGATTTTTGGCCTCTTTAATTATATCTTTAATTTGCCCAAATAATGCAAATCCCTTTCAGGAGGGGAGCTGCCATTCTCACAGCCACCCCCTTCCCCCCGCCACACACACTCACACACACACACACACACACACACACACACACACTCACACTCACACACACATTCACACACACCCCATAGACCCTCCATGTAGCAGAGCAGAATCTAGGGAAAGGGGCGTGGCCTCAGCTTGAAATGCCACAGACTCCTGCTTTTGCATGGGCACTTCCAATTGGTTGTCTGCTCTGGTCAGTCTCAATAATCTTTAAATGGTAGTTAATTAAAATTTTGTCTAGTTTTATTGTTTCTTTTATGATGGAAGGATTTTTCAAACTTATCCCTATTTCAGAAGCCCGCCCTCCCCATCTCCAGCATTTGCATTTATTGCAAATGCTTCTAACGAATCCAGACTTACTCCTGCCAGTTTTATTTGTTTCATGTTTACCAAGTTTTGTTGTCCTCTTTCACCTCCCACCACCCCCACCCCCTGATTCTGGTTTTTAGTGAATTGCATTTTCTTTGAACCTTTTCCTTCTTAACAATTTGAAAAATTATATACTCTTTCTTCTGGTGGTTTCCTTTTGATTTTAAGTAAGAGTATTCAAACGTATTTCCAGTCCATAGTTAAATATATGTTTATATACCCTCTCCAAATAAGAGCATAACCTTGGAACACGTTTGTTTTCCTAGACCCGTGGTCGGCAAACTGCGGCTCGCGAGCCACATGCGGCTCTTTGGCCCCTTGAGTGTGGCTCTTCCACAAAATACCACACCTGGGCAAATCTATTTTGAAGAAGTGGCATTAGAAGAAGTTTAAGTTTTAAAAATTTGGCTCTCAAAAGAATTTGCAATCATTGTCCTGGTGATATTTGGCTCTATTGTCTAATGAGTTTGCCAACCCCTGGCCTGGACTCTCTGTCGTCTTCCTCCCACCCCTCTTCAATAATCTTCCGTGTTGAAATCATTTGGGCATTTTATCTTTAATTTGTATTCTTTTAATTAAGTAACCAGTGCCTTTTTAGCTATGACTTTTATTGGTTTCTTTGCCACCATTCTTTCATCACTGAACCTCAGCCACCCACTTTCATGAACATTTTTAGGCTAGATTGTTTTCATTCATTATAAAAATGAATCGTACCTAATTTAAATATCTAAGTATCTGACCATCGTCGCCTTTCCTTGACTCATTCCTCTGGTTTTCTCATGGCAGAAAATATCTGCCTTTATCGAAACTCTCAAATCTCTGCTTCTTTTATCACCGCCCTTCCCTGCCCGTCTCCCTCTCGAACCACTTTATACAGACAGCACAGTACACCCGCTCCCTTGTAAACACCCTTTGCCCCTCTCTCCCTCCACAGTTCCTCCTGGAAAAATGAGCTGGTGAAACCCAGTCTTCTGCTGAACTCTCTGTTTGTACCCAAGACGCAAAGTATTACTGAAGAAAATTACATGGAATCACTTCAAATTGATGACCTTAGATTTGATATGGGCACTTGCCCCTTCCAGACAGTCCTATACTCTTCCTCAATAAATACCTTTCTCCCTTCACCAGCAGCTGTTCCTTCTCTTCATTCCTCAAGCCTCCCATAGCCCCTCAGCTCTGCATCTCAGCAAGGACTCAATCCCAATTTCATGGAGAAATACAATTTCATTAGATGTGAATATCCTTTTGGCGTGCCGAGCTGGCACAGTTAGGTTTGGTGAGCCTGAGGGGGCGGTTTGAGAAAAGACAGACGAGAATAAAGCTGGGTGCCACGTGTGGCGCTGCCCTCTCTGATGGCGAGACAGTGGCACGGCCTGCAAGCCGCATCTTTATTTTACAGCCAGATGCCACGAGGCAAAGTAAGGGCGTGGTCAAGATGTTTACAATGTTCTTGTGGGTTTCGAATCTACTCAGTTACTTGCACCTGATCAAACTTTGTTTACTGGCTGCACCTCCCGCAGCCTCTGTCACTCAGCCACGGGGGACCACAGGTTCCGACCATAAGGTCAAGCTTACAACTATAGCCTTTGGCGCTAATTGTGCTGGGACTTGCACGTGGCTTTGCCACGAGAGGATCGTGCCTCTCATTAGTCCCAGGCTCGAACCTGTCCAAACGCTGTAGCCGCTCTCCTCATTTTGGTCCACCATTCCCCCTGCATTTGTTCACCATTGTTATAACAGAAGACCTGTGTACCGGCTAAGCCCTGGATTTTACCCCATATTCGACCCCTCTCAACTCAAGTATTTACCTACCATGATCACCCCCTTTTTCTCCTGCATTAACACTTTCTCCCTTTCAACTAGGCCATCGTGTGTGTGTGTGTGTGTGTGTGTGTGTGTGTGAGTGTGTGTCTTAACATAGCACACCTCCATCTAAACCCTCTTGACCTCGCTTCTCCTTCCACCTTTCCCATTTCTGTTTCCATAACTCATAGAAATATTTTGATATAAACAAGTCTTTCAAATTTCTCACCTCCCACTTTTACTTCAGCCACGCCAGCCACATTTCGTTTTCATCAGTCCACACTGACAGGGCTTTTACTAAGGTTGCCTGTGACCTACATGTGGCCAAAGCCGAAGGTCAATTTTCTGTCCTTATCTGACCTTTCTGAGGAATCTGATCTAACCCACTATTCCTTTTTTCTTTGAAACACTACTTCATCTGACTCTGAAATAACACACTCTTGTTTTCCTTCTACTCCCCTGTCCACGCTTTCTCAGTCCCTAGTTGGCTGCCACTTCTTTCTGTTCCAGATCGCTAATTGTTGAAATGCCCAGAGCTCTTTCTTTGGCCCGCTTTTCTATCCAGATTCTACAGGTGGTCCCCTCCAGTCTCATGTATATCAATAAAATGTAAGTGTTCTTGACTTTCTGGTTTTAATCAGCAGACCAGATCTTTGCTCTGAGTTTTAGACTCCTATATTCAACATCTACTCACCATCTCCACTTGCTTGACTATTAGACATCTCAAACTTCACATGGCCAAAAATAACTACTGCTTACCTCCCCCTCCCTCACTCTAGCCCCAACTATCCCCTCAAGTCGTCCGCACAGTTCTACATGTCAAAGCTGGCCAAAGAGGGAATGGTTTGAGCCATTTGTTACTATTTTTGGTCTTGGACAAATAAAAAATTAGGATGGTGAGTGAAGTCAGCTGTGTCCTGAGGTTGGCAAAAATGAAGTCTCCATCAGCTGTGAAATGAAAAGACTCTAGCCATTACCAAAAAGTTTACAGAGATTCCTATTATACATCCATTCATTGAAAATGACGAATTCTGAAAGTGCTGAAGAACTTCATGAAGATGTGATAATGATGTGGCCATCTGGGGAAGGGTCTGTGACTTTTCAAAAACAATCTTCTTATTCTCCTTTATTCTGTTGGGATTTTTCTGCAGTAGCAGGTGAGAGGGCATCCTTTATGCTAATGAAGAGGGCTGTGAGCTGAGGAAGTCTGAGAATTCCTGTTGGTCTTTGCTATTGCTTTTGGGCCATCAGCGCCCTACTCTTGAGTGAGTCCATGGAAGGAACAAGAAAGGATTACTCTGATTTGATGCCTGTGGTGCTAACCAGGGGCAGTGTGCCCAAGAAGAGAGCCCACGTGAGTGGACACAGACATCTGAGACACGGGGTGATTCACTGCTCATAGATTCTATACTGATTTTCACATGCATTGTTAAGCGTGTACCTTTTCTCTCAGTAGTCTGAACTTCTGGCAGTCCTATTGGAAAGGCAATATGTCATAACACACACTGACACTTGTGAATTTGAATTCCACATGTTACCCCTGCCTTTCATTCTTTGCACATGTCTACAATTTCCTTTTGGGTCAGTGATGATCAAGGTCATGGAAAAGCGGTAGGCTACCTCCCCTCGGTGGTACTGTGCATCTCTCCTGTCCATCCTGAGTCAGCCTGGGGCACCTACTCAGCATCCTCATACCCACAACCAACAGAACGAGGGAGCTAGAATCTCATGGGAAACCCCTCGACTGTTAGGGATTTCTCTCCTTCTCTGCTTGGCTTTCCCCAGCCCTCTCCACCTATTCCTTGGGAACATTTCCCACCATGTGCAACTGGCATGCAATCCTTGGTCTCGGGCTCTGGTTTGGGAAGTAAACTAGGCTCAGACAGGCACCAATTAGTTTTATTTGGGCAAATTTCTTTCGTTTGCTGGGCTTCTGTTTTCTCTTCATTGAAATGAGAGAGTTTGGCTTGTTTATTTCTTCCAGTTTTAACTGTCTATAAAATAGAAGGAAATTGTCAGGAATTCCAGGGAAACCCATCTTCCTCAGTAATTCCTTTATCCACATCCAAGTGACTTAACGACAGTTCAGACCAGGCTTTCACAGTTTCAAACACTTCTATTCCCCCGTGTGCGCGCGACCGTTCTGTTTTATGGTTTTCGTTATCTCCCTCACCCTTCAGACCTTATCCTAAAGCAGCAAGAAAAAAAAAAAAGCTCCTAGGGAACCTAGCAATGCCAATGGTCATAGGTCCACTCCCTTCCCCTTTCCTGGCCCCACCAGGGAAACCGGGAATGGGGCTTGGTCTCTGTAAATGAAGGAGGCATTGCTGAGCCTCATAGTCATGAAGGGCAGGGACAGAGGTGAGATGCCGTCAGCAAACACTGGTTTCGATCACATGGAGCAGCGAAGGAATGAAGACAGTCCAGCAGCTCTCCACTCAGAGATTTCGCCTGGAAGGTCCAGACCTGGGAATCCTGGACTGAACATTTTAGGAAAGAGCAGAGTCCCATTCTGTTACACACTTGAAGGTAGGTTAAGGTTGGGACAACATACTTCGTACTGGTGAAGCATTTTGAAGCTTATTTGTTGGTTGTTCTTGGTTTGAGTAG
Source organism: Vespertilio murinus (assembly GCA_963924515.1). Classification (NCBI taxonomy): domain Eukaryota; kingdom Metazoa; phylum Chordata; class Mammalia; order Chiroptera; family Vespertilionidae; genus Vespertilio; species Vespertilio murinus. The sequence goes on along the minus strand of OZ004715.1, from coordinate 6,441,824 downwards.
CAGGAGTCCGGAGAAAGGTGGATTGTGGCCAGACGTTGGGTCTTTCGCAGTCAGATGGTTTTGCTCGTCATGGTGTCCTCAGCAGCAGGGATGGTCCTTGGGACTTCTTGCCAGTAAGTGTCCGGTAAACATGGGTTGAATTGGTTCACTTCCATATGTCCTCATGGATCATCAGTTGTGGTCAGAGGTAACAGAAGTCCATCAGAGAGAGGGCACTCCCCATGCTAGAGGGATGCATAGCAGGAACTCAAAGAATGAAAATCCGGATGACGTTGGAGGTGTTCTCGTCCTCAGAAATTTATTCAGATAAGCCATGAAATAGGCCAGACTCTTAGTTCATGTCTGATACTACTCAAGAGGTGGGGTGTTTATCACTAGAGATTGTGCCAGCAGGCTGCTCTGAGGCCCACCACCTGACAGGACCCTGACAATGCCCAAGGCCCTCCACCTCCCATTCTCAGACACTTCCAATGTAGCCCCTGGGGTGTTAGGAAGAGGACGACAGTCAGCTGGACCCTGAGTTGCTTCCCAGAAGCTGAGTGACCACTTGGCTGGCCCCGCTGTCTCTTCTTGGGACTGGGCGGAGCCGGCCTCGGGGTCTCCTGTGAACCAGGATCTATTGCAGCAAGAGCTGGGGAGCCCAGCTTTTAATTTGGATCAATGAGGGGGTTGGAGTGATTGATGTCTAGGAAGCGGGGCTTGAAGAGCGGGGGCAGACACCCAGGTGTGCTGCTCTTTTCATCTCCACATCAAATGCTACCTGCTGAGGCGCAGGGTCCCGGCTGTGGGTAGGGGGAGCCAAGGGTAGGCAGCTGCTGCTCCAAAGCAGAGATGGGGCCCATGTGGCTGGAGGCAGATCCTGGCTTCGTGTCAGACAGCTGGCTGTAAACAACAGGCTCTGGGGAGGGGCGGGCTAGGAAAGTGTCCCTTAGCAGATGAAAGAGCTGGGGCTGATAGTGTACACAATGGACGTGTAATACCTTACCCTTTATTCATTTATTTACGTGTGAATTTAACAAGGATCTATAGCCTTGCTCAAGTGCAGGCCATGGGCCAGCAACACCAGCACATATGGGGAACTTGTCATAAATGCCAAATTTCAAGCCCCACCACTACCCTGCTGAACCAGAACCTGTATTCTGGTGAAACTGCCAGGGGATTCTCAGCCGCAGACAAGTCAGGAGGCCTGAGCTACCGGTAATGTCCCACTTCTGGGCAGGGCTCTGCGGGGTGCTGAGAGGGGACACCTGGCAAATTTCATGTACCCACCCCACTGGGGGTGCTCAGAGGGGTGCCCAGGTGCTCCTCCTGCAGGTGTCACCTCTGAGAAGACATGCCCCATCTGATGTATTCCTTCCCAAAGCCCACGCAACATCTGCCCACTTCTACAAGGCAGGAACACAAATGACAACAGCGCACAGCAGTGACAATACAGCCAGGGAGGTGTGAACTCCTTCTTGATGGAGTTGGAAATGGAGCCACTGGAGAGCTCCAGCCCCTTCTCTCGTGTCCCCTTCCCACCCCGTGAAGTTCCCAGTGCCCCAGAGAAAACCTGCTCTCTCTAAGGGAAGGGGGCTGTCCTGGGTCACTTGCACCTTGGTGTGAATTAAATCTCTGACCACGTACATGTCTGCACTCATGATGACCAGAGCCACAATCAGGTGGGAGAGGCGTCTACACCTTCAGGTAAGTGATGTCCTCCTGGTGCGAAGGGCCTGGAAACAGAGTTCTCCATCTAGAAATCGGAAAGGCACTTGACCGGGTAAAAAAAAGCATTTCTTTCCTCAGGCACCCGTGGTTGTAGGTAAAGAAATTGAAGTTCCGACAACTAGTGACGCAGCACAACTGCACCTGGCTCTTTAACTACAAAATGTGTGTTCTTGCCGAAACCGGTGTGGCTCAGTGGATAGAGCGTTGGCCTGCAGACTGAAAGGTCCCAGGTTCGATTTCGGTCAGGGGCATGTACCTTGGTTGCGGGCACGTCCCCAGTAGGGGGTGTGCAAGAGGCAGCTGATCAATGTCTCTCTCATCGATATTTCTAACTCTCTATCCCTTTCTTCTTCCTCTCTGTAAAAAATCAATAAAATATATTTTTTAAAAATGTGTGTTCTTTCTACACGATCAGGTTGCTTCCACAGCGCAAGTGTTCTTGGTGACTCAGGAAGCCCCAATCTCCTTGTCTCTCGCCATTTTCCATTCATTCATGCAAAGAGATGTATTGAGCAACTTTATGCTGGGAGCTGGGGAAGGAGGGCAGTTAGAAGGATAACATGTCTGTTTGCCCATCTGTGTGTCTACCCGTCTATCCATCTACCCGTCTATCACCTTCATCTGTCCAATTGCTTCCTTTAACCTCAAGCAACGTACAGACCAGGGAAGGAGAAAGGACACACTGAGAAACCACACCATGTCCATGCCCCTCCAGTGGGAGCACAACCGGCTTCAGCACCCGGTGTCTTGGCCCCATGAAGCCTGCGTCTTCCCAGTGATGAGTGCTGTTTCTAGAATGTTCCCTCTTGGTGCTCTTTACTGCCATCTCTGGAGTCGCTGGCACTAACAACATTCATCCCGCAGTGAACATGGAAAACTGAGCCACTTGACCACCGTCCAGAAAAAGTCCCCTCCGGCATTTGTGATCCCAGATCACGCGTGGCAATGGAGAGCCACGGAGCTGTGGCCGCATGCGGAGTCTGCTCCAGACGCCGGTCTCCCAGCCTCCCCTCCCCTGCTCCACTCAGGGGGGCCCCGGCGCTCTCCTCCCTCTATTAGAGTGAGACAGTCACCATCTCCCAACCCCAGAGTTGTACAACCAATCACAGCGCTCAGGAGAAAAGACGATTTTCTCTTTGCCCTGAGGACTTAGACTGCAGTTGGTATTTTGTCTCTAAGTAAACTCCTTTACTGACATACAACTTGTATGCAGAGGGTGGGTACCTCGGGAGCATCCTGCCAACCCAAGTTCCCCAAGTGGACACACCCACGTGACCAGTATCCAGACCCAGGAATGAAACAGAAGGAGCATCCCAGGGCCCTTCCCCACAACCAGAGGCTAAGGCAGCTGGTAATGTAAGGAGCAAACATTTCCTCTTCTTCCACGCCCGAGAGAAACATGGGGAGTGCATGGAGGAGGAACAGTGTCCAATTCGAAATGGAGGAAGCTTTGATCTGGCAGCAGGGAGGGAACTGAGAGCTGAGAGCTGAGAAGGGGATGGGGAGGGGGCGTCAGGGTGGCTGGGAACTTGAGCAGGAAACAGAGCAGCAACCCACAATGAACCCCACTGCGCTGCGCCTGGAGATGAGGGGGTCAGGGGAGGCAGCCTAAGGCTGGGACCCCCGAGGGGTCTGGACTGGAAGCATCCATGTTACCCAGTGGCTGTCTGTCGCAGGGTTGTAGGTAACCGCTATCAAGGCTCCGAGTTGCAGCTGACAAAAGAAATCAGATTTGTTTAAGCAACAATAAAAAGCAACGCATTGCCTCCGGCGCTGCTTAATCTAGGGTTCAGATGGTGGCTGAGATTAGTTCTGTACCCCTTCTGTTCGTTCATCTCTGTCCTTGGAGTCGCCACCTTTTAATTTGGGTTCCCCACAGCAGACCCCGAGGCAAGGATCTGAGCTCATTTGGGAGACGCAGGGAGCACGCCAGAAAACTCTCGCTGCGGGTCCCACTGCGGGCGCTGGGAAACCGGGCAGGGCATGGGCCTCAGCGTCACCCAGTTTGGGGGGTGGGGGGGGGTGCTGGTGGAGGCTGCCCCCAGGGAGCACTCATTCTATGGCACCTCCAGCTGCCGTGCACTTGGGAGAGCGCCTTCCAGGTTTGTGAGGAAGCCCACAGGCCGAGGTGCAGCCGCTGGCCACACAGGAGCGGGAGTGTCCGGGCCCCCCGGGTGGTGAGACCCCATGGGTAATGGTGGGGCCCCAACAGCATCAGCCTCATCTCCATTCTCAGGGGCTCCGCCTTCATTCACATTCACAAGTGGCAACAGCATTTCCTGGGGCTGGAAAGGAGAGACAACCCCCCCACTTCCCCTCCCACCCCCCACCCCCCACCCCCAATACTGGAGCAAAATGCCTGATCCTGGCTTTCATGTCACCCCAATCGGGTCACTGGCTTCATCCCTGATGCCAGGAGCAGTGGTGCCCTGGAGAAGGGTCCCCCTGCCGCTGGGGAAGGCGGGAGGAGAAGCAAGCTCACACCGCAACATGAGGCGCCCTGTGGGGGGCTGGGAGGTGGCCTGTAGACCCCTGGGGTGCGGGAGCCTGAGGAAGAGATTGGGCTGAAAAATGGTTATTTCTGTGGGTGTCTGTCATTTGGGTCTCCCCGGGGCAGACCCTGAAACAAAGACCTGGTGCAGGTGGTTTTGGGGGGATTGGTCCCAGGAAGCAGAAATGAGGGAGGGGAAGGAGAGACAGGACAGGGAACTTGACCCCCGACAGTTCAGGGGGTGTGGACGGGCGGGTCACCCCTGTGGTCCATGGGACTGGGTCCTGCTGGCACCTCTGGGACCCGCTGTGGAGCGAAGCTCAGACATCCTCACCCGGGCCCGAGGAACCCAAAGTGCCTGCTCCCCGGCCCCCCAGCCCTTGTTGGCTGAGAGATTTTCTGGGGCAGTCGAGTCCCCGGTCCTTCCGGCCTGGCCTGTGTGTGGACTGGGCAGGAGCCTGTGGCCAGAGAATGCCCTGAGGCCGGAGGCGAGGGAGCGGGGGCAGCAGCGTGGGCATCGCTGCAGGATCCTGCGGGGGGGTGAGGTCTGGGGCTGGGACAAGTCACCCTCGGCAGCCGGTCCTTCCTGTCCTCCTGCCGCTGTGGCACAGCCCCTGCTCCAGCCCGGACACACACACACACACACACACACACACACACACACACACACCTGTCTAAATTCTCCACGTTCTGGTCCCAGGGGGCCCAGAGCCCCCATCTGCTCTGCTCCAACTCTCTGTGTCTCCATCACGGTGGCCCTGGTCTGAGTGCGCTAGATGGAAATGTATCTGATAAACTACCGCATTGAGAAGAACCAATAAGGGCTTGGTAGGGGGTGGGGGGCGGGGGTGCGCGGGGGGGGGGGGATCCCAAATGTTAATCCAAAATTGTCCCCGAGAAGGGAAATGGCAGTGATGTGACCTCTATCTCTTGGATTCATTAAATCAAGCTGCCTGGAGTGGGGTTAGAAGTCCTGGGGAGCTTCTTTCAAACCGGGCGCACTCCCAGCTTGGACCCTGAGGGGACCCTGCCGAGGGTTGAAGGTAGGGACCAGGTGAAGAACCCCCTGTGAAACCTGGGAAGATACTGGGGGGGGGGGGTGCAAGCCGAAAAGGCAGCCGATGAAGAGGCAAGGGAAGGCTGAGAGCAGCTGTTTTAAAACAGATCTCCAGCCAAAACCGGTTTGGCTCAGTGGATAGAGCGTTGGTCTGCAGACTGAAAGGTCCTGGGTTCGATTCCGGCCAAGGGCATGTACCTTGGTTGCGGGCACATCCCTGATAGGAGGTGTGCAAGAGGCAGCTGGTCGATGTTTCTCTCTCATCGACGTTTCTAGCTCTCTATCTCTCTCCCTTCCTCTCTGTAAAATATCAATAAAATATATTTTTAAAAATAAATAAATAAATTAGATCTCCAAGCGCAGGCGAGTGGGAGGAATAAGAGAGAAGACTCGGGTTTGACTAGCCCCTGAGCTTCTCTGCCCCTCAGTTTGATCATCTGTGAAATGGGGCTGCAAACTGCACGGGCCTGTTGTGGGAGTTAACAGTTCCAGGCACCTGGTTGTTATTGCTTTGCCACCAACCCTCTGAGTGATCTTTTTATTTTTTAAATATATTTTTATTGATTTCAGAGGCAGAGAGAGAGAGAGAGAAACATCAATGATGAGAGAGAATTGGTTTTTTTAAATATATATTTTATTGATTTTTTTACAGAGAGGAAGAGAGAGGGATAGAGAGTTAGAAACATCGATGAGAGAGAAACATCGATCAGCTGCCTCCTGCACACCCCCCACTGGGGATATGCCCACAACCAAGGCACATGCCCTTGACCGGAATCAAACACAGGACCTTTCAGTCCGCAGTCCGACGCTCTATCCACTGAGCCACACCGGCCAGGGCCCTCTAAGTGACCTTTACCTCGGAGCCCCTACCTGGCGTGACCACAGAGTGGCCATCTCCTGGGCCGCTCTCTTCCAGCCACATGACTGCCACGCATGCAGGGCTCCTGGTCAGCGCCTGCCTCATCGCTCCAGTCCCCTCCACTGTTGCCAAGGGGGTCCGTGAAGTGGGGGGTCTCATGATCACGGCTCTTGCAGGCTCAGGAGAGCAGGGGCGCCTGGAGACTGCATCGGAAGTCCCAGAGGGCCACAGACAAGGTCTGCCTGCGAGTCTTGCGACAAGCAGTGCTCCTAGACAGGAAGGGCTTTGCTGAGGCAGGAAGTGGAGGGTGACATCCTCCCCGGTAGAGACAGGAAGTGAGAGCCATGTCTGGATCACCTCCTCGGAGACATCTTCCTGACCCCCACTCCTCCCTAGGTGGGTTGAAGGGCATCCCCCCACCTTTGAGCCCTGCGAGGCCCATGTCCTCCATTACTTGCCTTCTCCCTTTCTTATTTGCCTTGAATGAATATTGAAATCATTGCCCTCCAATACTCAGCAGGATATTTAAAAATTACAATAAACAAAGCAAGCACACACACACACACACACACACACACACACACACACTAGCACAGACAAGACAATTCCATCTGCATTCCTAAAAAGATGCTGATGGCTGTGGATTCTCCAAGAAGCCTGGGTAAACTGACAGTCTATCCTAAGCCCAAATGCAGACACAACTGCTGCCCGAGTGAGAAGCCACTTGCTGCCACTTGGAGGAGAGGAAGTGGGTGGAAATTCCCAGGAATTCCCTGGGTGAATCCCGTGAGGCATGGAGGCGTCGCCCCGAGGAGGCTGCCCCCAAGCCCAGCAGGTGCAGGCGCAGCTGGCCCCGGGCTGCGAAAGCGTCCCCCGCTGCTCTTCCCGCTGGCCCAGCCGCGGCCCTGCCTGGTGCCCGGCTCTCTCTCCCCTGCCCCCTGGGTCAGCGGGACATGCTCTGAGCCTTTTTCTCCCCTTAAAGCTCCACGGGGCAAAATGAAAAGGAAATCGCTGGTCCCTCCACCTTCCCCTACTTTGCTTCACCCAGCCAAGGTCATATCTTCTAGCTCCTTTTCCGGGACTGCTCTGTGCACACTGGGTCCACCAGCAACCCAGGCAGAAAGCGTCTGCAGCGACAGCCTGCCCAATTAGGGTCCCCCCAGGAGCTCTGCAGGGAGGCGAAGGAGAGGCAGACTAATCTCTTCTAGTATGTTCCACCGGCTACTTCCAAGGCTGCGAGAAGGGCCCACTCAGCCCTGAGCACAGCCCTTTCTGGGCGGGGGTGGGGAATGAGTGAAGAAGCGATGCTGCAGTATTCGTTGCATGTTACCGTAGCTTGCATTTACATATAGAGTGTATTTTCAGAATGGTTTGCCAATATATCCTTCTACATTTAGGGATTGACTTGGTGAGTGATGTACTCTCATGTTTGGATCCCTCTCTTACAGGATTTGCTAAAAAAGCGGAGAAAAGATTGAAGCCATTCAATGAAAGGTGTTAGGAAAAAATGATTTTACATTTCTATACCACCTGACACACAGAAGTGTAGTTGAAGAGGATTAAGAGGTTAACTGTAACAACAAGAATATAATGGTATTAGGATAAAATACAGAAGAGCACCTTTTAAAAAAGAGCAATGTTTGTCCTAGGACCGTGGTCTGCAAACTGTGGCTCACGAGCCACCTTGGCTCTTTGGCCCCTTGAGTGTGGCTCTTCCACAAAAGTCTACAGCCTGGGCGAGTCTGTTTTGAAGAAGTGGCGTTAGAAGAAGTTCGAGTTTAAAAATTTTGACTCTCCAAAAGAATTTCAGTCGTCGTACTGTTGATGTTTGGCTCTGTTGACTAATGAGTTTGCCGACCACTGTCCTAGGAGGTCGCTGTGGCTGGGACTTCCAGTACTATGTCACTTATATATGGAATCTAAGGAACAAAATAAACAGACAACAACATAGGGGAAGGACAGGAAGAGATTAACCAAAGAACTACCATGCTTATATGCATAGCCCATGCACACAGACAACAGTGCAGTGAAGGCCTGAGGTGGGGTGGGGGCTGGGTGGAGGGGAGGAAAGGGGCGGAAATAGGGGACATCTGTAATACTGTCAACACCAACAGCAAAAGCTTTAAAAAATTAAAGACAAAAGCAATGTTTGGAGAGGGCCTTCCTAAGGAAGAAACAAACTCCAAAAGCCAAATAAGTGGAAAACTGAGAAATTTCACCTCATATAAATAAAAGGCTTCTGAACAGCAACAATACAAAGTACCACAAAAGGAAGTTAGAAAGTGCAAAAACAGACTTGCAGGCAGAAGAAATATTTGCAATATATTTAAAGCAAAAGGGATTATGGGCAGAGCACGTGCTGCACGTGTGTGTCCTAGAGTGCGCTGGGGAGTGGGCAGGAGATGCGCGTGGGCACTTCCGATGAAGATGTACAAATGGAAACACTCCAGACTGCAGTCATGATCAAATAATGCAGGCGAGGCATCGTGTGGCACACATGGACCTGGACCAATGAAAAAGATGGACCTATCTCTAGAGGTTCTTAGTTGCCAACAAAACTCAGTTCAGAGCGTTTGCAGAAAAGGAATTAGTGCATCTCCTGGAGAGCAATTGCAGGCGAGTGGTGGGATAACAACAAAGCACACATAGGGCTATCCTGGCTAAGGTGCCCCGGCTGCCCTCCCTTCCTGTACATGATGCCGTGCGCACCAGTGACGCTGGGCAGGGGACTGCCCCAGCCCCGCCCCCGAGGTTCCTGTAGAACTAGACACCTCCATATTCACCATGCTTCCTCATGTGGCCCTCTCCTGAACAGAAGACACACATGTGGATGTGTTTGAGGGGTGGGCCTACATCACATACCAGCAGCTTACACATAATGAGGCTGAGGGAGCAACTTTTGACCCCTGTGGGACCAAATGAAGATTCCTTATGTCTTCAACCACAGGAATAAAAGAGGTGATAGACACTGCAGACATTAAGAATATAGTAAGGGAATACTATGAATAACTCTGTGCCACAAACTGGACAAATAGGCAAATTCTTTGAATGACATATGCTGCCCATGCCCACTCAGAGAGAGACCGCCTGAATAGTATATTTTGTAAATAAATTGAATTAGTAGTTAAAAGCCTTCCAAAACAGAAAACGTCAGACTTATATGTCTTCACTGGTAAAGTCCACCAAACATTTAAGAAAGAAATGATATCAACTGCATATAAATGCTTAGAGAATATAGAAGAAAGAATATGTCCCAAGGTGTTTTTACAAGGCCAATAATACCCTGTTAGCAGACAAAGCTTTTATAAGGAAAGAATAACATAGACCAAGTATCCCTCATGAACACGGAGACAAAAATCCTCAGCCAAATACTATGAAAATAAATCCAGCAAAACATTATGACTGGGTGGGATTTATCTCAAGAATGTAAGTTTGGTTCGACATTTAAAAATCAATCATTGTGATTTGCCATGTCAACAGACTAAAGAAGAATAACCATACGATAATCTCCATAGATGCAAGAAAAGCATTTAGCAAAATTCAATATTGATTCACAGACAAAAGCTCTCAGTAAACTAGGAATTAACCTCAACCTGCTCAAAGACATTTGCAAAAACCCTTATCTAATGTATACTTGCTGGTAAAGACAGAATATTTTCTCCCTAAGTCTGGAACAAGGTAAGCATGTCTGCTCTCACCACTCCTATTCACTTCGCTAATTGTCCTAGCTGGTATAATAGGCATCTATATTGGAAAGGAAAAATAAACTGTTTCTAATGGCAGATAGCATGATTGTCTGCTTAGAATATCCAGGATAATCTACAAAAAGAGCTACCAGAACTAATAAGTGAGCTTGGCAATATTGCAGGCTATAAGGTCAATATAAAAAAAAAATCAAGCACCTGTCTATATATGGGCAATGAATGACTGGACATTGAAAAAAATTTAAGTACTATTTTAGTAGCACAAAAATATGGAATACTTGGGTAAAATTTGCACAAAAGATATTCAGAACAGTTATGCAGAAAACTATAAAACACTGATAAAAGAAATTAAAGACGACGTAAATAAATGAGGTCTACCATGTTCATGAATCTGAAGACTCAGCATAGATGTCCACAGTATGGTTTGGATTTCTTGGAGACAACCAGGAAATACAATCCTTGCGCTGGGTACTGGTGAGTCAGGTGCTGTGGCTGCCCCACTCATATCCTTTTGGGTCTTTATGGACGTGTATGCCAGCCAGTCTTCTAGTTGCCTTTCTGGAGGGCTTTCCCTGCCGGCCTCAACTAAAACCTCAATTCCCCGCAGACCTCAAATAAGGACTTCTGGGAATTGCTATGTAAATAACCTCTTCCCTCAGAGGGTTAAGTCCTAGGTGCCCTTTCTACCATGATTTCCAGAATTCCTCATTGGGATGAACCTTCAGTTCAAAGATGATTGGCTTCCTAACACATTCAATATTTGCTTCCTTCTCTTCCCAGCTTCATTCTCCACTTCTGGGATTATGTCCCTAAGAGGCAATTTTGCTTGAATCCTTGTCTGGGGGGTGTGATTAGAGGATTGGGTCCTCCTGGGAGGAAGACAGTGGTTGCACCGCCCTTCCCTGGCTTCCTGATCGGTGCGCATTAATGAAGGGACTGGCGAGGAGGAAAGGACAACTGTTTACGAGCACATGTGGGATCCTTGAGGTTGGGCGGTGAAGGGGTTGGGCAAAATATGCTTGATGTGTGGCCTTGTGCCACCGAATGGACATCACTGCTGTCGTTAGAATCCCCACTTTGCTCACTCTGCCAGTTGGGGACAGAAACACATGCCGTATTAGAGCTTCTCACCATCCCTGCTTTAAATAAGACCAAGACAGCTGAACTTGTGGGATCACCGAAGGTGCAGCTTTCCCAAGCACATCAGTCACTGCTCAGAGATTTAAATTTCACTAATGGAATCTGTAGCCTGTGAACCACTTGCTGCTTAAGTTGGATATTAATAATTTGTGCCTCTACTACCAAAAAAGAGTTTTTGAGAAATCACTGCTTCTGTTGTGAATTTTTCAGAACATCCTGGGTCAATCCATCTTCTCAAGTCAACCGGTCAAGCAGCTGCTATGTGCAACATCAAAGATGAAGCTTTCATAATCCACGGCGGGTTGGCTCCAAAGACAAGACATGCATTGCAAGCCTATCTGGGGATGCTTGATTCAGATCATTTTCTTCTACCAAACAGCCGTGGCTGGATCAGTTCAAGCCAACTGGACTCGTGATGAAGACCATCCGGTGTGGAAGGTGAATCAAGGTCAAGAAAGTCCTTGAAGACACTTCTGAGTCTCTGCTGGTGCATTGTGTTCTCAGTACTGGCAGGATGAGGGTGTAAGGCAGAATGGAGGTCAGCTAGTTCCTGCTGGATCAAATGTCCCTGGGCCACCTGCCATGTTGACCCTATATTACACCGGGCTAGCTTTTCTGAGATGCAGCCTACAGGATGGTCAATCAATGCCATTAATTGGCTTGACAGTATAGACTATTGACTCACAGGTGTCTTTGTGGGTGTCGGTGGGTGTCAAGTAATGACTCGTCCCAGCAATTCCGTGTATTCATAAGCTGTAGAAATTACTTGTCCTCTCCTGAACAATGACTTTTAAGAGAACTGTGTTACTGTAAAAGACAATTTTTGTGATATGTTGACCCTAGAACTCATCCAAGTGTTGGTCATCTGATAATATGCCAGGTGGTTTGGAATAGCTTCTAGCATTTAGCCTGACTGGTCAAGAGACTGTGGTGAGAAATCCATATAGATTTCTGCCAAATAAATGCAAGAGAAGAATTTCTTGATATAATCTATCTTGATATAAATCAATATGTACTTATCCATCTATTTAGGTTGAGAAAGGATGTAAGTTCTTGTGAGCAGCAGTCTCAAGCAAATATTAGAATTATACACTTCAATGGTGTGTATGACCTCTGTGTTATATAAACCAAAACTTTCAGAAAGACATAGGCCTCTAAGGAAGGTCATTCCATAATGCTTCTCGGCATGTCACTCTTTACCTATAAACTGTATTGTGTATGCTTGTTCCAGAATTAAACCATTGTTTACATTTGTTCAAACATTGCTTACATTTGGCAGCAGCATTTTTAAAATGATGCCTAAGATTCAGAAAAAATACATGTCATCATTTATGTAACTGTAAAGAAATGTGTGTGTGTGTGTGAGTGTATATTTGAATATATGTAATAAGTATTTTACATATTTTATATATTTATGTTTATATACATATTTTTAGAAATTAAAGTAACAAGAACATTTAAAAAAAGAAAGGCCATTCAGTAGCTGGGTCTGCTGGGACCGAGGGAAGCAGACGATTGCTCCAACCTAGCAAATCTCCTTAAAAAAAACAACAAAACAAAACAATAACAACAACAAAAAAACACCTTTTATTTCCCCATAATTACACATTTCTTTGCTTATAAAACTCTGGATATGCTAGGGCCACAGGATACACACCCTCTGATTCTTCTCCAGAACAAGGGTATGGCTCAGGCCAAAAAGGCTGAAGTTTAGCACCAGGCTTATGGACAGCAGAGGGTAGGAGGCCAACCACATACAATAGATAAAACTTTAAGGAAAAAAAAAATCTTACAAGTAACCACGTAGATAAGACAAACAAAATAATCAAGTTGACAATTCACTTATTTTCTGCAACTCTAAAGATTGGAGGAAAAATAGGTAGCAGTTGAACAATTCTGGGACCAGGCAAGTGAAGAGGATGACCAGACAGACAAGGTGTCAGAAAGGATGCATCTCACCCGTTTTCCTTAATTCTGTTTTCTCAAAGAGCAGTCCAGTGGTCTTAGAAACAAATTGCAATATAGAACGCAAGTATGAGGAAAACACAATAGAGTTTAAAGTTAAATTATTGTCCAAGTAACTGATTAAATATTTAAATATAGTATTAACGATAAATAAGTAAATAGTTAATGTTAGGAGGAAACTTCATGCAAGTGTAAACATTTTTGTTATGAAAAGAAAAAGATTGATAACTAAGCCGCATTATTAACTTGGATTTAAAAGCCAAGGTTATATGCAAAAACATTGGGAAGTTGAGGTTAAACATCAGTGGGAAAGAAAGAAGTGTGCTAGAGCTCCCATTTTTCATGGAGAGGGTCAGCAGTTCCTATTTCATTCTTGACATGCATAAATGAATATTTTTTTGAAATGTAAGGGGAATGTTCTTGGCCTCCCTGAACCTCGGGTGTCCCCTCTGAAACGGGACTAATCATTCCCCAGCCAGCCCCTTCAGGCTGCTGCTCCACCGTGTGTGACCTTGAGCTTTGTTTATGAAAACCCAGCGGGTCTTTTCCTGATTTGTTACAGCCCTTCCGCCCCCTCCAATGCAGTATTGTTGGGTTTTAGGCTTGGGCCCTCCCCATTCCCGGAGGAATTTGTCTTGCGTATACCCTTTGGTGCTTTCCAATTCTGGATGCCTAAACAGAGTCCAAGACCCCCAACCTCAAGCCCCAAACCCAACCAACCAGAGTCTCCTCTATGTCCAGCTGGGAGGGGGTTTCAGACTGGAACAAGACCATCTTAACTTACGAATGTGGTGCTTTGAAGATCATTACACTCATAAAACACCTACCACATGGTAGTTACCCAAGGAGCATCGCTTTCCTCAATGCCCTAGAGTCTAGGGGAAGGGTCCGGATCAGTGGTCCGCAAACTCAGTCAACTGAGCCAAATAGCAACAGTACAACCACTGAAATTTCTTTTGAGAGCCAAATTTAAAAAATATATATTTTATTGATTTTTTATAGAAAGGAAGAGAGAGGGATAGAGTTAGAAACATCAATGAGAGAGAATCATCGGTCAACTGCCTCTTGCACACCCCCTACTGGGGATGTGCCCCCAACCAAGGTACATGCCATTGACCAGAATCGAACCTGGGACTTTTCAGTTCGCAGGCTGATGGAGAGCCAAATTTTTTTAACTTACCGTATTTGCCGGTGTATAAGACGACTTTTTGGCCCTGAAAAATATGCCTCCAAGTGGGGGGTAGTCTTATACGGCGAGTATATAACAAACTCTGTATTTTTAGTGGAAATTTTAATGGGTCTTCTTATACGCCCAGTCGTTTTATACACCAGCAAATACGTATTTTTCAGGGCCAAAAAATCGTCTTATACGCCGGCAAATACGGTAAACTTCTAACGCCACTTCTTCAAAATAGACTCACCCAGGCTGTGGTATTTTGTAGAAGAGCCACACTCAAGGGGCCAAAGAGCCTCATGTGGCTCAAGAGCCGCAGTTTGCCGACCACGGTCTGGATGAAACCCAGATGAACCGAGTTGCCTATTACATTTAATCTCCAGCTCTGTGTGGCACATCCAGATGTGGTCTGCCCATCACTCTGCTCAGATAGCATGCTTGATGGGTGACGTTGCCAAGTGCCGTTGGGGCTCTGCTAGAAGGATGACTATTTTTAGTGGAGGAGAGTTTAATCTCATCACCAGCAGTCTGTTTAGGGCTGATGGCGCTGTCACCGACTCGGACCCTATCCACAAGATAAGGCGCATCGTTCCTGAGAGAGGTAGGAGGGCCACTGCAAGCTTATTTTTAGGAAGCTACTTTTTCTGTCCAGTACATCCACCTGAAAACAGCTCTGAGCACCGTGGAGGCAGCACCTTGCAGAGTACAGAACTGAGAGCGCAAAGATTTGTGGAGTAGATTCTGCCTCTAATTCCAGGTTTTATAATGACACAAAACCCGCTGAGAATAGATAGCGGCTATAAGAAGCTGGAGAAGATGATCCCAGTTCAACTCACTCTTCTTTATCCAGGAAGCAACTTAAGTGTTGTGTCCCTAGAGGCTGGAGAAACAATTACTATTTCTTCCCCCTCACAGATACTAGGAGAGAGTTCCATTGCATTCCTACTCAAGTGGTTGCCTTCCTCTTCCTTGCTAAAAGTGTCCCCATTTTGTTCAGACGGCAAGTCGTGTAGGCCAATCTTAGTAATCCCATTATTTCTTTTCTTTCTTTTTGAATAATTTCTTATTGATTTTCAGAGAGAGAGAAAGGGAGATGGAGAAGGGGACAGAAACATCGATGATGAGAGAATCATTGATTGGCTGCCTCCGCACACCCCCTACTGGGGATGGAGTCTGCAATCTGGGCACGTGCCCTGACCGGAATTGAACCGTGACGTCCTGGTTCATCGGTCGACGCACGACCACGGAACCATACTAGCCAGAGCTATAATAATCCTTTTTAAGGATGATCTCCAGCAGCTGCCACCTGACATACCGACCAATATCTCATTGGTCACATGGGCACATTTATAAGGGAGGCTGTGGAGTGGAGCACTAATCCAAGTGGCCATATGCACAAATGAAAATGGGGCGGTCCTATTTACTACGGAACATGGAAACAGAGCCTGGTGTGCACACAGTGGGTATGCATCCCTTAGGACTGCGTTAGCCACGGAAAGCAAAAGCCCAGCCTCCAGTGGGATGAGCCACTGGTACATTTGTTCATTAACTATCAAGAAATCCAGAGGTAGATAGTCTACGGTTTGCCTACGCATTTTATAATGTTACAACGCACCCATGTTCCCACCATCTCTTGCGTGTGTTGGGTCATGACGTACACTTCACCCCCTCTTCTTCATCTCTTTCTTTATCCCCATATCTGGAAGAAGGATGTGATGGCTGGGACTTCAGCCACCATCTTGGACTGTGAAGGTGACAGTCTGATCCTTGGGAAATGGCAAGGTGAGAGAGCCTGGGTGTTTGACTCCTCCTCGGGGAAGAACTGCCCTAAATTGCCCACCTCCAGACTTTTCTATGAGAGACAGACCAGCTTTTATTACCTCAAAGCCACTGTTGTGTGGCTCTCTAGTTATGGAGCTGAATTTAATCTCAAGTGATCCACTAGGTGAGCAGCTGCTGGAAGGACCCCACAACCACTGTCGCTATCGAACTCTGGGGGCTACGGCAGCTCTGTAGCTTCTGGATAAAAAAGAAGGATTTGACAGTAAGTCACATCTACTCAGCTCTGCTGTTCTAGAGTAAAAGGAGCCATAGATAATATGTAAACACACGTAGGTGGCTGTGTCTCAATAAAACTTTAATTATAAAAGCAGGTAGTGGACTAAACTTGGACCTGTGTTGCCGAAACCGGTTTGGCTCAGTGGTAGAGCGTCGGTCTGCAGACTGAAGGGTCCCAGGTTCGATTCCAGTCAAGGGCATGTACATTGGTTGCGGGCACATCCCCGTTAGGGGGTGTGCAAGAGGCAGCTGGTCAATATTTCTCTCTCATCGACGTTTTTAGCTCTCTATCTCTCTCCCTTCCTCTCTGTAAAAAATCAATAAAATATATATTTTTAAAAATAAAATAAACTTGGACCTGTGGACCAGGTGTTTCTGACGCCAACCCCTGTGTTAGACGCTCATTTATCAAGCATCTGCAATGTGCTGGATATTGTCCAGATGTCAAAACGCTGCGCCTCATTATTCCAATTAGAACCCTGCAAGCCTTAAGGACGAGCACTTGGAGATGGCTTGTAGCAGGGGCATGGCTCACAGCCAACAACTGAGCGGGGCTGCGGACACAAACCCCGTGCCCATTTGCATACCTCCCTTTCATAGTATTTTCCGCAATTGAAATTCCTCTTCCAGGGACTGCGTGTCTCGCCTGTGAAACTCAGCCAGTGCACCTGACCACATTTCAGATGTTCCCCAAGGGCCGGGGGAGAGGAACACGCCAGCCGAGCCCGTGGAACGAGGCGCGAACACAAACATGGTCTCATTTAGCACATTTCCTGCAGACGGACCAGCCGGCTTGAAATCGTGGGTGGGAAAGGAAGGGAGAGACAATAGAAGGAAAAAAGAGGGGCAGGAGGCTCTGAAGAATTCCACAGCAGAACAGCCTAATTATAGCGCCTCCTCTCCTGGGCCTGAGAACCCGGTGGGCAGGAAGTTAGACATGCCAAGCCTACCAGCGGGGACCCATGTGCTGGCCCACGTGTTGAGGGCTTTCTTTGTGTGATCCTATTCATCCCCACGCAGTCCCCATGGAGTGGGTACCAGGACCCCTTTTTTAGTGGCACCGGGAACTCAGCTGAGTAGATCGCACAAAGCCACCCAGAGCAGCAAAATGTGCAGGTCGGTGTGTGTGTGTGTGTGTGTGTGTGTGTGTGTGTGTGTGGAGGTTGGGGGAGACGGGCCCTGGCCTGGGGGGGCGGGAGCTTCATCGAACCCTGGCCCTTCCACAAAGACCCCTCTGAAGGTTGGTTCCACTCATGGGGCCTCAGTCTTCCTTCTGCAGAAATGACAATGATAAAGACCTACCTCCCCAGGTGGTTGTGGGAAAGACACAGGGAAGCGAACACAAATGGTGCTTGGTCCCTACGTGGGGCTTCCGAGTTGTCGCTTGAACCTTCGGACCTGCTGAACACCGGGAAGCATCGGGGAGGCAGTGTGGCAGATGGCTCACAGCGCCAAACAAATGTCCTGGCTCAGCCCGTGCCCACCCTCTGACCCGGGGAAAGCCACTCAGCTCACCGAGCCTTGGTGTTCTTCTTGGCAAAGTGGGATAACTACTGGTCGCTGCATCATAGGGTTCTAAAGGGCTGAAGGAGAGACCGGGTAAAGGACTGAGCCCCCAACAAATTGCACCAGCTCGGTAAGCGCAGTCATGACATCATGAGCACGGTTATTACCCATGGGTTTATCTACTGAATTAATCAGGGAGCAGAGGAGACGGGAGGGGAGGGGGAAGGAAAGGCCGGAGGGAAGACGTGTGGCACATGCCCAGGGGAGGGAACCTGTTTTGTAGTAGCCGCTGTTGTCATCGGAGTGCTGGGAGTGAGGGACAAACACCTCTGCCCAGGAGGCACAGGTGGGTGGGGAGGCTGCAGGTGATAGCTGGTGGGTATTTGCAGCGGCAGACCCAGTTCAATGCCAGGATCCACCGGTAGTAGCTGTGTGGATCGGGGCAGGTCACCGAACCTCTCTGGGTCTCAGCTTCTGCATCTGCAGGCAGTGATGACAACTAACTCCAGGACTGCCAGTAGGTGATGTGGACTCTGGAGAAAGTGCTCCGTACACTGTAAACGGAATGACAAATGTAATATGTCATTTCCTGCGCACCACACCCCACAATGAGTGTAATTAGAGCCTCCAATGTTTCTGCTTGGCCCGGGGCGCATTTGGTGATAAACACCCGAGGGCTGTAGCAGATCAGCGGGGGCGGCTGCAGGGCTGTGAGGGGCATGGGGGGAGGGGGGGCGCGAGGGGACAGCTTCTTCTATTCGAAGACGCCCCGGGTCCTGTGCTTTTGCACTTGCAAGGAGAAGCAGTCACGTTCTCTTTGTGTCTGCATTCGCCTAGTGATGTCCACGGTACATAGGCTGTGCCACGGGCAATCGTGGGGGTGGAGATGTCTGAGGATGGGGAGGGGGTGCAGGGAACAGAGAAAGGAGGGGAAATCCACAGTTCACGAAAGTGCAAGAGCTCACACCTTCACCCAAATGATTAAATAAGAAAAAACAGTCCCTACGCATGGCCACCATCCCGGGTCTTTGCCATCTGTTCTCCCCAACCGCCACGCCAGCAATTTTGGAGCCGAAGCCGTATCAGCTGCGTCCACCCTGCGTGCGTGTCTGCAGCTCACGGGTTCGAGTGCCCTTTGCCCGAGCGCTGCCGGGAGCCTCCTAGACGTCTGTGTTGAGCCTCTGCTTCTCCGGCTTTTCTCGGCTGCTTCCTGTTCACCTCTGTCCTGGGCTGCCCGTGGCCTGACTCACAGGAAACCACGGCCAAGTCACCTGGTGGTCTGAGTCACTGGCTCTTGGAGTAGCTCTTTCTTAGACACATGTAAGGCAAACGCAAGGGCATATGTTCGTGCCGAGTTTTGCAATAGATTCCAGCAAGGTATTGCCTTGAATGGTCAGTTCTGGGAATTCCCTACATGTGTCAGACGACTTATCTTTGGCGACTGCGGTATCAACAATCACTTTATCTCCTAGCAACGGATTTCTGCCCCTCTGTCCGTCGCCTCCCCAAGATGGTTGTAGAAAATGATTTGGGCACCCTCTGACACCCTCCACCCATCCATGATTTTGGCTGCAAAGTTCAGTGTGAGCTCAATGTCCACCTCAGACACGAGGCGAGTCTCCTTAGCTTTCTGCCCCAGAACCAGCTCTGAAGCTGGGAGCCCACTGGGCCCTCACATTACTGCCACCTGGAAGTGTGGGGAGGTAACACTCCTGGGGCCACCATCAGCCAGTAGAGAATGAGAGCCAGTAGACCAGGGCCAGCTTCTCCTTTTGTGGATGGAATATTCCAGAAGGCATTCTGAACACCTGCTAGAGGTCCCAGCAGAAGCGAGCCCCAGCCGCCCATAGCAGCCACCTTGCTAACACACATGTAGAGTGGCCTTCCCTCCTTCCTGTCTTCCTCCCCCATGTGCCCCTCACCCCTGCTCCCTGTCACTTCCTCCCACATAAGCCAAGCTCTTGTCTCAGGATCTGCCTCCGAGGGAGACAAATGAAGACAGGAAGAGCATCTGAGGGTTTGAAACCGGCTTTCAAACCCTCTGACCCGCGGGGAATGGCTATCAAGTCAGGCTCAGCAATACAGAAAGCTCAGAGGACGGAGTAGAAGCATTGGCGGGGTCACTCCATTTAGCATGCGGGGAGGAATTCTAGTGTAACTCCCAGGTAGGGAGGAGGTGCTGGCTATTCTTTTCTTAGTCATAATGGTTACAATTTAAATACCCCACTTTCCAGGAGGCTCTAGGGCTGAGGGGAAAAAATTGGGGGCCAGTGAGGTTGTATGGGAACCTAGAAACTCATAAGTATATTTACATTCCTACAAGCACACTAAATTAAGGAAATCACAATGGAATCTTATACCCTCAAAAAATGTACAATGAAAGTTAATGGGCAATTTTTCATGTCTTCAATCTCCAGTTGGTGTGCTGAGGGGATGACAGGGTAAAGCAGAGAAAGGTTCTATTGGGAAGGGACAGCCTGAGATCCCTCCATCCTCTGAGCGACCTTTGACCTTTACAATGCCCTACTGAAATGCTCTTCCTTGTAGAAAAATAAATAAATGTATCATGGATGGAGAGAGACTCATGTATTTGGTAAGGTGTGGTAACCCCCCCCCCCCCAAATATTTCAAGACACTCCTAATTTCATTAAATTTTACTCCTCTCATTAAAGGGCCAGCTAACACGTTACGCATGCTCTACAAGCTAGGTTAGGTGTCTACAGTATTCAAATATTTTGCAGTTCACGTCTAGCGCAATAGTCCTGTGAGGCATGTAATATTGTCCAGGTTTACTGATGAGAGGATCGAGGCTCGGTTACCCAGATCGGCACTGCGATCTGACTTCATTTCAGAACTCTGTACAAAAATTCAGGCTTCGTAGGAATATTGGGGGGGGGGGGGGGGGGATACCTGTCAGGTCACTGAATTTGTCTCTGGGTTAAAAAAGATGATTATTTTTACGTACTGGATACATGCTGTTGGCAGACACACTTGGACCAATCTTGTGGCTGGGAGGGTGGAATGTATTTCTCAGGAAGAAAGCAATTCTTTTCTCTCAGAAAATGTTTCCATGGCCCTTTTGGCTATAAATAAACTCCCTGGCTGTTGTCAAGACAAAAAGAGAGAAATTACTCTGTTTAGCTCCCTTACTGTTAAGAGATGTTTTTATTTTTCCCTAGTGAGCTCCAGTCAGGAGCTGGATGCCGGCCGGCAAGACATGCCCAAGGCGGGGATGGCCAGCTCGGAGTCCCTTTTCGTCTTGTGCAACAGCTTCCTTTGTTCCTCTCAGACCTTCCGCGAATTCCGTTCCCACACAGCGCTGGCTGAGTGGTGGTTTGGGGGGTGGAACAGAGGCAGCTCTGGGCAAGGCAACGTCAGGGGAACACGCCCGCCAGCAGAGGCAGACAGGACACCGTGGCAAATGGCTCAGGAAAACGCCTCGGGCCGTTGGGGTCCGAGGGGGCGTCCAGGATGCCGCAACTGTAGAAACCTACAGGAAGGGGCTTAGATTTTGCAGAGTGAGCCTAGATGAGACTGGTTTTTACTTTATTTGCCTTTTTCCAGATACTAGAGTGGTAAAGTCACAAGGGTCCCCAAGGGAACTTGAGGCTGTTGACTCAATTAATACCTTTAAAAGGGAAAAGAAATGGGGATTTTGTACGCACTTCCTGAATTCACCATTCTTTTGAGTTACCCCAGCGCCCGTTAATTTGGGGGGAGGGGGGGTTATAGTCCAGTTGATTAGATTTGTGGAATTGGAGTTTGATTTTTAGCTCTTTTCTCACTCATCCCCTTTGTTCACTCGCTGTACACACCTGAAGACGTTCAATAAATAATCCAGCCTGTTTATTAGTAAATGGGTTCTAGGTGTTTTTTTAAGACCCCCTCGGATAATTTGTTAAAATTCCCGGTACGTGTGTGATGGGATGCAGGCAAGATTCCCGGGCTGCCTGTTCAGTGTTCCACTGAAACCTTGACCCTTGGAGAACGTTCCAGGAAGGCACCAGCGCCATAAGCTTGGGGGTCTAGAAGGGTGAGTGATGCCGGTTTTCAAAACCTACATTTTCATTCTGGAAAAATGGGGATGTGCTTTCTGTTATTCCTCCTGCCCAGGACCGCTCAAAACCCTCGGCATTTCACGCAAAAGAAACCAAAGAAGACTCTTGATAGAGACACAATTATTCTAAACTTTATATGGAAAGGCAAAGAAACTGGAACAGCTAAGACAATTGAAAAAAAGGAATAAAGTGGAATAAATCACTATTCAGTTTCAAGACTTACTATGTAGGTGCAATAGTGAAGACTGTGTGGCATTGGTGAAGGGATAGACACAGATCAAGGGAACAAAACAGAGAACCTGAAAAAGCCCCACAGAAGTATGAGCAACTGATTTTAGACAAAAGGGCAAAAGCAATTCATTGGTAGAAAATTAGTCTTTGCAATAAAGGGTCTATAATGATTGGGCACATATCTGGGGTGGCGAGGGGGAAGAACTTTGACATAAACGTCACACTTTATGCAAAAAAATGAGCTCAAAATTAGTTATAGATTTAAATGTAAATAAAACATAAAGATATCAATTTTTAGAAGATAATCTAGAAAAAAAATCTTTAGGACCCAGGTCATGGTGAAGAGTTGTTAGACATGATTCCAACAGTATGATGCATAGAAGATAAAAATCATAAATTAGGCTTTGTCCAAATTGAGAACCTTTACTCTCTGAAATATTCCACGATGAGGATGAAAAAAGACAAGTCACAGACTGGGAGGAGTTATCTATAACCACACATCTGACAAAGGACTTAGATTTAGAACTGGAGGAATTCTCACATGTCAACCATTTAAAAAATCCTATTAGGAAACGGGCAGAAAGACACACAGACATTCCATTAAAGAGAATATATGTGGCAAATAAGCATCTGAAAACACATTCAACATAACTAATCATTAGGGAAATGCATAGTAAGGGCATGATGGGTTGGCACTACACATAGTTAAAACAGCTAAAATTGAAAATAGGGACAATACCAAATGCTGGCAAAAATGTGGATAAACTAGCACTCATATTGCTCATCGGAATGTGTAATGGTACTGTCACTCTGAAAAAATGGTTTGGCCATATCTTTAACAACTAACCAAATATTTACCAGAAATTGCACTCCCAGAGAAATGAAAACTATGTCACACAGTGACTCTGCACGATGACTCATAGCTTAGCTACTTATTTTTAATAGCCAAAAGCCAGAAACAGCCAAACCAAAATGGCCCTCAGCAGGTGAATAGCTGACGGTGGTAACTCACCGCAACAAACCCATCAACAAGAAAAAGGGGTAAAGTATTAATACACGTAACCACCTGGATGAGTCTCAGGAGCACCATGCTGAATGAGAAGAGCCCGTGTCCGCAGTCACCCATCACATACTGTAGGATTCCGTTCACGGATTATTCTCCCAATGACAATGACAGAGATGGAAAACAGATGCATGGCTTCTGGGAAACTGGGGTGGTGGAAGGTATGGGGTGACCGTGACTATTGAGGGGTAGCAGCAGGGAGATGTTTGAGCTGATGGGATAGTTCTATATTTTTATTGGAAATCTACACCAGAGGTGGGCAAATTTTTTGACTCCAGGGCCACAATGGGTTCTTAAACTGGACCGGAGGGCCGGAACAAAAGCAACCTGACCATGCTGGCACTCTCATCTTGGGCTGCTGGTGAAGGAGCGGAGGGAAGAGCAAGAGAACCCTCTGCTCTTTCGGCTCCGTGGGCAGGATATAACAGCCCAATGGGCCGGATCCGGCCCATGGGCCGTAGTTTGCCCATGGCTGGTCTACACACCTGGTCCAATGTCAGTGTCGTGGTTTTGATACTGCACTACAGGACTGTAACGTGTGAGGAAGGTGGGTGAAGGGTACACAGCACATCCCTGTACCATCTTGAAAGACCACCCAAATGGCATAGGAGATCCCTTGGGGCTGGGGTCACAGCCCGTGTGCTGCGCTCCAGGCTTGCGGCATCTTTTCTCCGCTGAGAAAGGGAGCGTGGCGCCCTGAGAAGGTGTCCGGCGCTCCTGATTAAATGCTTTGTTTGTGTTCCGAGTCTGCAAACAGCTTTGAAGTGTTTGGTCTCCAGGAGGGTCCGAAGGTCAGCGCGCTGCGGCCGGGAGCACCAGCCTGTCTGCACACACAGGCTCCGGGGCGGCCTCGGGGGAGCCCTCCTGGCCAGGGAGTTCCTCCCGCAGGAGAACAACCATTTCCAGCGGAACAGGAACCAGAGGAGGGAGGGTGTGACAGAGACTTCTGCCGAACCAGCTCTCCTAGCGGGAATCAGCACCTCCTTCAGGCCCCCGGCCACTCCCTGTTCCTGGGAATCTCTTGTTCAGACTAGAACTGCACAGCGTCTCTCTTCGGGCCCCTGCAGTCCACACTTGGTGGCATCCCACCCTCTGAACATCAAGATTGTGGCCTCGGGTGAAGAAGGAGTTGGCCGAGCCACGCTGGTTATAGGACGCGCTGTACTTAGAGACCTTTGACTGCTTCTCCCGAGGTCTAAGCTGTGCCGCTCTCCTGGGCTCCGGGCTGGCAGGCCTTGTGCTAGGCACCGGGGACACAGAAGTGAATAAAGCACTGGCTGTCCCTGCCCGCGTGGCGTTCGGTGGGGGAAAACAGACATTAAACAAATAAACACAGGGAAATACGTAGTAGCCTGTACCTTCCAGAATCAACTCCCAAGGGACTGGCAGCAGGAAAATAAACCAGGGCCGTTCCGTGATCAGGAGAAGCTCCTCGGAGGTGTCCCTGGATCTGAGAGGGGGGGGGGGGTGAGGCGGGAGGATGGAGATGGGCTACAGGTAAAGCCGTATGCGCAAAATAAGGAGAAAGGAGTAGCTGGAAGCTTTTTGAATTTGTGAGTGGCCTGGTTTGGTTAGAACGTGGGGTACTGGCAGTCTATGGTGAGATTTAAATATATATATATTATACTAGAGGCCCGGTGCACGAAATTTGTGCACTTGTGGGGGGTGTCCCTCAGCCCAGCCTCACCCTCTTGCAGTCTGGGAGCCCTACGGGGATGTCCGACTGCCACGGGCTCCCACCTCCGCTGCTGTGCTCACCAGCCATGAGCCTGGCTTCTGGCTGAGTAGTGCTCCCTCTGTGAGAGCACACTGACCACCAGGGGGAAGCTCCTGTGTTGAGCGTTTGCCCCTAGTGGTCAGTGAGCATCATAGCAACTGGTTGGTCCACTGTTCAGTTGATTTGCATATTAGCCTTTTATTATATAGGATATATATATATATATATATATATATATATATATACACCGTATTTGCTGGCGTATAAGACGATTTTTTTGGCCCTGAAAATACGTATTTGCCAGCGTATAAGACGAATGGGCGTATAAGACGACCCCCTAACATTTCCACTAAAAATACCGAGTTTGTTATATACTCGCCGTATAAGACTACCCCCCACTTGGAGGCATATTTTTCAGGGCCAAAGGGTCATCTTATACGCCGGCAAATACGGTATATAAAATTGATTTCAGAGCGGAAGGGAGAGGGATAAAGAGAGAGAAACATCAATGATGAGAGAGAATCATTGATCAGCTGCCTCCTGCATACCCCACCCTGGAGATGGAGCCCACAACCCTGGCATGTGCCCTAACCGGGAATTGAACCCTGACCTCCTAGTTCCTAGGTCAATGCTCAACCACTGAGCCATGCCAGCCAAGCTATGATGAGATTTGTTTGTTGCAAACAATGAACAGTGAGGGCACACATTGCTTCCAATGGCCAGTCTGTGAGTGAGCATTTGCTCGAGACGCTATGGGCTGAGCTACCCTTCGAGGGAGCAGAGGAATGTCCGGGCCCTGCCCTGACGGAATTTCCAAGCCACAGATGAAAAGAAAAGGCTACTTCAAGGAGATGTGTTGTTTTCAGCCTGCGAGAGGGTGAGCTGGCGTTGGCAGACGGCAAATATCACCGAGAGGCCTGACCGGCATCGGCAGCTGTTACACATTACTGGGGTCCAGAGGTCTGGCCTTGAATGTCTTCTTTTTTCTCTCCCAATAGCCTTGCTTTAAAATAGAAAAACAACCGACTTAAAAAAAAAAACAAAAACACAGCCTTGTTTACTTTATCCAAGATTAAAGAGCTTGAACCGACGTGGATGGTCTAAATGGATTTTTAAGTGCTTTATAGACCAGTGCCCCTAATTGCTACATGCTAGACTGGGCTTCCGTGCCTTCGCAGGCCTTGTGTTGTCTGGGTTTGCTTATTTACTCTCCTTGTTAGAGGTCAGAAGCTAAATCTGAGATTAGAAGGTTTTCGTTCCTGAAGCCGAGGATGGAAGCAAGTTCTCTAGGGAAGCATGTTGCACCCCGGACAGTGGCCTTGAATCTTCTCCCCTGAGTGGGCTGGGCTGAGGTCAAACAGCGTCTATAACCCAATGTGCCTCCCACGAGAAACTAGGGTAGCAGACGAGTGCTGGGCAGGGACCCGTCACGGTCCGTCCATGTGTTTTGGGAAACATGGAACCAGCAGAGAGCAGTGCAGGCAGGGCAGACTAGACAGAGTCTCGGGCCTCTCCCTCCTCTTCCTCTCACCAGCCTTGGGAGCAGCAGGGATGGTGGAAAGAGCCTGGGACGTGGAGACCCCGGTTCTGAGTGTCAACCCTGGTGCTGGTCACCGAGGGACTGGGTGACTCCGGGTGGGACACTACTTCCTGGAATCTCAGGAAGTAGATTTACCAATTTCTCATTTGTAAAGAGGGGCAGCCATACGTGCCTCCGTGGCTGGCGGCCCCATTTAAACGATTAGGGTGAGACCTCAGGCGGTCCCAGGGCCATCAGAGGCAACCTCGCTCACGTGGACATTCTTTCCCAAGAGCAACAGGTCGCAGGAGACAGGCTCTGTCGGAGGCCGGAGCCACCCAGCAGATGGGGCAGCCCTACGAGAGGTGACCGAATGGCCATTGTGAACAGAACCGAGGACTGTTCTAGAAGCCTGCAGGGGACACAAAGGGGGGATTAAAACCCAACTACAAAGCAAGGACTGCTTGGTCAGGCAGGATGGAGGGCCTGAGAGGATCGGGCAGGCACCACTTCCGGCCCTTAGCTCAGACTCACCGTCTAGCGGGGAGGCAAGGGAATTCTCATCATCAAGTGGGGCGCGGTGACAGGGCAAGACCAGCGGGACACTCGTTCTAGTCAGAGCATCAGGAAAGGGCTGGCTGAGGACGCCGTCTGACCCAGGCCTTGAAGGGCGAATAGACCTAAGAGGGGAGGATCAGAGGAGGGGTAGGGAGAAGGCCTGAAGCTGAGGCAGCTTCATTCCCAGACACGCAGGGATAAGAACAGGCGCTGTGTCTGGGGCAGCGCGCTCAGTGTGAGTGAGCTGCTGAGTGTCGCCGGTGAGACCCGAAACAAAGAGGGGGATGAATGGCCTCTATCTTGGGCACAGGTGTGAACTGCATGTTTTCCCCATCATCCGGGGTCACTCAGATAAGTTGACGGGATGCATATTGGTATGGATCTCGGACTATTTAATTTTTCATTTGTTTACCAGGCGGCGTGGAAAGCTCTTTCAGTCTCTGTACTCAAATCACGAGAAATCAGCCAAGCTGTTTTCGGTTATGAGTTTCATTTTTGCCTCTGTCTTCTGCCCCTGGGAAAGTAATGACTCCTACATTACATTTCGGTTCTCCATTCAGTGTACTGCCTCTCGCATCATTTTCATCTCCTCTCTCGACTCTGTGTTTTAAAAGCGCTTTACAAACCTGTCTTTCCTTGGATGTCGGGGCGGGTCGCGTTGGCGCCTGGAACCAGGTCGGGGATGGGGGAAGAGGTCCTGTGAGAGGATCGGGTTATGAGGGGAAAGCATAACAGGAATTCCTGGGAATTTCGCTTTTAAAAGTAGGACTATTGGGATTTTTCACCCCAACCCCAACTCCAAAGGACATTTCGAAACCTCACAACACGACTTCCCAAGTGTGCCCTCCACGTTATTGATCTTCTACTCCATAGCATTTGATTTTGTCTTATTGTCTCGTTCTTCGATCGCCTTGGAGGCTTCTGGAGTCTTTGTCTCAGAGCTATAAGCTGGCAGTCTTTAATAACGACACTTCCTGAACTCGTGGTTCTCAGACTTGACTGCCCATTATATCTGCCTGCATTTACCGAGGGAGGTGAAAGCATATGGAGGCCCAGTCCCCAGCCCAGACTTCCTGGGAGCGGGGCCTGGCACTGCTGTGTTTCCAGAGCTGGTTTGAGAGCGGTGCCGGGACTCAGAAGAGAGAGCGTACAGGATGCATGGCCACTCCCTTCAGTCCCAGCCCAAGTTCCAATCAGCAGCGTTTCACGTGGGGACCGCGCCTCCCACATCGCATAACGTCACTCGTCTCCACCTCTCTCTCCAGGGTTCTGGAGGTGTCTCCATCTCCTCCAGGTGGAACAACAATGTAGCTGTGGTAGGGGGGCTGCCCCCCAGTGCCCTGAGCATGTGTGATTTCTGATCCAGGGCTCATGATGTGAGGAACGCACATGTTTTTGTTGGCTTTGTTTATCACTCAAATGCTCGCCTTTTTCTTGCTGGCTTATTTGGTTGCTCTTGAACAATGATGTGTGTGTGTGTGTGTGTGTGTGTGTGTGTGTGTGTGTGTATGTGTGTGTGTGTGTGTGTGTCAAAGCCTTCAAATCCACGCCAATGTCTAGGAGCAATCTGGATGAGGTCAGCACATTCATGTTCAACACTGATCATCACTTTGTGTAGAGCAGTGCAGCTGATGATTCGGGTTAGAAAGAGGATTTTATTGACAACGATTGTGTCTGGTTTCCAAAAATCACGAGGCCTATAAAATTTTGGTCTTATGCATCATTTTTACCTTTAATCTACATAATATCAAATTCTTTTTACTTTCTATTGTCTTTTACTCATTGGTTTCAGAAAATACTTATTGATTTCTAAATCATCCAAGTATTAATAGTGCATCTGGTGAATAATAATCTTACTGGTTTCTAAATCATCCAAGTATTAACAGTGCATCTGGTGAATAAAAATCTAGTAACATAAAACTAGTTAGAAATCTGCAGGTTAATATCAGGAGAAAATAGTTCAAACAGGCACGACTAAATGGCTTCTAGAATGCAGTCTTGAAGGCAAGGAAGGGATGGTGTGAGAAGTAATTCTTTATTCTTAATATTCTTGTGTCATGTGACTATGGAGTGATTCACAGGTACTAGACTTACACTGACACCCTCTATGCGCTGCTTCAGATCACCCCGGCCTCCCCTGTCCGTTATTCCAGCTCAGCTGTGGTGACAGGTCTCTCCAAGGTCTGGCCAGCTCCCTGCCGGTGCAGCCTGGCTTCAGGCCTCTGCCCCATGTTCTTACCTCATACCCTCGGCTTGTCTGTGAAAGCCCAGGCAGGGGCCACCGTGGGAACCTGCTTACTTCTCATGTATGTGCACCTGGGAATGCGAGGGAGTGAACACCCATGAATCAAATCTTTGATCAACTGGGGGTGGGGAGAGTCCTGAGCTGGTGGATACATTCTTCCCTCTTTCTTCTCCTGGATGGACAATAATGAGCCACTCATGCAGCCATGAGCAAGCGATAGACAGAGCGTCTTTGAACTGGCTCTCCCCTTCCCCTTCGTCACTCTCCTGTCACTCACCCTCCCACCCCCCGCCCCCAGGGTCAAACCCGTTAAAGACAGAACTGATTAAAAACTTCTAGACAAAGGCAAAAACAATTAAATAATCTATTTTTTAAAAATATAAACAGAAGATGAGGACATAAACAAGGAAATGCACTGTATAAATGCAGAATTTGTGAAATGTGTGAAGGGGGAAACTGATGGGTTAGAATTTATAATTATGGATGGTCTCAGCAGTCTCAGAAGTTGAAAGGACACAAGGACATAACCAGGCAAAAATGCCCCAGCCAGTACAGTCCAATTGGTTGAGCATCAGGCCATGCTCCGGTCAGGGCACATACCCCGGTTGCGGGTTCAATCTCATTGGGAAGAGGACGAGCCTGACCCCTCTGCCCTCACGTTCCAGGCTCTCGCCCATCCGTGGGTGGCTCTCTTCCACCTCTGTGGTCAAGTTGGGGACTGCCACACTGACCCACTTCCCAGCAGGGCTGTTGAGACGCAACGACTAATTACTAAGGCTAATAAAATATTTACAGAGCCCACAGCACACGCGGGAAGCGCGAGGGCCTAGTTAATAAACACAGTGACGGGGCTAGATCAACACCACGCCGAGCCCAGTGCCACTCGCAGGAAGAGTCAACACCTCGCCGGGGTAATTTCAAGCTCTATTAGACGCTCGCAGCTACGGCCGCGGGTGTCCAGGAGGAGAGAGAAGCTGCCGCCCAGGAAATCGGGGGGCCACGGCGCAGCCGTGCAGACAGTGTGGTGTGATTAAAATGAGCAGTGACCTTTCACGCAAGCCGGTACCCCTGGGCTTCTCGGCATTCAGGAAAGTAGACGTGAACTCATTCCACGCAACCATGGGCTCCGGCTACAGGGCCTTGCTTGCTTTGTGAAGAAACGGCCTTTCTGGGAGTCTGACACCGAGGCTGCTCTGGGCTGGCCGGGCCCGAGGAAGGGAGGGACGTCTTGGGGAAAAGTGTAAGGGCATCTGGGATCTTTGCAAGGGGCGGTGGAAAGAGCGACTAGCATGGCCTGTGCGCGTATAACAAAAAGGCTCTTGTTTCAGAAGGGTCCAGACAGGAAGACAGCACCCACGCCAGGAATGTGGCGTGGGGGACAGGAGGTGGTAGGAAAGCCGAGGGGGCACCCGGGACACGGGGAGACCACCCAGAGACCAGCCGTGGTGGGCAGCTGCTACCACCCTGGCCTGGAGGCACCGGGGGGAGGGAGGGGAAAATGCTACCAGAACCCAGATGTGAGCTGGGTCCGGCCCAGATGTGAGCTGCAGCCACTGCCAGAGGCAAGACTGAAACCAGCGAAAGGAGGGAAGAAACGCCAGCTTCTCCCCCTCTTCCTGCTCATCGCCCCTACATGAGCCGGTCTCAGCAGAAGCCAGCAGACCAGGAAGCCTAGGACACGGTCAGGCCTTGCAGCCCAGAGCGGGGCAGAGCAGGGGAGGGCTCGGTGGACTCATGAGTTTGCCGACCACTGGTCTATCCCCATCATGAGCCACGTGGTGAGCAAACCCGCGGGTTCTTGCCGTCAGGGAGTCTAGTAGGAGATGACAGACATTAACAAAGCTACACAGTGTTCACCCTCCGGCTGCGCGGGTGAGGCCTGCAACGCTCCGTGAGCTCAGGGAGCCTGCCCGAGGTCACGTACGTAGGCAGCGGCCCGGGCAGGCGTTGAACCCAGGCTGTGGGCCCTGTCCTTACCTCTGCTCTCCTTCCACTGGCAGAGGCCTCTGCTCTGCCGGGAGCTTTGAAGGGCTACCAGGCTGCCCCTGCACTGACTGGGGACCTTGAAGGCAGGAGCTGTTTCTTATTTCTCCTCATTCCTCCAGCGGGGGGCACGGGGCTGGCCCCTGAGTGGCGCCCACTAAGACCAGTTACATGCTTACTGGGGAGGCTGTGATCACCTGAGAGTCTGCAGACAGCAGTCCTCCCCATCCTCACCCCCATGACACATTCCCCTCCACAGTCCGCTCCCTCCTAAGCAGGCTCCCCTGGCAACCGCCGGCCTCTGTCCCCTGGGTGCAGGGCCGACAGGACAGTAACCTGGGCGGTAACCAGGCCTGACTCTCGGCCATCCTGTCTGGACCGGGCACCAGAGCCGGCTGCGGGCACTGGTTACCTCCACAACACAACTCCCTCCAGTTTCAACAATGATTTATCGCGTGGGCCTGCCAGTGTCCCTGTGTTCCTTTCGTTCCAGGGGCACAATCCGTAACATCCATTCTGAGGCAGACGGTGCATTAAATGTCTACATTCGGATACAGACACTCGCCTGAACAGAGAGAAACATTGGTGCTGTTTGGGTCTCCTCCAGAATAATAGCATAATCAGAATGAAACACACACACACACACACACACACACACACACCCCAGATTAGGCTTTTCCACTTCCTAGTAGACTTGGATGAGAAGAACATCCTATCTAATAAAGAGGGAATATGCTAATTGACCCTCATGCTGTCCCAAAGATGGCACACCCACAGCCAATAAGGAGGGAATATGCTAATTGACTCTCCCCACCCTCAAAGACAGTGGCACCCATTCTCCTCAGTCACTCCAGGGTGGCAGGCATGGCAAGGCCAGGCCAGCCCCAAGGTGGACCCAGCTGTCTACATGCCTGCCTCTGGAGTCCCCCAGTCCCCTCAGTCCCCCAGGCACCCAGGGCTGGCCCAAGGCACAGACAAGCCTCGGATGGCGGCTGCTGAACCGCCCAGGGCCACCCAAGGCTCAGGTAACCAGGGCTGGCCAAGGCTTGCACTGCTGGCAGTGGCAGCAACAGAGGTGTGAGGGGGTGTTGCCGTCCCTTGATCACCAGGTCGCCTCCCACCCCTGAGGGCTCCCGGACTCTGAGAGGGGGCCGGCTGAGCTGAGGGACCCCCTCCAGCGCATGAATTTTCATGCACCAGGCCTCTAGTTTAATTATAAAGGTCTAACTGCATTTTCAAAATGGCAGATCTTGACCCACCAGCAACACTAACTCTAGGAGGAAAGAATGAGTAACATTTCTTGAGCTTCTACAGGCCAGATTTTTACATTTGTGCCTTTAAAAGTCACAATTACCGTAGTTACAGGGAATGGACTGGCTTTCGTTCTGTGATTTGCCCAAGGTTACATGGCTGGTGGGTCACGGGAACTTGAATTTGAACCAAGGTCTGCGTGACCCCGCAGTTTACAATGTTCCCACCACACGTGCTGCCTTAGACCTCTGCGGAGCTACCTACAAAGAACGATTTTCTACATCGCTGCAATGGCTGTCTCTAACCTTTAAAAACACCTCAAGCATACAAAGGAAATTATTCTATGCTGAACACTTAATAGCTGTTCTGAGATTTATATGGTAACGGAGTGGTATACTGCGTGTTTGAAAAGCTACCCTGACCTAACTTAACAGAAGCAAACTGTACCAAGTAAAGGTGAAGAAAGGCAAATGTTAAAACCGCTCAGTTCTGCATTTCAGAATTGTTCTTTCTGACCAAAGCTAACAAGCAACCTAGTCAAACAAGAAGTCAGAGTTAAATATTAACTCGGGGGTGAAAAGTCAGTGGCAAGCATATTCTCTGTCCTACCCTGCCCACGCTCCAGCAAATATTAACACATGCGGGCAAGGCCACTTTCCTGAAGCTCCACTGCACACTTGTCCACCCTTAAAAGTAAGAGAGAACCCTGACCGGTATGGCTCAGTGGATAGAGCGTCGGCCTGTGGACTGAAGGGTCCCAGGTTCAATTTCAGCCAAGGGCATGTACCTTGGTTGTGGGTACATCCCCAGTGGGGGGTGTGCAGGACGCAGCTGATCATGACCTCATCACCTAATACCATCTCACTAGGGACCAGGGACCAACAATGAGTTTTGGGAAGGACACGAACATCCAGCCTCCAGCAGAGCTTTTCCTGGGTGCCAGGGGCTGTGTCCACAAGGAGGATGAGGGGAGTTTCCGGCCTCGAGCCGCTCAGAGTCCAGGGGTGAGGGTGGGTGAGGGAGGGAGGGTAAGAGAGACAGTGTGGGCAGCATTTGTTTACACTACAATCTGACAAAGGGATCACCGTCTCAGGAAGGGATGACTCCTTCCATCCGGGTTATCAGGGAGGTTCCCCAAAGCGGTGAGTTTTGGGGTAAACCTTGCAGAAAACCCTAGTTCCCAGGGAGGTGGGGGAAGGGAAGGGAGGCCAGATGGGTAGGAATTCTGGGCAGAGGAAATGGGGACCCACAGGAGTTTAGTCTTCGTGGAGCACCGGGTACAGGAGCGGAGGCCTCAGAGAAGAGGCTGGCACGTGAGGCACCAGGAGAGGGGGCAGGGCCCGGGGGCGGTCCGCCGGGCAGGGCGGGTTCCCGGGCCGGGAGGCTGCTGCCACGGGCCAGTGGAGGCCACGGCGTTCTGGGCCGGGGCGGTAGCCGCGGGGCGGAGAGGAGACGGGATGGAACTGTCTGGCCTGGCGCCTGGCAACAGCAGCCGCTCTGCCGCGTGTTCGCCGAGTGAGTGACGGATGGGTGTGCGTGGGCTGAGCCGGGAGGGCTGTCTGCGAGCTGATTCTGAGTGACTGTGGCCGGCTCTTCCCCGAGATAGGAATTAGCTGTGGATGTCCGTGCCTCGCATATGAGCTGTAAGCCAAGGAGTCCACATAACTGAAGCCCGTCCCCCATAAGTGAGACCCGTCTTCACTCGGAAGGCATCCCTGGCAGCGGGCCAAGACGTCCCCCGCGGGCACCGGCTGGGGCAGCCCCGGGAGGGCTCAGAGCCGCAGCCTCCTGGGGAGGGAGTGACTCACGCTCTCGCCCCGGAGAGCTGGGCAGGAGCCTCCGGATGCAATTAGAGAGCTGGCGCTGGTGGGAGGAGAGGATGGGGTTGGGGAAGGGGGGGTTCACGGACTGAATCTGAAGTTCTCATCACTGCCACTGAAACCCATGTTTGTGCTGGAGGGGCTTTGTTAGGAGAGATAAATGTTCTCTTCGAAGTAAGAGAGAGAGCCCTGACCGGTTTGGCTCAGTGGATAGAGAGTCGGCCTGCAGACTGGAGAGTCCTGGGTTCGATTCCAGTCAAGGGCATGTACCTTGGTTGCGGGCACTTCCCCAGTGGGGGGGTGGGGGGGTGCAGGAGGCAGCTGATTGATGTTTCTAACTCTCTGGCCCTCTCCCTCTCCCTTCCTCTCTGAAAAAAAAAAAAAAAAATCAGCCGAAACCGGTTTGGCTCAGTGGTAGAGCATCGGTCTACGGACTGAAAGGTCCCAGGTTCGATTCTGGTCAAGGGCATGTACATTGGTTGCGGGCACATCCCCAGTAGGGGGTGTGCAAGAGGCAGCTGGTCAATGTTTCTCTCTCATTGACATTTCTAGCTCTCTATCTCTCTCCCTTCCTCTCTGTAAAATATCAATAAAATATATTATTAAAAAATCAATAAAATATTTTTAAAAGAGAGAATGAATGAATGAATGAATGAGTGAATGAATGAATTTGGGGCAGAGGAGGGCTCCACACGGAGGCTAACAGGATCTTTGCTTCACAAGGCTGGGCAGTGATTCTGTCCAGAGCTGAGAGCAAATATTATAAACGACGGGAAAGCGATTTCGGGGAGCTACCCTTCAGACAAAGCAAACCAGCGTCTACTAGGCATTTCCCAGGAGGTACACGGCCCTGAGCCCACTTCGCCCTCGCGGGAATTCCCAAGTGAGGGCCGACCGCCGCCGTGTCTCACGGCCACACAGGGTCGACGTCGCCGAGCTGGAATCGCACCCGGGCCTCCGGACCGGAGCCTGGATGCTGCGGCAGCTTCGCGCTCCCTCAAGGATGGGCCCTGCAGGCCTGAGAGTCCCTCTCCTCCCTCTCTGTCTGCAGCCCCGGCCCCTCGCCGGGCCAGGAGGGCGTCCCGGTGAGCCTGCCAGGCCGGCCAGGTTGAGACACGGTGGAGGCCAGATGGCTGGAGGAGGCTGAGTAATTTCACTCATGAGCCCCTTGCCTTTTCCCTTAGCCGGGCTGCAGGCCTCCACGGCTTGCCCCTCCCGGGGGTACCCCGGATTCACTGGGGAGCCTCATTCCAGAGCTGGGCACCACTGCCTCTGAGGTCAGGATGGCCATAGCCAGCGTTCATTGAGCGGGCACCATTTGCCAGACCGTGACGCACAGGGTGCCTGCCCCACTGCCCTTAACCCTCTGAGGTTGCCACCTCTGATCTCCCCGTTTCCCAGACAACAATGAGGGCCGGAGAGGTGGGGTAAGGTGTCTCAGAGCCTGAACTTGAACCCGCTCCAGCCTCACCCCAGCACCCAAGCTCTCACGCACCGGGCTTGGCTGCCTCCAGAGGGAAAGAGAAATGGGTCATTCGTTCCCGGGCAGGTGTCTCCTCCTCTCGTTCCATTCTTGGCTCTCCAGCAGGGAGCTGACCCGGTGCCACATGCCACCGTGGGGCCAAGTGTTTGCCAGAAGAGGGAAGGGACTTGGCTCCCTTATGGGTGCCAGGCCCCGCTCCGCCTCCGGGCTCCGTCCCCCGCTGGCGGGGAGTCCCTGCGCCCCCCTGCCACCCGCCCTCTACGCCGGCTCTGCCGCTCCTGGGCCTGTGGACACCGGCCATCATGTGGCCCTCTGCCGTTCCCTTTCCTTCAAGAACATTCCCTGAGCTGTGCCACGGGGAGAGAGATCTCAAGGGCCCAGGAACGGTGAGCTGTTTTCTCAAGGCCACAGTGCGGCCACCCGGGATCCCCACGGCCCCCTGTGCTGGGGGCAGGCAGACCAAGAGCGCCGTGTCTCCTCCTCCCACGGGGGACCACCCACGCCAAGCCCTTGTTACCCAGAACCAGGCACCCCCCACCCCACCCCGAAAAACAGCCTCCTTGTCATGCTGCCCGGCCTTCGGGATGCTCCAGATTAAGAGGGTCCAGCCCTAGCCCGTTCAGCTCAGTGGCTACAGCATTGGCCTATGGACTGAAGGGTCCTGGGTTTGATTCTGGTCCAGGGCATGTACCTCGGTTGCAGACTCGATCCCCGGCGTCCGTCGGGGTCTGCACAGGAGGAAACCAATCGATGTGCCTCTCTCACATCGATGTTTCTCTCTCTGTGCCTCTCCCCTCCCCGCTTCCACTCTCTCTAAACACCAGTGGGAAAAGATCCTCGGGTGAGGGTTAACAGCAACAGCAAAGAGGGCCCAGCAGGTGTTTCTGTGGGAAGCCATGGGGTCCCAGCCCCTGAGCCCGCCACCCCTCCCCCTCCCACCCCTCAGCGTGGGGCGTGGTGGCCTCTCGGCCAGGCGGACGGCGGTGGCTGGGAGGTGGACACCGGCCTGGCTGCAGCGCAGGTGGGACACGGTGCGGGCTCACCACCAGCCTGGGATCCAAGGGCCCATCTCTGCCGGGCGGAACCAGCTCCCCAGTGCCCACTGCAGCCAGCGGCCTCCTGGCGCTGCTTCACATCCCTTCCTTCTCCTCGAGGCAGGCCTTCCCGGGAGCTCGCTGAGCCAGATGGTCCCCGAGGGAACCCGGGCGACGCAGGCCAGGAGGCACCAGCAGCTCGGCCTTCCTGGTGGCCCTGAGGTGGCCCTCTCCTCCTCCTCCCCGCTTCCCGGAGACGTGGGGCCCCAGTGGGAGAATGAGCCACGTGGCCACAGCACCCACTGCTCGGAGGCCTTTCTCTCCCCCACGGGATGGTAATGGACTCGCCCCTGGGAGAGGCCGGAAGGTAGGCACTGACGCCCTCAGGAACACCCATCCATAAATGCCAGTAGGAGCCGGAAGATAAACTCCCTTCCTAGGGTCCCCTCCCACGTGGACCCCGCACATTCAAACCCCCGTTTCAGGGTCTGCTTCCAGAGTTGCCCGACGTGATCACAGCTTCTCTTCTTTATGTCGCGGGACCTGAATTTCGCCAGGTTTCCAATAGTAACCAACACACTGTCGGAGCTGGTAGGTGCGTGGTGTTTGCTTCGAGACGAACTAGGTCCCTCGAAGGAAGGAAGCGGTCAAGACGATCCCTCCTCGAGCTGGGACCCCTGGCAGCGGCAAGTTCCTGAGAGACAGAAAGATGGCCTGCCCCTGGCAAACCCACCTTCCCTGGGCTCACGGTCTGAGCGCTCTGCTGAGGGTCCAGTTACAGCAACAAGAAGGATGGCTCGGCCGGAGCTGCTGAGGGTTGTTTCAGACAGAGCACGGACCAAGCCGGAATGGGAGCCAGCCCTCAGCCAGGGTTTGCAACCCGGAGCCCTCAGCCAGAGAGCCAAATCGGCGCTCTGCTCCCGCGGGCACTGCAAACCTCGGGTTTGTAATATTTTCCAATGGAGTCCAGACAGGTTGTATTACGAGAATGAAGATGATAACTCCCCAGCCTAAAATCTATGGATTTGTTTCTAGGCAAAGCTCTGTCTGGTTGAAGGAGGACCTTCATTTAAATGTAAATGCGGGTTTTCAATGTGTTCCTGGAGAATGAAAAACGCCCAAGCCCACCGAGCCACGGCCTGGGGGAAGGTGCTGTTGTGCAAACCAAATGGGGGAAGGGGCACAGGGGGCAAGCAGGGGAAAAGATAAACGAAATGAAAGGGGGAAGGTAGTAGGGTAACTGAGGGTTAGGAGACGCGGTGGTTGGATATACCGGTAGGTGGGGGAGGCTGCAGGGGCCTAAGGGTTGTGAATGGACTAGAGCCGCACTGTTCCGCAGCACCATTCCCCAGTGAGAACGTCCGCTGCTCACCAGTGGCCATGGCCATCGGGTATTTTGAATGTGTTACAGAGGAATTGAATTGTCAGTGCTATTGCATTTAAGTTCATGTGAGTTTAAACAGCCATCTGTGCTTAGAGGCCGCAGTCTACAGCAGAGGACTAGAAGCTCAGGGATTGAAGAGGGCTTGAAACAGACCTGGTGATTCTCCATGTAGTTGGTTGGGTAGATCAGAGTTGCCTAGGGCGGGGGGTGGGGGAGGAGGGAGTCAGTTCAAGCAAAACACACACACACACACACACACACACACTTATTTTTTAAAATATATTTTTATTGATTTTTTACAGAGAGGAAGGGAGAGGGATAGAGAGCTAGAAATATCGATGAGAAACATCGACCAGCTGACTCATGCAAAACCCTTACCAGGGATGTGCCTGCAACCAATGTACATGCCCTTGACCGGAATCGAACCTGGGACCTTTCGGTCTGCAGGCAGACACTCTATCCACTGAGCCAAACCAGTTTCGGCCACACACTTATTTTGATAAGCACCCTCACCCACCATAGGAGAGAAAGCCCTGCCCCGTTCTTAGTAAGCCATCGTTACCTAAGACGGTGTGTGTCCTTCAGGGAATTAAAGTGGCTTCGTGGGCCAGAAAAATGGAAGTTCTCCTACCCTTATCTGTCCCCCGGGGTCTGGGAAGGAATACTCTCATTTAGAGTGGATTTTGGTCAGGATGATCGTTAATGATTGATTTCAGTTTTCTGTAAGACGGAAGCCATATGCATTCATCCTATGTTGAAGGCCTACTGTGTGCTCAGCTCGGTACGAGGCACAGGGCCTAGTGTGGAAGGGGTGGGGAGGAAGGGAGGTGAGCCACCCTGGCCACATACACATGAAGGTCCTCAAGGTGACATTTATGATCGAATCTGATTTATAAGAGGAGAAATTCTCTTGGGAATGGCACCGTTCTATTTCATTTTATTTATGTGAGCATAATTTACTCAGTATAAACACTGAAATTATATTATAATATTTGCAAATGTCAATGGAGCATTTCTTCCCTCCTTGGCCGGGTTTAGCTGATCTTGGCTGGGCTCACTCATGCGACTGGTCAGCTGGAGGGTTGGCCGGAGCTCACTGCTCTTCTTGGCTGAGCTCTCTTCTACGTCTGGGACTGCGCTGGGAGAACTGGGCTGACTCTGCTCCGTGATCTCTCTCATCCCCCAGCAGGCTGACCTGGGCTTGTTCACGTGGCAAAAGTCAGGGCCTTTGGAGAGCAAGCTGAAACACGCGAGGTCTCTTGAGGTCTAGGCTTGAATCACCCCTGCATTATTCCTGCTACTTTCTATCAGTCCAAGAAAGCCATGTGACCAGGTCCACTTATGGGAGCCGGGGAATAGCTATTAGCTATTACACCTCTGGACTGGAGGGACAGCAAAGTCACGTTGCAACATGGCATGCAACTGAAGAGGGGATTGTGGATTTTTTTTTTCAAATACTCTATATACACAGGCTCAATGGAGATAAATCTGATCAGAGTACACAGTGATGTTGAAGACTAGTAATATTTGAGGTTTTAATAAAAAAAATTTGCATTCAGAAGAAGGAGAGAGACCCTTGTGCAGAAGTGTATCATTTAATTGGGAAGGAAAGCAAAGAACACAAGGCAAATGAACGCGTTGCCTTTGACCCTCCCCTCATCAGGAAGTGCGCATGGAAGGTCTTCTCGACCGAGGAGAGGGTGTAAGCTAATCCAGCCTTGCATTTCTTCCTGTCTCCCTTGTGAGCATTGATATAAATTTAGATTTTTGCAAGACAGCTGATGATGGGTTTAGATTTTCCTAGACAACTTTGGAGAAGAAATTGATATCTTTGGGGATTAAAGTGTCCCAAGGTCCTCCAGACTTAGCTTTTGTTTTCTCTTGTTTTAATGACTTCTGGTAGCTCTTGCTGTATCATCCTATCTACATGTTCTTGGTTTTCTTTTAAATTGTTAGCTCCTCAATGCGTTTTTATACATTGGTAAGATATAGGTCAATAAATTAGAGCAATACTAAGAGAGTTGCGTAGGTACGGTAGAGTAGCACAAAGTTGGAAAGAAGGGAATTCTATAAGAAAGAGGAAGTTACATGTGTTAAGTACTAGAGGTGATCAACAGTCAGTGTCTTTAACACTCGGTACATTGCAGCCCTCTGTAACCTCCAGTTTCCTTACCCACGAAATGGTAGTCCTAGACCAGCCGTGGGCAAACTACGGCCCGAGGGCCGGATCCGGCCCATTCGGCTGTTCTATCCGGCCTGCGGAGCTGAAAGAGCAGAGGGTTCTCTTGCTCTCCCCTCTGCTCCTTCACCAGCAGCCCAAGATGAGAGTGCCAGCATGGTCAGGTTGCTTTTGTTCTGGCCCTTTGGTCCAGTTTAAGAACCCATTGTGGCCCTCCAGTCAAAAAGTTTGCCCACCCCTGTGACCTAAACTCATGGGCACTGTCTCTTTAATTTCTTATAGCGCAAACATCTCTAAAGTGTGGAGCTGTCCTTTGAATGAGGCACCGAAAGAAACAGAAGGGAGCAGGCCTGCCTGATCTCTGGGTTTTGAATGACATCCACTCTACCCAGGTTACTGGGGGAAGGGCAGACCCATTTCCTCAGCACATTTGAAGGGCATTTGTTTAGACAGGCCCAGGAAACACAATTTGATAACTCAGGGTTTATCTCACCCTCCACTGTCAAGGTAAAATCTTCCTAGAATGAGAAATACAGTCAAGAACTGTGGTGTGAGTTAACGTGTAGAACTACAGAGGAAAAATCACCAACTTCATTTCTCATTGGCTGTTGGGGAGTAGGTGCTCTGGAGAAAGAAGGTTGGGGGGGGGGCGGGCAGAAAGCAAAGGAACCCTTTCTCAGTCCCTCCCACATTGTGTTTGGGATCCGAGCTTACCCACCAGGCCAGGGAGACCCTCTTTGTCGGACAGAGTCTAAAAGTATTTTGTTTGTATGTCAACTAGAATCTTGACACTCATGAACCAGCCTAGGAACTGGTCAGACAAGAAGACCTTGGCCCCCAGCCTACATCTGCTGAATCAAAATTCACCTTTTAATAAGATGCTTTAGTGATTAGCCTTCACATTCAAGTTTGAGAAGCTCTGATCTGGAGAAACCTTCTTGTCGGATAGAAAGACAGAGCCTCGTCTAGATAAGGCGTGGCACTGACGTGGGTCTGAGTCCCAGCACTGCCCGTCACTAGCTCCACAGCCCTGAGCACCTCACTTTGCCTTAAGACACTGTGCAAGGCAGTGGGATGCCTTAGCAAGCAGAAAGCGGTCCTCCCCTTAGAAGGGCTTATCACCAGGAAGTAAATGGGCCATTGGAAGTCATCGTGATGAGTTTCATGATAAGAGGAAATGTCACATGTTATGGGAACATCGATAAGAGGTATGTACCCCAGTCTTGAGAGCAGAGATAGCTTTCCAGAAGAAGCCAGCTTGCCGAGCTGTGTGTGTTCAGCTTAGGAGTGTGGTGGGAAGTGGCGAGGCAAAGTGCTGCACATTCAGCAAAGTGACTGGGAAAAGAAGCCACACTGATAGGGTGTGAGCTCCATAAACATGTGTTGACATAAAACATAATGCCCCTCCCCCAACTACTGGCCTGGGAATCCGGTCGTCCGATTCCCTACTGGGAAAACAACGGTTGTCAGTAGTATATCCCTTCTCTGCCCCCTAACTTGTGTCCTCTCCTCTGTTTAATGCATTCCTCTTGGGTCTTGAAGAGATAGTGGCACCCACAGTTTATCTGCTCTGAGACATGGAGGTACTTTGTGGTTATGAGGTGGTAACTTTTCCATCGTTTTTATTGGAAATGGTGACAAGAAGTCGGTGATTAGCTCTCATTGCTGCCCTGGGATTTCCTTCCTGATCGATGGTGTGGCCACTTTTCCTGTCACTCTCGGATGTTGGTCGGCCTTTTGCTGTGAGATTTATTGGAGTAGGAGGGGTGAGGAGGGGAATGTCCGAGGCTCCCTGGATTTATCAACCTGGCGTTCCTGCAGAAAGTGGGTCAGCTTTTATGATCAATGAGAGACTATATTCCCCGGAGCCCCTGCTGTATACAGGTGTCTCTAAATATTGATATGGATCCCGGCAGGGACGCTGAGCCACAAGGACATGCCAAACGGAATGCTGGCTGGTCGGTGACATTGAACTTCCACTTTGGGAAAAGATTGTCTATAAAAATGGAACCCCCCTGCCATGACAGCTATGAAAGAAAAGCTAGAGCATAACAAAGCAAAGAGCATAAACGAAATTGCAGGTGGCACGTTCAGACATCTTAGGGTATCATTTTCCCTGTGGCAAAAGCCGTATGTAAATCAACAATGAGCAAGACTATTCATTTATTAAAGCAGCTGGTGTGTAACTGTGTTTTCTTAGACAGGGAAATGTCTTCTGAGCCTTAGATGGAGAGGAGAAAGGGGGGTTCTTTCAGGGGGTGGTGGGCTGGACCTTGCAAGCTCAGATGTTCTCTTCCCCCCTATCCCTTCCTCTTCCAGGGCCAATGTTGACCTCTTAAGCTCCACTGGAGACCCGGATGCCTGGGAGTTTAAAAGCCACCAGTTTGACAGGTAAGACCTGTATTTGGAGCCGTTTGGTAAGCAATTGAGAGGAACTGTGCATGCGTTAGAGCAGTGTTTCCCAAACTTTTGACATATATGTACCCCTTCTATAATTTTCGTAACACTGAGTATCCCTGGTCAAAAAAAAAGGATGTATTTTAATAATAATCAAAATATATTTATTTTTTCTTTTTTGGGGGGGGATACATACACAAAATAATAATAAACGAAAAATAAAATTATCCATAATAAAATATAAATAAAAGTTATATTATAAATAACATTTATTTGCACACTGGACCATCTCACGCCTCATAAGACTGTCTTGACTTGACTCATGAGAACGTAGAATTAGGCGCAGCTAAGCACGGTGCAGTGCATAGACCCACCAAACTCCGATGCAACGCGTACCCCCACCAAACTCTTCCTGTACCCCTGGGAGTACGCGTACCACACTTTGGGAAACACTGCTTTAGGGAAACAAGATTGTTCCTGAACAAGACATTCTGTAACCATGGCTTTTCTCTTTCACTGGAGACTTGCTCTCTTTCAAATCTCCTTTGCAGTGAGCCTGGACGACTGCTTGGAGCTCTTCAACTAAAACATCTGTATGGGAGGAGTGGGCTGCAAGTGACGGCCAGTTCTTGGAAGAGCAACAGAGTGAAGAACAGAGGTTACTGGGTCTGTGTCCGTGTCAGGAAAGAAGGCAGGAAGGGAACAGGAAATGTGGAGTTAGGAGGCTTGAAATGCTTATTCTCAGGAGCCAATAGGAATACATTTTCAAATCCACTCAGCCAATGAGGCATGTGGGGCAATGTCACCAGGAACGGCTGCCGCCAGCATGCCTGTGCCATCCGCCTCCTGGAGGTGGTTCCAACCAGGGCCAGAGACTGAAGTCCAGCAAGAAAGCGCCTCTGACCAAGGAGCTGCAGGTCAGCGCAGCCATGCTTGGGCCAGCCACGGAAGCTGGAATCTTGGCAGCCCAGACCAGAGCCCCTGGTCTCGCTGTTCTGGTCCTGGCGTAAGGATCAGGAGACCACTGTGAGGGACAGTATGACTAGCATTCCCAATCATCTGTCTGTGGCCAAAGTGTGCAGGCCTTCCAAAGACTACTGACCTCTTCATCCCCACAGCTCCACATGGCCACCATGATGTACCCGTGGTGTACCTGGAAGACCGGTGGATCAAGTGGTCAAGGATGCTTAGGGGTTTGTATAGTTCAATCCAGCGGTCACCAACTGGTGGTCTGGGAGGTCCAAAAGGTTGGCGACTGCTGGTTTAATTAACCGTCCCATGTTCTGCATATTAGTGTGTACAATCCTCAAGAGCGGGGCATATGCCTTATTCCTTCTGTCTCCCTGGGAAACATGGTGCTAGGTGTGCAATATATGCTTGAGGAGGAATGGAAGGGAGGGCAAGAAGTGGGACAGGAGTGTGGATGGAGACAGTGTATTTCTGATTCTAGTCTTCAAGCAATGGTCAGCCTTGTGGGCCGCCTTCGGCACCGGCTTGTCCAGCTGTCACGAAGCCAGCAGCCCCATCTGCCTCAATGCTTGTGCTTGCTCCGATGCTCTGAGCAACCCCACCACCCCCATCGCAGAGCAGGGCAGCAGCAAGCCTTCAAGATTGCTTTACTGGAAAGCTGCAGCCCTCATAGCACTCTCTCTCTCTG
The DNA here is from genome assembly GCA_963924515.1 of Vespertilio murinus. Classification (NCBI taxonomy): domain Eukaryota; kingdom Metazoa; phylum Chordata; class Mammalia; order Chiroptera; family Vespertilionidae; genus Vespertilio; species Vespertilio murinus. Next base: position 6,397,581 of record OZ004715.1, on the reverse strand, counting down.
TTTATTTGGAACCATATCCTGGAAATCTTCCAAGTACACAAAAGTAGAGAGAATGGTATACTGAAATCCCATGTATGTACTACCCAAGTATCAAATTTATTAATATTTTGCTAATCTTGTTTCATTTGTATCTATTTTTTTTTGGCTAAGGTAGTCTAAAGCAAATCTCAGCTATTTCATATACATGTAAATATAATATATATATATATATGAATTTTAAAAAAATATATTTTATTGATTTTTCACAGAGAGGAAGGGAGAGAGATAGAGAGCTAGAAACATCAATGAGAGAGAATCATCGACCAGCTGCCTCCTGCACACCCCCTACTGGGGATGTGCCCACAACCAAGGTACATGCCCTTGACCGGAACCTGGGACCTTTCAGTCCGCAGACCGACGCTCTGTCCACTGAGCCAAACTGGTTTCGGCATGAATTTTTTATATATACACATACAGAGAAGGCCTTTTGTTTTTAACATAGCTGTAATATGTTATCACCAAGGTCATCTAAAAATTGTCTTTGTTTAAATTTACTAGATAACCTAAAAAAAAATTTTTTTAGACAGTAGTTGGTTTGATAAAATCAGTATCCAACCTAGGTCCATACATAATGTTTTTAAAATATATCTCTTAAGTTTTTTTAAAGCTGTAATATTTCTCCTGTTTTCATTGTCATTTCTAAATTGAAGGAATCAAGCCTTTTGTCCCATAGGATTTCCCATTTTCTGGATTAGGCTTCTTCCTTTCGAATAATGTTGGTAGCATGTTCCTCTGTCTCCTCAATGTCCGGCGCCCAGGAGTTCCATCCAGATGCTTGATTCAGCTCTTCCTGGCAAGAGTACTTCCTAGGGAGTGTTGCGTGTACTTGCAGTTGCATCATAGGAGCAGACACATACCGCCCACGGCAACTTCTTACCTCACATCCCATTAAAACGCATGCTGTTGTTCTCCTTAAACTTAATACATTTGTCTTGAATCACAGTCTGGCCCCACACGTAGGCTCTTCCCATTGGCTTTAGGGTTTAGCCCAGAACCTCTATGAACCCTTGGGTATGCCCAGGAGCTGGACACTCTTGACATCAGCAAGGACAACTAAGGAGACTGGTCCTGACGTTTCGGTTCCTGCCCGTATTTACCATTAGACGCTGCTGGGGATGTTTAACCTCTCTAGCAAAGATGAAGGTCTCCTGGGAAGGAAGTAGTGCATAACATTGAACCAAGCGTTTGTGTTACACACTCTCCCCCCCCCCCCCCCCCCGAGCTCCAGGGAGCCAGGCGCGTTTTCATAAACAAAGCAACCACATTCACAGAGGTCAGTCATTGATACCCATAAGCCAGTTTGTTGGGATTCGTTCATAAAAACCTCCTGTTACAGCTAAGCAGGCTTGCATAAATTGAACAACAATTCCTAGCTGCAATAATACTTCATCGTTGTCCTGGAATTCACAACTATCGTTTTGGAAACGAGATCCAAAAATGGCCTCCATCCTGCCAAGATTTTTATTGCGTCTCCAGGAATCCAGGTGCATTTTTGTTGTTTGTTTTGTTTTTAACTGGGAGGTTCGCAATTCTAAAGGCAGAGGCTTGACGACCGTGGTTATGGTCATCGCAAAGCACAAATGCTTCTGCGACTACAGAGAACGAGGTGATCGTGAGATTACCTCAGGTTCCGCCTGCCTTCCTTGTTCCTACCCAGGGACCAGGGAGGTCCTTTTCATGTTGTTAAAGTTTTTGTTTTTTTTAAATATATTTTATTGATATTTTACAGAGAGAAAGGGAGAGAGATAGAGAGCTAGAAACGTCGATGAGAGAGAAACATCGACCAGCCGCCTCCTGCATACCCCCCACCGGGGATGTGCCCGCAACCAACGTACATGCTGTTGGCCGGAATCGAACCGGGACCCTTCAGTCTGCAGACCGACGCTCTACCACTGAGCCAAACCGGTTTCGGCCATGTTGTTAAAGTTAACCCAACCTCCCATTCAGCCAGGGCTTAACATCCCCAAGGAGCTTCTGCGATTGCGCAGACCTATCTCACGGAGACATGGGCCATTCACAGAGCCACGCGTCCCTCTTCTGGGTGCCATGTGGGTCTCATGAAGATTGTCTCGGGCACCAGGGCATGGGGCTATTTAGGCACTGGGAGGGAATATTTGTCGATCAGACTCAGGTGAGAGCATCTCTGCAGAAGAAACTGCTGCTGCTGCTGACTGTGCTCCCAGAGTCCTCCCCGATGCGGCGCTGGCCTTGGCTTGGGTCGGTCACGCGCCTGTGGGTGCCCTGGGAGGCTGGGCCGGCGGAGGCTCGGGCGGAGGACCATGTCGTCACGGTCAGCTGATCAATCCCCAAGCGGGTTCCCAGGGCCCCGCTCCAGGTCCCCGGCAAGCCATCTGCACGCCTCACTTTTTCCACTATCACAGGGGACCGGCCGCGTACTTGAGAAAGGAAACGAAACAAAAGATTGGAAAGGCCGAGTGAGCGTGTTTACCAACACATGACTCACAATTCCCTGAACCTGAGGGAGTTTTATTTACTTTCCCGCGATCAGAAAACACCCGCCCCGCGTGGCTTTGGCCAGCTCCGCTGCGTCCAGGCCAATGGACCCGCGCTGGGAGGAAATGGCCAGGGGAGCGGAGCGGCCTTGCCCTGCTCGCTGGGATTTTTCTCCCTCGCAGGCAGACTGAGCCCTGCTCCCTTCTGGCAGGCGGGCGGGCCTCCCCGTCCAGGCTCACAGGAAAGCTCTGTTTTGACAAGCACACACATTCTTCTCCGGAAGGCTGCGAGGGCCTTTGTTTGCAGACAGGCCGGCTCCCTCCCAGCCCAGGAGGTGCAAGCCCTCTCCTGGGCCACGTGATGGGAGCAGCCGTGGCCCTGCCCGGTGCAGACCCCGAAAAGGACACACGTCCCATGATGTGGCCTCCACACACGGAATGTGCTTCCCCTCCCAAATCCCAGCGCTGGCACGGCCGTGTGTCCAGCCCTGGGCCTGGCAGGGAGCGGGGGCCTGGCAGGAGTCGTGAGGCATTTTTCTGTGGGCTTTGGTTTCCGGGCCAAGTGGACCCGGTCCAGGTGTTGTCCCAAGGTCCTGCCAGATAAAACAAGGAGAGAGCTTTTCTCCCTGCTGGTGACTAAGAGACGTGGCGGGAAGGCGCCCACGTCCCAGCCCAGGCCACGGCTCAGGAGACCCCTCCGGTGAGGGGCTCTGACCCTGCCCCATGGGGTCTGCAGTGGTCTCCAGAGAGCTTGCCCTCGGGCACATGCTTGGCACTGGGACCCTCCTCTCGCCGCTGCAGGCCCCGGTCTTAGCACCCTTTGGGACTGAAAGGCGGATTCCCTGGAACCAGGGGCAGCGTTTTCAGTGAGCCAGTCCCATCTGTGGCATTCGGGTTTCTGAGCGGAGCTGGCCCCATAGAAGCAGTCTGCAAGGCCGCTTCCTTGACTTAGTATCAAAACCGGGAAGGGCCCTGGCCCTTGGGCTCAGTGGATAGAGTGCGGACCCTCGGACATACGGGTCCTGGATTCCATTATGGTCAAGGGCACATGCCTCGGTGGAAGGCTGGTTCCCAGCCCTGGTCGGGACGTGTGCAAGAGGCAGCCAATCAATGAGTCTCTTTCACATCGATGTTTCTCTCTGTGTGCCTCTCCCCCTCCCTTCCACTGTCTCTAAAAGTGAATGGGAAAATATCCTCGGGGGAGGATTAACAACAACAAGAATGGTGCAAGCAGAGAACAGACTGACAGCTGTCAGAGAGGAGGGGAGTGGGGGGGGGGGGGGCCGGGTGAGAAAGGTGAAAGGATTCAACATTACAGATTGGGAGCTGCAGAGTAGCCACAGAGATGTCAGTGGTCGGCAAACTCATTAGTCCACAGAGCCAAATATCAACAGTACAACGACTGAAATTTCTTTGGAGAGCCACATTTTTTTTAAAACTTAAACTTCTTCTAACACTGCTTCTTCAACATAGACTCGCCCAGGCCCGGGTATTTTGTGGAAGAGCCACACTCAAGGGACCAAAAGAGCCGCGTGTGACTCATGAGCCACACTTTGCCGGCCACGGGCCTAGGGAATATAGTCAATTATATCGTGATACCTATGTAGGGGGCCAGGTGGGTACTTGATCCAGTGGAGAGGTGGGAGAGGAGACCCACTCTGAAAACCACATGATTTTCTGACCATTTTGCTGTACGTCTGAAACTAATACAGAATAATACTGAGTGCACACTGTAACTGAAAAATACATTTTTAAAAAGAAGAGGGACTTTTTTTTCCCCCCTCAGAGAATGGCATAAGATGTTGCCCACTCCCAAAGTACCTCCCTTGAACGGCCCACTCCCTGTGCGTGAACTTGCTACAGGTGGCACCGCTCATTGGGAGTCACTATCGCCTTGTCTCTGGGAAGTCCTTTAGAACGCAGGGCCCAGGCCGGGGAGGAGCCTGCAACGGAGGGACGTGCCCTTGACCGGAATCGAACCTGGGACCCTTCGTTCCACAGACCGATGCTCTATCCACTGAGCCACACCGGCTAGGGCTCCATAGTGGTTATTAAACCATGGCTCTACGCCTTGTGCCATGCTAGGCATGGGGTATAGAGATGGAAACAAGACGGAATTGGTCCCCATCCTCCTAGGCCTTACAGTCCAGTGGGGATTTCAGACAGTCAGGAGTAAACAATGTAATTACAAGTTATTACCGACCTGACTGTGGCCTTGAAGACGAAGGACAGACTGCTCTGAGAAAGGAAAAGCGGGGCGACCTCCCTCCGATTGGGTGACCCCGGACAGCCTCCCTGGAGAGGTGGCGTTTACGCTGAGCCCTGAAGGAAGGCAGGAGCCTGAGGAGAAGGAGGAGGAGAAGGAGGAGGAGGGGAGGGGAGGGAGCGTGCAGGCAGAGGGAAGAGCTCTCGGAGAGGCCCTGAGCTGGAGGCTCCACAGAGCCATAGCAAGGTCACAGCAAGGTCACCAGGGCCGGAGCAGTGAGGGCCACCGATGGCAAGCCAGGGGTGAGGTAGGTCATGGTCGTTTGAAACCGCTGGTGAAGAACCCAGAAGGACTTGGAAGGTCTTAAACAGGGGGAAGGATGCAGCCCAAGCCACTTCTCCAGAAGCGCACCCTGGCCGCTGGGCGGGAGACATGGAAGGACCGACGCACCAGACCAGAGAGGGCGGCGGGACGGTGCCGCGGGGCCCAGCTCAGAGGCGTTTGGCAGCTAAATCGGCTGGTTTGGCAAGGGGCTGCCTAGGACTCCAGGGCCTTTCGCCCAACGTCCCCACCTTTATAGGTTTCTCCAAAGCTGACGCAGGCGTTGGTGCTCAGCTCCTAAATGTGTCCCGACCGCTTTCCACCTGGACACACCTGCTGTTCCTCATTCTCAGCTTGACTGCGACCCTGAAGCCTCTCTTTTTCTCTCTAATCCCGTTCCCATTGTGTGTCGGGATCTGCCATATGCCGGGCTTTTGCCCGGACACCTGCTCCAGGGCGATCCTGAATGTCACTCTACCCATTCACCCTTCTGGCTCTACACTGGGGGCAAGATGTGGCCCCCACCCCACCTCACCCCACCCTAGTACTTAGAGGCCTGAGTGGGTCTGCCCCTCACTAATCCTACCTCCCAAGCCAGGTGGCCCTGACATGCCTCCCAGCTATTCCAGAACGTCCCTTTTATTGGAACATAATACTTCCTGCCATTGATGGGGCCTCTCCAATCTGGACACGCCCCTTGGGTCCCAGTGCGTCCTGTTTCTAAGCTCTTTCCCGCTCTGGCTGTGGCTAAGATTAGGGTCTCCCTTCCTGTTCTCCTTCAAGGGCAGCACAGGCTACCGAGTCCCCTCAGCCTGCTGGATTCTTCCGGCCCCGGGGGCAGACTGAGCTTATGGGGTATGTGGCCTGGTCTTGCCAGAACAAAGTTCTTCCTACGTGGTGAGATCTTGGTCTGCCACCTCGCCACACCCACCCCACCCCGTTAGGACAATGGCATTGTTATGCAATGAATGTGCCCAGATGCACGCGCCCCTACAGGCTGGCTAACGTGTGTGTGTGTGTGTGTGTGTGTGTGTGTGTGTGTGTGTGTGTGATGACACTGCTCAATTGCAATTATTTCATCTGAGGCTGTGTATGTTTCAATTTATGGGATCAAATTCAAAGATGTGAAGAGACCCTCATTATTGGGTCGAGTTATAAACTGATCACCATGTGATATACCGCCAGGCTGGCTCCACTCAAGTCTGAGTTGCGAGACATTTTTCCGGTGGTCTTCCTTCACAAAAGAAACACATAAGCAAAGGTCTCTTCAAGACAAGGTGCCCGGCTCCCGAGTTTCCCCCCTCCCAAAGTTAACTCTTTCCTGTCTTTTTCCTATGGTTCACAATTTCTTCCTTTTTGGGGGTAACAATAATGCTGCGTAATACACACATTTGATGTCTAGAATACCAAGTATCTATTTAATTCACAGACTGGCAATTGAAGCTGAATTGGCTAAGCAGTTCTGGTCTCAGACTCACCCACATGCCCAGGCCCTGTCTGACTATTGGCCCCTCTTGGCTGGGTGACAAATGACTCAGCTCTGTCCCTAGGTTGGCGTCTCATCTTCTGGTAAGCTCGCCCACCATCCTGGTGGCCACAGGAGGCAAGAGCCGAGATGCAAATGGACATGTGTAAGTGCTCTTTTCAAGCATTTGCTGGTGCCGCATCTGCAAACATCCCATTGGAGAAGCAGGTCACCCTGCTGGGTGCAGGGAGAGGGAGAGGTCAGAGGTCATGGCAAAGTGCATGACTCCAAGGACAACCACAATCTACTTCCTCCTCTTCCTCTTCTTTCTGCTTCTTGGGTGAAGGAACAGAGCTCACACGATTAGAAATGTGGCTTGATTTCCTATTGGAGAAGCACGAACAATGTTTTCCTTCATATTTTTAAATTCACATACAGTGTATAGTTCTAGCACGTGTAAATACTGGTGTAATCACTCCTGCAAATAAACATACAGTACCGTTCCATTAACCCTCCCCCCCCCCAAAAAAAAATAATTTTTTCTTTGGGTCACAGATATTTGGAGAGCTCAGTGTTGGGATGTTACATCCCCATCAAAACTGATAGTTTTCAACGAAGAGAAAGGGAGAGCGTTGGCAACCCCTCTGGGACGGCCAGTAGCCCACACTTGAGATGTAGCTCAGTAAAAGGACCTGGTCACAAGATGGACTGTCTTGTGAAGACTGTGGCCATATAGGAATTAGAAAACCTTCAAGGCAGAGGGATCTCAGCTTGAAGAGACCCTGCGGGGTTCTGCTGCAGGCGGTGCCAGTGGCACCAGGTGTCTGACTGGTGGGGTCAGGCCAAACCCCGGGCTCAGCAGCCTCGGGACTTGGGTCTGGCTCAGAAAGGATTCACAGTCCAGACCCAAACTCTAAGAGAGCATTTATTGGGTAAGTCACAGAGGTAGAAGAAGGAATTCCTAGAACAAATGGGCTTGGGAAACAAGAGGTAAAGGGAGGACCCTGGGGCTCGGGAGTGGGGACGCTAATGGTAACCTGCCTGGGGGAGGGGGAGATGGGGAGGGGAAAGGGAGATGCACTGGGTCCCCCATCCTAAGGGCTTTAAGGGCAGAGATTTAAGGGGAGGCCCCAGGGGAAGAGCCTAATAGAACAGTCAGCCGTTTTCCAGGCGTGTCCTTCCAGAGCTGTGGTCTCCCCTGACGGACTGGCCGGCACCAGGCCCGGGCATCACTCAGGGCAGCTGGCCCGGAGGTCAGCCGGGGCGGGTTTTGTTGTTTATCTGGGCCTCGGGCTGAAGTACAGCCGAGGCCTAGATGTTACCTCCGGGAGGGAGGTCAGGGGGCCCAAACCTCTCCCCAAGCCAGGTGCTAGGGGAGGACACGTTACCCTGGGGCCAGCCCCACCCTACCATTGAGTGTCCCTTGCTAGGCACTAGAGCAAGGGTGGGCAAACTTTTTGACTCGAGGGCCACCATGGGTTCTTACACTGGACTGGAGGGCCGGGACAAAAGCAACCTGACCGTGCTGGCACTCTCCTCTTGGGCTGCTGGGGAAGGAGCAGAGGGGAGAGCAAGAGAACCCTCCGCTCTTTCGGCTCCGCGGGCCGGATAGAACAGCCGACCGGGCCGGATCCGGCCCTCGGGCCATAGTTTTTGCCCCTGGCTGCTCTAGAGCTTTCCATCCTGGTAACTTCTGTACCTGGCCCATCGCCTTTGCTCTGCTCATGTCTGTCTACCTGCCTACAGCAGTTTGAGCACACTTTCAAAGGGAAGGAGGGAAGGAGAGAAAGAGAGAGAGGGAGCTGAAACACGAATGCAAATGTCCTGCTCAGTCCCATGTTCTTTCTGTTGCTCAGAGCTCCTCAGGCCGTTGGCCACGCCCCTCGCTGCTTTCATCCCTGGCTTTTTGTTTTTCCATCACCTGGCCCAGCGAGAATGCTCTAGTCACTGGGCGCTCTGTTTCCTTCTTTCTGAAGTCGCTGGTTTCCTCTGATGAACCCTATTTGCGGCTGACTGATCTGCGGGGCCTCCCTACGTTTGCAGAGGGAGCAACATTTTAGTTCCTGGAAAACCGAATACACAATTTGATCTTTGCTCCTCTACCCAACTTCCACTGTGTTTGCCTTTCCTTATCTCGCTGCTCTCCCAGCTGCCAGGTAATTTGATCTGGATTTGCCTTATCACTCCCACGCCAGCAAGCAGGTGATGAATGAGGGGCTAGGGAGGCAGCTGTCTCTCCTTTGAGGCCACTGGCATTTTTGGGAAGGGACTGTGTGTGTAGCAGTTACGGGAAATGGAGGTAAAACTCACTCCCTCGCTTCTAAGCCCCAGGCCTGGGGTGTCTTTGGTCTCTGCTCCCTGCAGCTCACCCAGAAGGTGAGTCCTCTTGAGGGCGGTTGGCATTCAGGGGACTTGGCAGCGGCCTAGTCCCTGCGGATCTCTTCCCAGAGGGCAGAATCTCCCCGGCAGGACCTCGGTTGGTTTTAAAACAATAGCTTAGCCCGGCCAGGGTGGCTCAGTTGGCTGAGCATGTCCCATGCACCAGGAGGCTGCCGGTTCAATTCCCAGTCAGGGCACGTGCCATAGGCTCCGTCCCCAGTAGGTGGCGCGCAAGAGGCAGCCCATCAATGATTCTCGCTCATCGATGTTTCTGCCTCTCTTGCCCTCTCCCTCCATCTCTCTGAAACATATTTTTAAAAATTAAAAAAAAAAAACAACGACAACGTCTTACACTTAGCAATTGCGTTCAGAGCTTGAGCGGAGTGTGGAGCAGTGCCACAGCTGACCACACAACCTCCCAGGTGCCGCCCGGGGAACCCGGGTGGGTCTTGAACTTCAGATGTGAGATTAGAGGATCAAGGAGAGGCTGTGGGGGCCTGGCCTCTGACCCCCGGAAACCTGGTCGTCTACTCTTCAAGAATCTGATACGTCCCTTTTCAGAGGAGCTGCCTGTGAGTCGAGCCTCTTCCCCATGGCTGTGGGAAGAAAGCCCTCCATTTCTGCTGGAATCAAAAAGTAGGTGGGGAAGGCCTAGCCAGTTTGTTCAGTGGTTAGAGCATCAGCCAGTAGACTGGAGGGATTGAAGGGTCGATTTCAGTCAAGGGCACGTTACCTTGGTTGCAGGTTCAACCCCCCTGCCCGGTCGGGCACATATGGGAGGCAACCAATTGATGTGTCTCTCTCACATCACGATGTTTTACTCTCTGTCTCTTCCCCTCACGTCCCCTCTCTAAAGATCCATGGAAAGTGTATCCTTGGGTGAAGACTAACAACAACAAAGGAGGCAGGGGCAATGCGCTCTGGACTCTGTCCAGCCCCCGATGGACAGAGCCCTGCGATGAGGAAGCCACGGGGCTGACTCTGGAGGACACCCACCGTTGCCACCGTGGCCTAAATAGACACGTCCCCAGCCCGCCCGCCTGACACCTCAGCATCCTGTGCCTTGGGGGTATGGCGTCACCACACAAGCCAACCATCACTTAGGTGAGTCACGTCCAGGCTCCCCGGGCCTGCTCCCGGCTCACTTTCCCTTAGCTGCTGTCACCGGCTGTCAGCACCTGAATTAGTGCGGGCCCCTACCCGAGCAGGCATCCACCGAGCTGTCAGCCCGGTGAGTGACCCACCCCGGGGACCTGCTCTGAGGCGCTGTCCCAGCTGTCGCCTCCCGTGGCCCGCCACTCCCCCAGGCGTGCGGAGCGGCTCTCGGCAGCAGCCAGCCTCCCCGAAGACGCACGCACACGCTGTGTGCCACGTAACCACGGGCCTGAGAAAGCCCTCCCCGCCCCCAGCCCCCGCCCCGAGCCTCATCCTCACTGCCAGCCACGGACCTCCAACCCAGTCCCAATCGGCATCCCGGGATGGCAGCAAAGCGCCCAGGCCCGACCCCAGCAGGCACCAGGGAAGGCCACGGCGGCGTCCAATCGAAAAGGGACGTGAATGGCGGCGAGACAGGATCGCCATCGGCCTAAGGACAGGACGAGCTGGCCTTCGTGGCCCGGGAGGCAAGGCTGCCAGGCCCGGGTCTGCATTGAGAAGCTATCGCGCAGGGTCTTAAGTCAACCAGCTCGGCGCAAGGCCTAACACAAAGAGAATGAATTATGGAGCGGGGCGCGGGGAGCTGGGAAACGAGAGAGCTTTCTTCCGAGGATGGTGTATCCTCGGGGCTTTCTCGGGAGAGACACTGACAAATCCAGATGTCCTCACGGTTCCCTTTATTCCCCCTCCCCCCCATTGTCCGGCTTTCTCGGTAGGCATTTACAAAAATATGCATAGCTCATGTATGTCTGCAGCTGAGGGCCCGGGGTACGGTGTGTGTGTCTGGGGTGGGGGGTGTTCAGGCCTGCAGTCCTCTCTAGGGCTTTCTTGACAAAGGGTACGTGAGTGATGTCCCTGATATACATACACACACACACACACACACATATATATACATACATACATACACACACACACACACATATACATACATACATACACACACACATATATATACATACATACACACACATACACACACACACACACATATATATACATACATACACACACACATACACACACACACGTGTTAGACGGCGCGCAGCCTGCCTGTGTCTATCAGAGGCTGTTCCCTGTTGTCCGTACGGGTTGGGGAGCACTGCCCACCTCCAATCGGAGCCCAATGAAATAATCATGGTAATTTCGCCTTCATGTATAACCTTTCATCATCAGGCAGGATGAAAGGACTTCACAAACTCGGGGTTGCTCTTTGATCCCAGCTCCTAATCTGCTGGACCGATCTCCATTGTGTATTCTGCCCTAGCCGCCCCGCCACAGATGGGCCTCCCCGGGGCGGTAACTGAACGTCTGTCCGTCTGTCCGTCTGCGGGGCACCCGGAGGCCGGCCTGGCCCAGAGCCGCCCGGGGCTGCCAGGAGGAGAGGCCGCTGCCGGAGGGGCTGCAGGGACGGCGGCGGCTGTGACTGCTCTGTGTCTGCGCCGGGCAGAGAGGATACACTTGGGGAGAGGGGGAAGGGATTCTTAGACTGCAGCTTTACTTTTGAGGGGGAGGGGGGTGCTTCGTGGGGGTGGAGGAACGCTCTCGGCAGCGAGAAAACACATCTCGGGAACGTGGGTGTTGCCTAAGGCTCTGCTCTTAGCTGTCTTCCCACCCACGCCCGAGCTTCTAGTGCTCAGCTCTATGGGGAGGGCTCTGAAACGGGGGGCCCCAAGCTCCTGCTCCCCCTGCCTCCTGGGCACGTCCCTCCACGTATTTCACTGCAACATCAGACTCAACTTCCCCCGAGTGTCACGGATGACTGGCCCTCCTCCTCCTCCACTCTGACACCTCCCTTCCCTGGCTTCCCCCAGGGAGTCGCAGCCATGAGTGAGGTAGTCAAGATCTGTGTCCTGTGCAACTTGTATTTTGGGGAGGAGGTAGAGAGGAGACTGCAATAAACAGGTGTACGTTAAGGAAAGAAATAGTGTGGGTGGTGATAGGTTGGGGGGGGGGGGTATGGACCTCCTTGGGCAGAGTGATCAGCACTGGCTTCTCCGGGGAAGGGATCGGGGAGAAAAGCATTCTAGGCCAGGGGTGGGCAAACTTTTTGACTTGAGGGCCACCATGGGTTCTTAAACTGGACCGGAGGGCCGGAACAAAAGCATGGATGGAGTGTTTGTGTGAACTAACATAAATTCAAAGTAAACATCATTACATAAAAGGGTACGTCCCACTCTTTCGGCTCCGTGCGGGCCGGATAGAACAGCCGAACAGGCCAGATCCGGCCCGCAGGCCATAGTTTGCCCATGCCTGGCTCAAATGGACTGGCAGCTGAACGGAAAAGCAAGCAAGCCTTTTGTGATCACGGGAAAAGCACCGGATAGCTCTTTGGTCCCTTGAGTGTGGCTCTTCCACAAAACACCACGGCCTGGGCGAGTCTGTTTTGAAGAAGTGGCATTGGAAGTTTAAAAATGTTGGCCCTCAAAAGAAATTCCAGTCGTTGTACTGTTGATATCTGGCTCTGTTGACTAATGAGTTTGCCGACCACTGGCTAGGGGACCAAAGTGTAACTTTCTTATATGGTGAGGATGTGTTTTGGGGCTACAGTGCTCAGGTGTGCCTGCTTGGGGAGGGGAGAAGAGGTGGTGGTCAAGTGGAGACTGGTGGTGCCCTCTTCACTCAGCTGCTGGGAGTTTTGGAGCGAAGAGTTCACAGCTGCTCCCTCCTTCAGAGCATTACCCTCAGGGGGTCGTTCCCCTCCCACCAGGACTGGCATGGGGGGACAAGAGGCCAGCCCTTTACCCCTGGGAGAGGCGATTCTGGGGTGCAATTCATGCTCCAGACCTCCCGTGGGATCAGGCCTCGGCTCCAGCCAGCCCCCCAATCCCCGAGCCTTCTCTCAACCAGCCGGGTGCATTGACCACCTTCGCGGGCTCTGCTTCCGGGGACCGTAACCCGAGACAAGTGGAGACACAGGCAGGCTTTTTAAGGAGCCTGGACACAAGCTTTCTGCAAAACGTCCCCCTCCCCTTTCACTTTTAAAATCCATTCATTTATGCAACAGGTAATTTTGAGGCGTGAATCCACGAGAAAACAGACAGCACTGCCCAGGCCCTCAGAGAGCTGGCTAGCCCTCAGGGAAGGCGGGCGCCGTGTGCGATCTGACCTTTTGGGGATCCGGAGAGGAAAGCTGCAGATGTATCGATGCGGGAAAAGCCACTTTAAGGGTTTGTTCCAAAGCACCCCCAAGTGACCGTGGCGTGAAAACGTGTGTGACTCCTTTCATTCTCCGGGGCTCCCCAGCACCCCGCCTTGGGTCACGGTGCGTAAACAACGCCTCTCCGCTTGCAGCTTTGCAAGCTAAGGCAGCTTTTAAAGAACGCTGGGCGTGTTACAGGAAAGCGGTTTTTTCCAAAAATACATATTCTTTTAACGTTTCATTCTGAGGGGCAGTCAGGAGGTCTGCTGCCCTCCCCTTCCCCTCTCCCCCGGCCAAATCCACCACATGAAAGCCCATGAAAACACAGCTCAGATGATTAATATGAATTAGTCTTTCCATAACCCTCCCTATTGTCGAAGCGCTGTGCCCTGCTGTTGGTTTGAATAAGCCGGGTGACTCAGCCAGCCAAAACGCCAGGAAGGAGGGTTTCAACGGGCCCTGATTGCATTCAACCGTCCATTGTGCTTGGGCCAACGCTAAAGGCTTTCGTATGAAATTGAAACGAGAGGAAAAGGCCCAGGTGAAGACAGCCCCGTGACCAGAAAAACCTCTGGAGTAATATTTCCACTACAGCCAACCGAGAAAATATTCCAGACTACCCCTCCCTGCGAGGCGGCCGCTTTGGAAGGGAATCCTCAGTGGGCCTCTGCAGGCATTCGGAGAGCTTTGCCCCCCGACACAAGGAAACCTGAAGGTCAGCGTCTCTGTTTGGGGTCTCCCGGGGCTGAAGGCGGACAGACAGACGTGAGCAGAACAAGGGCAAAGGGTCAGGTACAGAGAAGGTCGCCAGGATGGAGAGCCCTGGGTTCCTAGCCATGAGCAACGAATTGTAGGGTAGAACCTCCTCCCCTAGCACATCCCTGGTCATGAGACTTGGGCCCTGTTGGGGGCAAGTTTCCCAGCAAGGACTTGGCCCCTCTGGGTGCAGGAAACTGAGAGAACAGACGAGGGGCAGAGGATGGACGGGACGTGCTCCATTACGCACAAAGCGGCCGCAGCCAGCTGTGGTGGCACCTTATATACGGGCTCAGACGAACGCGGCCTCGTGCCCATCAGTGACGCCTGTGCCACACTGACGTAAACAGGTTAGTGAGGGCGCGCCTGCGCAGTGGGTACGCTGCACCTGCGAGTCCTTGCTCTCAATCAGGGGTAGGGCACAGGAGACTTTAACATCATACTACTACTGTGTCCTTGTCTGCGCGTATGTGTGTGGTGAACGGGCCTTGAGCCTCTGACGTACCCTGGTCAGGGCCCCCACAGGCCCCCTAACCTTTCCTCCCGAGAAATAACATCTAGGCCTCGGCTGTACTTCAGCTCCAGGCCCAGATAAACAACAAAACCCGCCCCGGCTGACCTCCGGGCCAGCTGCCCTGAGTGATGCCCCGTGCCCGGTGCCGGCCAGTCCCTCAGGGGAGACCACAGCCCTGAAAGGACGCACCTGGAAACTGCTGAATATTGTATTAGGATCTTTCCCTGGGACCACCACCACCCCCCCCCCCAAAAAAAATCTCTGCCCTTAAAACCCTCAGGATGGAGGACCCTTTGCACTCTTCCTCCTGGGAGCACGCTGAGCCTTTCTCAGTCCCCGCCCTCTCCCCTCTCTTCCCCAGGCAGTTACCCACTCCCAAGCTCCGAGCCCTTCCTTTACCTCCATAACTTGTTTCCTAAGCCCTTTCTCCTAGGATTTGCTTTTTCTACCTCTGTAATTTACCCAATAAATATTCAGTTTGCTTTTTCTACCTCTGTGATTTACCCAATAAATGTTCTCATCCATTTTGGGTCTGGACTCTGAATCCTTTCTGAGCCAGAACCCAAGTACCGAGGCTGCTGAGCCCGGGTTTGGTCTGACCCCAGCAGTCAGACACCTGGTGTGGTCCCCACCCACCACACCGGGGGCAGACCTTGAGGTCAGAATTTGAGTGGGAATTTGGGAGGGGACCCCAAGAAACACTAGTAGGTGTCTGAAGCATAGTAACCTCCATCTTGAATAAAACTGCTCTTTGACATTCTCCTCTATTGTAGGTAGTTCCTAGTCCTGCAAACTCTGTCATTGTAAACTCTGTCACTTTAA
Source organism: Vespertilio murinus (assembly GCA_963924515.1). Lineage (NCBI taxonomy): Eukaryota > Metazoa > Chordata > Mammalia > Chiroptera > Vespertilionidae > Vespertilio > Vespertilio murinus. The sequence continues at coordinate 6,382,329 of OZ004715.1, read as the reverse complement.
GACAGTCTCTTATTCTCTAAAGTGACTTTTTTTTTTAGTTCAGATAATAGAAAAAGATAAACTTAACTGTCTGACCTTGCAAGCTAGCCATCCAATGTAATAGACTAAAATAGACTAATACTGATAACAATTCCCATATTCTTATGCCAAGTACAAACTCATTATGGATTCAAGGTTACAACTGTCTGTAACAACAGCTCACACAGCCATTTGTAGTATCTGCAAACAAGGAGGCTCAAAAAGTATAAATACTGGAGACTTCCTGTATGTGGTGCTCAGAGACTTGGAAGAGACACCTCCCTCTGGGCCGCGCGCAATAAACGACTCCTAATTAATTGGCTCATTAAGACGACCTGTAATCTCATTCGCTGATTTATGATACAGCATCTGAAGAGCTGAAAGAAGGGAAAGCAACCAACAAAAGTTACTAAAGCCCAGCCAGTGTGGCTCAGTTGGTTGGGACATTGTCCCCGACACCAAAAGGTTGCAGGTTTGATTCCCAGTCAGGAGGCAACTGGTCAATGTTTCTCTCTCTCTTTCTCTCTCTTCCTCTCTCTACACATATCCTTTGATGAGGATTTTAAAAAAAATCCATTATCAGACAAGTTACCACTTGGGGAGATGGAAGGGTAAGTCTGCTTGGCTCCTCTGTGAGTCAATGAAGAACATGGGCCTATGAGTTTCCAGCCTGGGAGTGGGGAACCGGGGTGTTTACACACCATCTCCCATTACTTACTGGTTAAAAGCTTCTGGGTAAGGACATCGAATCCCCAGCAATGCCAGCTTCCCTCGTGCAGGGAGCTGGCCCCAGCAGCCAGAGAGAGCCCTCGGGCAAAGTGCAGCGGGCACTACCATGGGAAGATGGGCCCACAGGCCTGGCAGTGGTAACTGCTAATGCAAGTCACATCTTGGGGAGGAGCGGTGAGGAAGAAGAGGAGACGAGGGCAGAGGCAGGGCTGACTTGTCCATTAGGCAGTTTCTGGGACCCACGATACTTCCAGGGTCCCATGAAAATATTTTAATTTTTGTTAAATTCAGAAAAATGAACATAATAATAATAAAAATAATAAATCCAGTCTGGATTATACTTGTCTTTATATCAGCACAGTCATAAAATATAATTTTAACATGTGTTTTGTTTTGTTTTTTAATGGAGGAAGGGACCCAGGATGACCCACAGAAGTCCTGGGTGTCCCTGGCATAGGAGGAGCTCCCGTTATGTTTTTTGACGGTTGGCAGAGTCTCCCACTTCAGATGACTCTCATTGATCCAAATCACTCCACCCTCCTATTTCATTTGTTTTCTCTGCTTCCCTGCTCCTGAGTCTCTCCTGCTGTATTTCTGTGCATCCATAGTAGACATCTGTTATTTTTGTCTCCCCAGCACCCACTCCCAAATCTTGTAAAAGTCTCTGAATCTGCTTGGGGAGGAGTCAGCTGGCCCTTCATGCTCTTGGCCAAGAGGTGGGCTCTTAAAGTAAATCAGATGCTTGCTCCTCGGAATTTGATTTCTGAACGGAGTAATGTAGAAACTACATTACTTCCTGCTCCCTGGAGTGCTCTAAATCCTGTCCTCTTTGAAATCTAGTTCTTCAGCTCTTCCTTTATTCTAGATTGTATAAGGTACATGAATAATGTGTATGAGAAAAATATATGTACATATTTGCATATGTATACATATGCATAAAGAGGCATACCATGTTCATGGATTAGAACACCCAATACAATAAAAGCTTTTAATGCTTGTTGAATTGATATCCCAAACAAAATATAAATGGGTTTTTCTTTATGTGGAAATTAGTCATTTCTTTCCAGAATTTTTATGGAAGTGCAAAGAGCAAAAAATAACCAAGACACTCTTGAAGAAACATAAAGCTGGATGATTTACTTTCCCAAATTATAATAATTACTATAAAGCTCTAATTATTGAAGTACAGATAACTAAGGTAAAAATCTAGACAGGCATACCAGTGACACAAAATAAAAAGCCAAAAACAAACCTATCTAAGTATAGATATTTGATTTATGGCTGAGGTGTCACTACAGAGGATTAGGAAAAAGACAAATAGTGCTAGGACAATAGATATGGATATGAAAAACTTAATTGGATCTGTACTTCATACTTGACATAAAAATAAAATTTGATAGGCAAAGTAAGAAATTCTTTAGAAAATATAGAAAAATATCTTCATTATCTTGAAGGAAAGAAATAATAAACACATAGTAATTAATGAAATAAAAAGTTGAGCTACCCTACCTTTTAAAGGTCAATCTTAGGTTAAATGTTCTTATACATAATACACATATACACACACACAAAATAAAAGGCAGAGGAAACCTTTAAAAGTGATGATTACATTTATGGCATTGTTTATAGTGACAATTTTATGGGTCCATACTTGTCTTCAAACTCAAGTTTCAAAATGCAAAATCATGTTGTGGGAAAAAGCCCTTGCTTCTCTGGCTCCCTGACCCACCCTTTTCTTATGAACTTTGCAAGTTTGGGGGTTAAACAAGCCTTTAAAAAACATTGACCATAATAGAAAAGATTACTAAACTGGACTTAAAATTAAGAATTTCTGTTCATAAAAATCACCTTTAAAGAGCACGAAATTACATTTAAGAGCATGAACATGCAAGCCACTGAATGGAAGATAATACAGGATGGGGCAAAAATAGGTGTTTTTGTCTGTTTGTTTGCCCCATCCTGTAAACATGGATGAAAAACATCCAGTTGTTCATATGGAAGGTAATACAATCCTATATAATAAAAGCTTAACATGCTAATTAGACCGGACATCCTTCCGGATGACCTTCCGGGCGAAGCCAGGACTGTGAGGGCTGAGGCAGAGGCAGCAGGGGCCGAGCCCCTTGCATGGATTTCGTGCTTCGGGCCTCTAGTAATTAATAAATAATATAAGAATAAACTCTGTTTCATGTATTCAAAACTGTAAACCTACTTTTGCCCCACCCTGCATTTGGAACACATATAACTAACTGATAGAGGACTGGTATCTGGAGCAGAAAGTGCTACAAACCAACAAGAAAAAGGTACACAACCCAATGAAAACATAGGCGAGGGACTTGAACAGGCCATTTAGAGAAGGGGGTGTCCAAAGGGTCACAAATACATGAAAACTGATGAATATCACTGCAGTGGAGGCCGTGTCCATTACAACTACCACGAGACAGCAATGGCTATGTCTCTGATGAGGGAGACCAAGGGTCTCTGACGGTAAGAGGAAATTTATTTATTCTTGTAAAATAAACTCAACGCAAAGGGGGACCTTATCCTCGTATTTATTTACATTAAAAGAAGGAAATAAAACCGCATTGGAAGTAGAGAAGGAAAACAGCCAAGAACAGAAATGACAAGACGCTACTCCTTGCCATGGAACAGGGACGGGCATTAGCTCACAGGGAGGGGCAGCCCAGCAGGTAATTCCGGCTCCGGACCACTTTTCCTTTCCGGTGGCAGACTGTGTAGTAGGAAAGTCTGGTTTTCTCCAGCTCCAGAGGATCTTGTTGGGCTGGATCCTCTGGCCTGCGATAAAACCCTCTGAAAGATATCTGTGACTAAACTGAAGTATTTATGGAGAGCTAATTTTTTCTGTCTTGATGGTGTATTCATTCACCGACTAGTGACTGTCCTGACCATGTGCCAGGCATTATTCTAGAGCAGTGGTCGGCAAACTCATTAGTCAAAAGAGCCAACATCAACAGTACAATGATTGAAATTTCTTTTGAGAGCCAAATTTTTTAAACTTAAACTTCTTTTAACACCACTTCTTCAAAATAGACTTACCCAGGCCGTGGTATTCTGTGGAAGAGCCACACTCAAGGGGCCGAAGAGCCGCATGTGGCTCTCGGGCTGAGGTCTGCCAACCATTGTTCTAGAGAATGGGAATAGAGCAGTGGAGAAAAATAGACAAATTATCTGCTCTCTTTGTTAAAAAAAAAAAAATACCTTTTATTGTGTGTTTTTTGTTTGTTTTTTGTTTTAGAGAGGAAGGGAGAGGGATAGAGAGAGAAAAACATCATCGGTCAGCCGCCTCCTGCACGCCCTCACAGAGGATCAAGCCCACACCTGGGACATGAGCCCTGACCGGGAATTGAACCAGTAGCCTCTTGGTTTCTGGCTCAACGCTCAACAGCTGAGCTACCCTGGCCAGCTTCCCTGCCCTCTTGAAACTAACATCCTAGAAGGAGAAACAGAACGTAAACAAATATACAGACAAAATATATGCTAGGACACACACTCAAGTAGAGATAGAGTGCAGGTGGAGGGTGGTGCTACGTCCGATAGGGTGGCCCTGGTGGGTCTCTCTGAGGCGGTGATGTTTCAGCAGACAGCGGATTGACATGAGGGGAACAGCAAGTGCAAAAGGCCTGAGGTGGTTTGGGTGTCAATGGGCTCTTCTTGGCTTAGTGTTGTTTCGCGGGAGTGGATGTTATTTGGCTGTGCTGTTTCCTTTGAGAGGTAGAGTCACACGTGGGTTGGATGTCTGCTGTCTGCTGTGCTCCTCCAAACAAGCCGAGGTGTGGAGCAGGTGTTGTCAGCGACCGGCTATGAAAGAACGGATTGTCTTCCCCGGTTCCCGGCCACGCACTCCCATCCCGGAATGACTAATGAGCTGGCTTTTTTCTGGTACAAAACCAGTGTTGAGGGACTTTGGAACTAACTCTGTAGTTAATCTCCAAAGTAATGAGAGCATCGCTGACCCCTCTCACAAACGGGGGGGTCTTGGGCTCCCTCCACCTCCGCTCTGGGTGTGTAGAGGGCACGTGCTGAGCTCCCAGAACCCACCGGGACCCCTTTGCTCCTATTCCTACCGTCTTCCCTTGAGTTCTGACCTCTTGTTTCTTCCATGGAAAAGCCCTCTTTTCTCTCACTATTAACTTCAGCTCATTGAAACCCAGAGCTCAAACATTTTACAACCAAAAAAACGCATTCCCTTTCCTTGAGGGCGCAGGGGGTGGTGGGAGGGGGGGGGAGGCTGCTCTTCAAACTCTGCCAGCCGGTGACACAGCAATGAAACGCGCTCTTGCCATCCGGTGGGTGGGACATGCCCTCCACTCCCAGGAGGGATTGCGTTCTCACTAATGGGACAGAGAAACCGGTTGTCAACAGGGGAGAGCAGGATGAAGGATCAGTTCCTGCTACATTTGCTCCTGCCAGCGATCCCTCTGTGTATCCCAGTGTCTCCAGGACAGACCTCCTTTCTTTAGGGACACACGCCGCCCACCCCCGCGGGAGGGGCCCCGGCTTCCTTGGGCGTGTGCGTTAGCCGGGCCCCAGGTGCATTGCTCACCTCCTTTGTGCTTTGTCTCCCAGAGCGCGGTTCCCTCCCGATCCCGCCTCTCGCCCTCCTCTGGGCCATCCCCGTGTGTGCTGTTGGCTTAACCACCGTCACGCAGGTGCTCACCCAACCTGTGGGAAAGTCTGCCTCCCCGACCCACCTCTCTCCGGGGGCTTCTCCGTCTCCCTCCACCTGACGCTCTGCTTTCCTGGGGAGTCCATCATCAGAAGATGCCCCCCATCCCCTCCCCCGACAAACAAGCCCACCCACCCTGGAGCTTTGCTCAGAGGGGGCCGTTTTCCCTGCATCTCCCTTGGGAGGAGTAACCTGTCTCTAATCTGAGCCACGTTGATGCTCCCCTCCGCTACTTCCCCATATTTGCTGAAGGGCCAGGCTCTCAGTACCAGCCATTCCTCCCACCCCCCATCCCCCACCCCCGTGCCATGCTGTCCTCAGCTTTGGACTCAATTGGTCCTCTTCTTGCAGCGCCTGGCGCATTATTGTGGTGACGCAATTCAGTCCGGTTCCTGCTGTGCTGAGCAGCGGTGGTGGCTGGCTGATACTCTTCCTGTAACTTGGCTCTAAGTAAGGCCAGCTGTGTGTGTGTCCTTGACCCAGGGCTGTGGTAGGCAAACTGCGGCTCACAAGCCACATGTGGCTCTTTGGCCCCTTGAGTGTGGCTCTTCCACAAAATACCACGTCCTGGGCGAGTCTATTTTGAAGAAGTGGCATTAGAATAAGTTCAAGTTTAAAAAATGTGGCTCTCAAAAGAAATTTCAATCATTCCATTGCTTATATTTGGAGTTTGCTGACCACTGACCCAGGGGATCCACCTCCGTTGCTCAGCCTCATGCAGAGACGGTTGGTAACCAAGGTTCCCGGAGGCGTTAGCATGTAGTGAAAGCAACACAGAGCCCCCACTGCTGCTTCTGCACAGGAAGGGCTTCCTACCTGTGTACAGGTGAGCAGGGTGGGGGGGGGGAGCAGAGGAGAGGATGACCCTCCCTCCTGAAGGCAGGGGAGTAACTGAATGGTCCGTCCTATGATGCTCCTGATCCAGGGAGACCAGCACAGTGGATCTCAAGACACAGTATTCATCAGAGGGGATCTGGTGAAAATGCAGATTTCAGGGATCTGTTAACAGATCACAAAACTGAGACAAGATTAAATAACTTGGCCAGAATTTTACAATGAGTTATATACTGTCTCTATGTAGTCCTTTTAAACATTTATATTCTGAATTTGGTACTCTCATTATCTGAAGTTCGTAGGAATCTCAATCTGCTGTTGGTTGACTCTCCTGACTCGGCTCATGGAGTTTTGCTTCAGCGTGTGGTTTGTGGTTTGAAGTTGGGAGCTGATATTGGGGGGCTGTCTGTGGGGGTGCCGTGTGGACAGGGCGGGGTAGGAGGAATCTCCCCTGAAGGTTTTGGTTTTGCTTCTTTGCGGATGCCCCAGAGTTGTTGCCTGCCCAGAATCGCCTTTTATTAATTTCTAGGTTTGGAGCCTCCTGGGAAAATTTGAACCTGGAACCCACATGAGACAACCCAGAATGCAAGGTCCCCAAAGAGAATCTTTTCTATTCGGAGGAGAGTTGAGAGAGATTCAAACTTGTCATTTTCCTTTGATGGTGAGCAGACTTCCTCTAGCTCGCTGTTTGTATTAGGTTCCTCCAGAGAAACAGAGCCAACGGGATGGGCAGGGAGGTGGGCAGACACGCAGATAGAGGTTCACTTTAAAGAGGCTTGGCAAGCGTAAAATCCGCAGGGCAGGCCCACAGACTGGAGACTCGGGACAGAGTTGTGGTTTGCGTCCAAAGGTGGTCCGCTGGGAGGATTCCTTCTTGCCTGGGGAGGCCTTCAACTGATTGGATGAGGTCCCCCTACACTAGAGAGGAAAATCTGCTTTGCTCAAAGTCCGCTGATTTAAATATTAATCTCATCCAAAAACAAAACAAAACAAAACAACACACCTTCACAGAAGCACCCAGAATAACATGTGACCAAACGTCTGGTTGCTTCGGCCCAGCTGAGTTAACACAAAGCTCACTATCACATGGTTTCCATGGATGTGGGACATTGGAGGATCCCGGCTTGATGCCGGGTCTCAGTTCTAACTTTCTGCCTGGCGCAGGCCTGATCACTTCATCTCCAGCCCCACATGGAATTGGTCTATTTTTGGGCCCTGGTTTCTGAGTTCCGTAGGATGACCTAGTTCTCAAAACGTGAATTTTTATTTGGAAGCTGATTACTGCTCTCATTACTCTTCTCACCCGATGTTCCCGAGCAAACGAGCGCTTTAACGACGTGTAGGGATTGGGGTAGCGTTACTCCCTTGGCCCCAGGTCTCAGATCGAGTGCTTTGGTAATGGGTCTTAGCAACTGCAACTCACAGTCTTCACTCGATACGTTAAAGGAGATTCAAGTTAAAGCATCAGCTCAGAGAGCAATTTTGATCTGAACCCGGGTGAGACAGCATGTGAGCTCTGGCTTCATGAAACCATGGCCACAGATGAATCCAGAGCCCACTGCATAGCGTGCACACCGTGGTCATGGGAAAGGTCCAATGGACAAATCTTGTATTAACATTAATGCAAGGCACCATTCATAAAGCCCTCGCTAGATGTGCTAGGCCAGGGGTCGGCAGACTCATGAGTCAACAGAGCCAAATACTGTATCAACAGTGCAATGATTGAAATTTCTTTAGAGCCAAATTTTTTAAACTTACACTTCTTCTAACACCACTTCTTCAAATTAGACTCACCCAGGCCGTGGTATTTTGAGGAAGAGCCACACTCAAGGGGCCAAGGAGACACATGGGGCTCGAGAGCGGTTTGCTGGCCACTGGTATAGTGCTACTGCTGAGTCATTGCTCTCTCACATGCGTACGGCAAATGTACCTTTCATATAATAGTGCTGAGTCATTGCCTTTGCGCACAGGTATGGCCCGTGGGCCTTTAACATCCGGTGCGCTCTGGTCAGGCCCCCACACATGGTAACAGTTTCCGTGGAGTAAACCGTGCATGCGTCATCCAACCTATAGTGTGGATTCAATTCTTACAAATTAATCTTTTTTGAGTCCCAAGTGTCTTAATTTGGGTCCCCAGAATTAGGGACTCCTGTGCAAGTGACTTATTGGGGGGGACACTCTCAGGAAAAGAAGAGTAACGGAGGCAGGATGGGGCAGGGGGCAACCTCGTCAGAATGTGGCCTCAGCTGGAGTCCACTTCAGCCTGATTCTGCTCCCTGGTCAGGAGGGCGAGTTGAAGCACAGAATTGGCCTCTCCTGCAGGCAAGGGAGCTGCGACTTTGCACCCGTGTCCCTCAGCCAGTGGTGCCCATGGGGGGTGCTGGTGGGGACCCATGATCTCCAGGGGCCTGAAGAGCCTGATCTCAGTGACGCACGGTCCTTGTGCCAGAGGAAGCTGAAAGGCTCTCATTGTTCAGGGTGAACATCAGAACACCCGCTATCAATGGCCCTGAGACACCGGAACTCGCCAGAGAGTCGGAAGAGCCCTCAGAATACAAAGTTCCGGTTGGGACGGACCAGGGTGAAGCCTGGCCTGAAGGTGGAGGTGGTCTTACACGGCGGGGTCCCTCTTGGAAGATTTGAAATGTTTCAGTGAGATGTGTTCCTTATTGCACGGTCCAAAGCCCGGTGCTGAGGGTTATTCCTGAGATTTTTCCTTGCCTCCATCCCTCCCCATTCCTTGTATAAAAACCTTAGATCCACGTGGGCTCATTCTTGGATTGTATGTCAGTTTCTTCATCATTCTCCCACCTCCCACCTCTCCCCGGGCCACCTAGCCTCCGTGTGGCTTCCAGCCTGATCAGAAGGCACTAATCCCATCACATCTTTGCTAAAATCCTCCAGCCCAACATCTACCGTGTTTACCCAAAAATAAGACATCCTCCTAAAATAAGACCTACTTACAGGTTTCCTTCTGAGTGAAATATAAGGCATCCCCCTGAAAATAAGGCCCCCAGGCTCTGTCTCAGAATGAAAATTAATTTACTGTGTCATTTTGATTGGGAGAAAAATCACTGACAGTTGTATTGCAAATGCACTGCGAGCAGGCTACCTTGACAAGAAGTACTCATTTAAAGACGGTGCTATTGTTAAACATGAGAGATTTGGTCCACGGATTCTGAAAGAAATGGAGTCACAGGAAATTCACCAGGAAATTCAGGAATTGGATTGTTATGATGATGTTCCAGAAGATGATGACATGATTGTCATTGAATAAGTGAGTAAATTCTTGATACTGTAGGATTCACAGTTTTTCTAGTTTGTGTTGACAACTATGGTACTACCGAACCATATACAGGCAATAAATTTCCTTTATTTTCATTTAACAATAAATGTGTACCGTATTCTTCTTCATGGAAAAAATAAGATATCCCCTGAAAATAAGACCTAGCGCATCTTTGGGAGCAAAAATTAATATAAGACACTGTCTTATTTTCGGGGAAACAGGGTAAATCCCACCTGACCTTCCACACTGGCTCAGCCCCGCCTGCCCTCACCACTCTTTCCACCACTTCCCACCCCCACCCCTCCTCTGCTTCAGTGGTTCCTCATCGGGCTCATTAGTGTCTTCCTACCATCAGCCCAGCTTGTACCCAGCAGCGAGCCGGGGTGCCCCAGGAGCAGCAGCCAGGCTAGCACAGCCTCGCCTGTGTTGCTACCCACCAGTGAGAACTTCCATTTGTTGAGAGGGAATGGAAGGGTTCATTGAAATGCAAGACAACACACACGCAGAGGGAAGATGCAGTCCTTAAGGCAGATATCCTGGTGACTGTTGAGATCACAGAAAGCTGTGGGCTTTAGGATGTGGGCACAGGTTGCTGCTAGACTGGAGGCAGAGCAGAGCTGAGAGCCCACTGTTGCCCCGTGGCAGAGCCAAGCCAGCCTAGGAAAGAGGAGGAGCAGGGTGAGTCCACCTGCAGGGCCTAGAAGCAGGCATCTCACAGTCCGGTCCCGTGGGGCCAGCTGCTCGCACGAGGTGTGGTGTGTGGGGCTGAAGGCAGCTGCACACGCTCTGTCCAGGTTCAAACAGCTTTCTCCATCTGGGCAGATAAAACCTGCCAGGAGCACGGCAGGTCCGATAGACACTTCCGGTTGGCAACTCCAGCCCGGACTCCGGGCCTTTGGGGCTAGGGGCACACAGCCCTGACAGGCCTTTTAACTCTCTAAGCTACTCGCTTCCATTCCTGTAAACCAGGGGTACAATGTGGCTTTGTTCACGGCTGGGATGTCTAGGTAAAATAGTGGATATGCTTCATGCCTGCCTGATAGCGCACGGTGATGCCCAGTTAGTCCTAGTCTTCTCCCGTCTGTCACATGTTCTCCCGCGGGAAGCCCTGCTTCCTTCCCCTGGGAACGCACGTCAAGCGTCGGTATTCGTTACGCCCCAGCACCAACTACGTTTTCTCAGCACTCACTCACCATGCCTGGTTTTACCACCGACAGACAAGCAGCACCGATTGAATCGACTGCTCAGCCATCACTCCTGTGGGTGCCTTCTCCCTACCCTGCGGCGTTATGCCATTCAGCAAATACTGCAGATGCCCCCCTCACCCAACCGGACTCCTCCTCCAAAGGCTAGAGCCTATCCTTGGGCTGAATCTGACCGTCAGCCCATCTTCATGTCTTGAGCTGGGACTCCCGTTGTTCCCCCAATGAAAGGACGCCGTGCTCTGAATCTGTGCACATTTGGAATTTCAGACTACGCTTGCGAACACAGATTTCAAAATCTGTTTTCTTTGATCTCCAGGCCAACCCTCAAAGTCCAGTTGAAAAGTTCAGCCGATGTGGTCGGCTTTGCATGACGAACGGGCGTCTGGGGAGAAGTTCGCCTGTTGGGAAGAAAGGCTAAGAAAGCTCGAGGGTGCAGTCTGCCGATGCAGCCAGCGCTCCTCCACGCCCGGGCTCCATCCTCTTCCTCGGCCCTCGGACGGTGGATGATGTTGGGTGGGAGAGAGAAAGAGATGAGTCACCCTCTTCAAATCAGCCTTGCTTTGGCCGTGAGAACTGAGGACTCTGAAGATCAGAGCAAGTCCATATTCCAAGTCTTCAATGGGCCACGTCCTTTGAACATGAAAGCCCCAGTGGAGTCTCCCCAAGGCATGGGATCACTGAAGCGATGGCCGTCCTAGGCCCAGGTCCAGCTGTGAATAAAGTCAAAGATTTCACGGTTCGAATATCTATGAGAATGGGACACTTTACCATGCATTGCCAAACACATGCCTCCGACCGGAAGTGCGAGGAGACTGTGTGGCTTCGGTTTTCCTTCCAATGCAGTCCAGGGCTCTGCCTTCCCCTCCTTGTTGGCCTCGGTAGGATGAACGAAACAATGCCACCCCAAATAAAGGGCCCCAGCCCTTAGATCTTTTTGCCACTATTTCTCAATTTTTAAAAAAGCATGTGTTTTTGAAACAAATTTTTTAGAAACTTTTATGCATCCATTCATCTGCCTTTCATCTCCTTTCCTTTCCCTCTGCATGAGAGTCTGGGCACAATTCACAGAAAAAATGGGATTCATCTGCCTTCCCAAGTCCTGCATGATGGGACTACTTACAACCACCTCACACTCTGAGACCAACCCTTTATGGATCCTAAGGTATTTAATGGGGTTCTAGCTCTGGTGTCTGCCCTACCCACCCAGACTCGTGCTGGTCTTGTACTCCATTCCTTATATTGGGGGCAACCCTTTTTGGGGGTGAGGGGGGGTGTATTATGTATGGTCATGGAGCCAAGAACCCTAGTCCAATCCTCCTGGTGGTATGACAGATGACTTCATAGCTACAAAAATATTTCCAATCAATTTCTCATAAGCTCCAGTTGTCCAAAGCTCCCAGAAACATTGATGAGGTGGGGAGAGGGGTGGCCACAGTGGGGCTTGCCGCTGCTATGCTTTAAATAAAACTATGAAATGAGACCATTTGCCTGCCTCTCCAGCAGCTCCACCTCATGGGCGGCTTAAGGTCTTCCTTTCCTCTCCTCTACTAGGAGAGTCATTCTTGGAGTAAACCAGGTGCTGCGATTATTTGGCAAAAAAGAGGGTGCCAGCCAGCTATCTAATGACTAAGCCAGCTCCACAGGCATGTCTGCTTACCACTAATATGTAAACAGCCAGAGCAAAGTCCACGGAAGCTCATAGACACACGCAAGCACTGCTTCTCCCGGGAGGACTCTCAGGAGGGCTCTCCACATGAGCATTCAGGGCTGTGCCTTTAAGAGCTGGAGGGACAGGATGGTCCTCCCCAACATGGCCGTCTGCTGCTGGGAAAGATTCTCTCATCTTAACATGTCACAGGAGGGAGGGTGTAGCAGGAGGAAACCAGAGACCAGGAGGCGGGGGGAGGGGGCGCGGCAGACACAGCCTGTGGGAGGCTGGTCATGCTTCCCCTCCCAAGGCAAACCCATCGAAGTAGCATAAGGCCGCTGCACCTGCTGTGGCTCTGAGTCAGGGGGACATTCCAAAGATGCCTGCCTCTCTTGTGTGCTGGGGACACAGGCAGGAGGAAATGGAATGCAGGAACAAACAGGGCAGACTGCACAGAACACACAACACGCAGCTGGCCCCCACAGCCTCTGGTCTGAGAAAGAGAGAGACAGAGACCAAGAGCACGTGTGAGCGCTGTCCGGTCTGGCTCCACCGTTACTAGGAAACCCACAGGGAACAAGGACCGTGCAAAGCTTGCTGATGGAGGCAGCATGCTGGGAGGCCAGTCAGGTGTGTGTGTGTGTGTGTGTGTGTGTGTGTGTGTGTGTGTGTGCATGTGTGTCTATGCATGTGTATGGGTGTGTGAATACCTTCCTAGAGGCAAAGTTCCAGTATGCAGGCCAACCTTCCCCTGAGTCAGGGATGGGGAACATCTGGCCCTCGGGCCATATAAAGCGCAAGAAATCATCTGATCTGGCCCTGCCAGGGCATTAGGAGTGAGTTAGTTAAATGGTTGACCAAATATAGCAGGCTAATTTTAAGTTGATAATTTTGTGTGGCCCACAAAAGATGTTATCAATATCCAAATGGCCCTTGGCAGCAAAAAGGTTCCCCACCCCTGCTAAGTGGCTAGAAACCACAGCCCCCCTCCACAGCCAGTGGTGCCCCATAGTGCTCTGGGGACTCCGCCATCTTTGCTGGGAGGCCTTGGTGGGGCCATAACCGCCAGTATGCAGTCAAATGTAGAGTTATTTTGACCTTCAAGACATTTTAAAGTTCCCTAGGAGCCCACCATAGCAGCCAGCCATCTCTGCTGATGGTGTTTCTTAGAGAGAAATGACTGTGTAGGGAGGACCAGTCCTGCCGTCTAGGGTCAGCCCCTTCGCCGGGCCCTTCCGATGCCTGGTCGCTTCAGGAGGCTGCACCAAGAGGTTCTTCCATTTTGCTTTACTTTCCTGAACGTGTTTCTAGTTCAATTAACCCTCATTTGTCTTCCTTTGAAACATGTTCTTGCTTTTCTGCAGTTTTTACCCACAGGTTGGCTTTTGGCTTTGGCAAAACTAGGACATTGAGGGCAAAAAAACAAAACAAAACAAAAACAAAAACACAACAACCTGTAAAATCTGGAAACTCCCTTACCTCCCACATTAAGAATCTCAAAGGTGTACACATGACAGAAGCCCAGTCTTTGGCTTTAATTAGAAAGACTGAAGACATCAGAGCGGGACAGGCAGACCCTTGTTTAATATTTCCTTGCAGGTTACCGAGGGCCAGTTCACTACCCTCCCTGAGTCTCACTTTCTCATCTGTAAGCAGAGATGCCTATGCACCCTTATCAGGTTTCCTGAGGATTGGATCGGTCGGTCATGCACAGCCAACAGCACATGGCAGTTATTCAACAAATGCTATGGCTTCCTTCCCCAGCTGTCCTCTCATCCTCGGTGTCCCTGTCAGCAGCTGCCATTCCCAGACATGGCCCACATGGCCGCTATCCATCTTCATAAAAGGCCTGACAGGGGGGTTTCTTTCAGGGAAACATGAAGGGAAGGGGTGTCGGGAGCTATGAGCATCTGTTAATCCAAGCATTTTAACAGATTTCCTTTGAACAGGGGGCAGCCCTCTCAGATGCCACGGCCAGGGGAGTCCCCGTTCTGTGTGGAGAAGCAGGATGGTATTTAGGCTCAGTGCTGAGACTCAGGAATAGGGTAGGCCTGGCGGGGATCATGTGCTGGCTCAGCCATGGACCAGCTGTGTGACACTGGGCCGGCCCATCATGGAGTTCTCAAAACCTCAATGTCCTCATTGCAAAATGGGGGAGCAGACTGTACCTCTCGTGGGTTGGTTATTATAGATATTAAATGAAATAATACTTATTAAGGACTGTTTCCGTCATTAGCTACTCCACAACATACCCTTCCAAAAGTCAGTAGCTTAAAACAACAGCTTATTATTTCTCACAGTTCTGTGATTTAGACTGGGCTCAGCTGGCGGTTGTTCTGTTCCATGTGGTGTCTGCTGGGCTGAAACGTGCTAGGTGGCTCCTCTGCTCACATGTCTCACACCTCACTTGGGATGGCTGGGACAGCCGGGGGCCATCCAAGAAGCTCTTCCCCTACCCCCACCCTACCATCCCTTCCCCCAATGCCCTCTCCATTTGGTAATCTGGGATTTGTTACAGCATGGTCGTCTCAGAGTAGCTGAACTTCTAATTTGACATTCAGATCCCGAGAGAGAAGAAGCAGACACGGCCAGACCTCCTAGAGGTTAAGCCTGGAACAGGCTCAGTGTCGTTTCCATTACATTGTCTTCGTCAAAGCAACCGGAAGGGCTGCCAGATTCTAAGGAGGGGGAAACAAGTTATGTCTCTTCAAATCCAGAACCACACCTGCCTGTAGGATGGGGAGGCGCGGCAGGCGCCATATTTAGAGACCAGCTACCAAGAGCCCTTAGCCCAGTGCCTGGAACAGCAGGAGTCAGTTGCCATGATGCTTGGTTGAGATCAAATTCAGTCGTCTGCACATATCAGAGGATGAAACAGCGACTCAGCATGTGAAATTTCAGATGCTCTTGGGTCCTTCAGATGGATGAGCAAGAAATCATTCCAGCCCTAGCCTGTGTGGCTCAGTGCATAGAGCACCAGCCCAAGGACTTAAGGATCTTGGATTCAATTCCAGTCAAAGGCTCGTACCTCAGTTTTGCAGGCTCAATCCCTGGCCCTGGTTGGAGTGCGGGAAGCAACCAAATGATGTGTCTCTCTCACATTGATATTTCTCTCTGTCTTGCTCTCTCCCTCCCTTCCACTCTGTAAAATCAATGGAAAAATATCCCCAGGTGAGGATTAACAAAAATCAAAGAAAAAAAATCATTCCAAGCCAAGGATCTTTGTTCCCCCTCACCCACTCCTTGATGCCTGGGCCTGGGTAAGTGGCCCTCTCAGAGTGTCATAAGCAGCTCAGAGGCCCTATTTGACACGGGGGTGGATGCCAATGAACCCAACAGAACGTGGGCACAGGTGGCTCTTACGAGGCAGAGCGGAAGGTGGGCAGCCACTGGAAAGGAGACTTATGGCTGGAGATGTGTCAGCGTAACTACAAAACCCATTCGGGTGAGAGATTTCTACCACAATAAGGAGCGATTCCGTGTGTCTGTCATCATGTCAGCCATTCGGCAGTGACGGATACGAGAGAGGGCATTGCTGCAGCGGGCCCTAGCTGGAGGGAACACCGCTATTTCCCTCCATCGGATTTCACAGCCACCGGCGCAGGCAGAGCCTTCAGCAGGGCCAGGTCGGGTCCACTCTTGTAAGAATTGGTTTTCTCCCCTGCCCCTCCCCACCCCCAAGGCTGGCAAAGCTTTATAACGTTCTTCTTTCAATAGAACGGAATGAAGGGTAGAGCGAGGGAAGAAGTGGTTGGGGTATATGTGTAAAGCCCAATGACGATGACTAAGAAAAATGTCATTAATGTTGGAGACATTACTTGAGAAAACAGACACATCTGCTAGATGGAAGGAGCAGGTGTGTGTAATTGTAGGGAGAAAAAATGCTGAGCTAACATCCCGCCTTTTCAGGGTGCTATTTACAGGTTGCAGAACCGGGAGGAGATTGTGGCTGGGCTACGCTCTCTGTGTTTGGACCCAGAGCAGGTGGCCTGTGGTCAGGGAGAGACTGACAAGCTGGCAACCTCCTCCCAGTCCCTTTTCTCTCCTTGGCATCACCAATTCTGCCTCCAAGTTGGCCTTTCTGTCTCCCAATTCCTCAGTGCCCGGTGCTCTGGCAATGCCAAGCCTATTCTCCCATCCCACCACAATGTATACTGGAGGAGTAAAAATATACATATATTGTTTTAATCATCTGCATGTCTTTGGAGGGGGGCAGTTGTCTTTGTGTAGGAAACACCTTGGTAAGTCGCTGGAGGGTGAAAGGGGAGGGACACCCTGAGGGTGTGGTTGGGAGGAGGCGAGGACACAACAGAGGTGACAGAGGTCTCCCGTGGGAAACCATCAGGAGTTGAGAAATAAGACAGAATTGCAGAGAATGAAATGCTGAGCCATTGGCCAGGAGCTGGCACCTGAGTTGGCAGAAATGGCCCAACCACTTTTTTCAACAGTGTGACCTACGATACCAACGGCCCTAGACTTTTCTCGGTCTCTGTCATGTTTTCCACAGCAACCTCTAAGCCAAATACATACCTAAGCAGGTCTGTTATTAAGCAGGAAGCCCAAACGGCTCAGAGTGTGCCAACAAGTTAGTAGCAGCTTGAAATACCGATACACGTCATTTTATTGGTAAATAACCAATCAGATGGGCCCACTTGGGAGGTGCATACCTCTTAAACCTTGGAATCGGATGAGATACCGCCACCCACCCGCCCTCCACTCCTGTTCCATGCCGATTTCCACCGGGCACGTGCTTTTTATCTCAGCAACTCTGAGCACCCCGGGTTCACGGGGATAAGATAGCATTGCAAGGAATGCAGCGCAATCTACTGTTGAAACAGTGAACTACTTGGACCTAGAAGCTTCTACGGAGCCCAACAGACAGAGAATACCACTTTGCTTCCCTTGAAAGTTTAAAACCCCCTACAGTACCACTGCGATTCCCTGCAGCACCCCAGGGTGTCTTGGCGCACAGTTTGGGAACCATGGTCAGACAGTCTTTTCTTTCAAGTTGCTGGTGCTGACACCGTGTCGGGTCCTTCCATCTCCCCTAACTTTCAACAAGTCCCGATACCTCCTGAGAGGGCCTGTGTGAGTGTCTAAAAGTGGGTGAGGGTCAAAGTGGGTCCAGGCACACGGACAGCACACGCAGGTGGGAGAGGACTGAGAAGAGGCAGCAGCTCAATACTTTATAACAGCTTGAATATATATATATATATATATATATATATATATATATATATATATATAAAGTTTCTATTTCAGAGAGAGAGGAAGGGAGAGAAAGAAAGAGAAACATGGTTAGAGAGAAGCATAGGGGGTCGGCCTCCTGCACACGGGCTACCGGGGATTGCCTTGACGGGAAATCCAACTGGCAACCTCCTGGTGCAACGTCCAACCAACGGAGCCACACCAGCCAGGCAGCTTGAAAGTATCTTAATTTTTCCACTTATTCATTCCTTTCTTCACTCACTTTGTTATTAAAGCAACACCTTGTACCATTCGAACAGCCTACAAAACGGTCCCCTCTTCCTCCCCCCAGTTAGAGCGATCCCCCCTAGGAACCTCAGTCAGACACGTCGCCCTCTGCTCGGGACTCCAGAGGTTTCCTACCCCAGACAGAAGCCGGAGTCTGGCAATGGCCCAGATCTGTGGCCGGCAAACTGCGGCTCGCGAGCCACATGCAGCTCTTTGGCCCCTTGAGTGTGGCACTTCCACAAAATACAACTTTTTGTAGGAAACACCTGGACGAGTCTATTTTGAAGAAGTGGCTTTAGAAGGTGTTTAAGTTTTAAAAATTGGACTCTCAAAAGAAATTTCAATCGTTGTCCTGTTGATATTTGGCTCTGTGGGCTAATGAGTTTGCCGACCACTGGCCCAGACGATCGGGCTCCCATCCTGACGGCCCCCCACTTCCCCACATCACTCCCATCACCTCGGCCTCTTGACAACTCTTCACACAGACCAAGCCTGTTCCTTTGCACGGGCTGTTCTCCGACTGGAATGCAAGTATCCCCCAGATATCCAGACGGCCAGCCCTTTCCTTCCTCAGATCCTTGCTGTAATGTTAGTTTCTCCGAGAGACTGATTGTTTTGGTCCCGGTGGGCTGCGATCACAAATTACTATCCACGGAGTGGCTTAAACGGCAAACACTGATTTCTCACAGTCTGGAGTCTGGGAAGTCCAAGATCAAGGTGTTGGCAGATCTGGTTCCTTGCGAGAGACCCCTGGTCTGCAGACGGCTGTCTTCTGGCTGAATCCTCAATATGGTGGAGGCCCAGAGAGAACTTGTGGCTCTTCCTCTCTACCCTTGTGACCTAATTACCTGTCAAAGGCCCTGCTCCTAATACCATCTTATTGGGGGCAGAATTTCAACACATGAATGGGGAGGGGTGGTTCAGCACAACCATTCAGTCCATAACACCTATTCTAACAACAACGGTAACGCTGAGACACCCCAAGCCTTCTGCTCTCAGTACTCCTCCTCTATATTTTTATGTTAACTTTTATTGTGGTAAGAATGCTCACATATAATTTACCGTTATAAACATTTCTAAGGTGCAGTTCAGTGTGTTGAGCATATTCAGTGTTGTGTGCGACCCATCAACAGAACTTTCGCATCTTGCAAAACTGAAACTCTGTACCCATTAAACAACTCCCCAGTCCCTGACACCATTCTCTATCTGGCTTTACAGACTGGACTATTACAGATACCTCCTGTAAGTGCTGTAAGTGGGATCACACAGTGTTTGTCTTTTTGCTACCATCTTATTTCGGTTAATATATTATCCCCAAGGTTCATCCCTATTGTGCAGTCTGTCAGAACGCCCTTCCTTTTCAGGGCTGAATAATATTCCACTGTATGCATCTCCTGCATCTTGTTTGGCCGTGTGTCCATCGAGGAACACTTGGATTGCTTCCCCTTCCTGGTTACTGTGGATAGTGCTGCTATGAACATGGGTGTGCACCCTCCTCCATTGGATTTTTCACTTTATACCATCTATACTAATAAAAGCCTAGGTGGTCCTCACGCCCTCGTGTGATGCCCTCATGTTGCCAAAAGATGGCCGGCAGGGGAAGGCAGCTGTGGATGTTAAGACCGGCAAGGGAGGGCAGTTGAGAACAACAGGTCAGCGAGGGATAGCAGTTAAGGGTGATTGGGCTGGCAAGAGGGGGCAGTTGTGGGCAATCAGAATGGCAGGAGAGGGCAGTTGTGGGTGATCAGGCCAGCAGGGGAGCAGTTAGGAGGTGATCAGGCTGGCAGGTAGAAGCAGTTAGGGGCAATCAGGCAGGCAGGCAGGTGAGCAGTTAGAAGCCAGGGGTCTCTGATTATGAGAAGGAAGTCCAACTAACTGCTGGTTTAGGCCCGATCCCTGTGGGGTTCCAGATTGAAGAGGTTGCAGGCTGGGCTGAGGGACACCCCATCCAGTGCCCGAATTTCATGCACCAGGCCTCTAGTATTACATAATCAACTTATTTAATGTGTTTACTATTTATTCTCTGTTCCCCCTCTCTAGAATGGAAGCTCCATGAGGGAAGGGACTCTTGTTTGTCCCCTGATGTATCCCAAGCAGAACGGGGTTAAAATAAATGCTCACTAAGTCATGCTGTTAAGAAAATTAAGAACAAGCACCTACTGTGGGCCAGGCCTTGTGCTAGGCCTGAGGAAGCCACCATCAAACAGGACATTCACACTTCAGTGGGAAGTTAAATAAAAGGAATTCATAGGCTCAAATCTGGCAAAGCAAGCTTACTTACAAACATGAGATCAGTTCTGCAGCTTACTTTTCATGCGGATCCTCTAGCTTGAATACCACTCCCTTGGTGGCGTATGTGTCCTCATGACTAGAAGGAATGAGTGGTTTCTATCTCCTCATTTAAATTCTACTTGATGTGAAGATACTTGAGTAATTTAAATCAAGGTAGAATAATGCTTCTACTTTTATGTTATCTCTGCTGGAACATTTCTACCCACCAATTTGGCTTCATGGAAGGGTGTATTTCAGGATTCTCCCGACCACTCTTTACGATTAACATCCAGACAAAGGAAAGCTCTGTGTTTTTTCTCATCACACCTCTGCCGAATTCCTTGGAATATCTTAAAAAGGAATATGATTTCCAAAGCCTGAGTAAGAGCTATTTTTGAATCATTATTTTCACTTGAATCAAAGCCCAATGTTCCATAAAATAACTATGCTCCATCATGGGCCAGCATCTGGGAATCGACCTACGGGGAGCTCAGAAGTTCAGGTCTCTGGGCGTATGTGGTCGGTGTGGCTGATTCCCCCTTCTGCTTCTGCCTACCTGATAGGAAAAGGATTTTCACTCCCTCCTCTCATTAAATAGAAGTATTTCTTTGGTTATCTTTTCTATGGAAAAAAAAGTAATACATGATTACCCTAGAAAACATAATAACAGAAAGAACATACAGAACAGCAATGGTCCCAACTGCTACTGTTAAAACCATAGCGGCCATGAGTCTAGATCTGCCCTGTCCAAATCGGTCTCCACTATTCCATGGAGCTCAGGACACGTGGCCAGCCCAGATGGAGATGTGTCCTAACAGGGAATACACATCAGGCTTTAAAGATTTAACACACACACACACACACACACACACACACACACACACACGTGCAATATCTCAATAAGTTTTATATTGATTATATGAGAAAATATTGTGACTCTATTGGGTTAAATGAAACATATTATATTTTTTTCTTTTTACCTTTTTAAATGTGGCTGCTAGAAAATGTAAAATTACACATAAGGCTTGCGTTATGCTTCTGTTGGTCAGTGCTGTCTGGATAATCTATTCTGCACATCTCTGCACATAAACAGGTATTATTAGAGCAAGGTCACAGCACTTAATATATCGTTGGAATATTTCCACGACTACCAGCATAGATATGTTTCTCCAAAATTATCTGTGTGTTCCATTACTAAAACAGGCCACCACTTCTTCAACCAATATCCTACCATTCTACAGTGAAATATTTTCATTTTTAAAAAATATATATTTTATTGATTTGTTACAGAGAGGAAGGGAGAGGGATAGAGAGCTAGAAACATCGATGAGAGAGAAACATCAACCAGCTGCCTCCTGCACACCCCCTACCGGAGATGCGCCTGCAACCAATGTACATGCCCTTGACCGGAATCAAACCTGGGACCCTTCAGTCTAGAGGCCGATACTCTATCCACTGAGCCAAACTGATCTCGGCAAATATTCTCTTTTTTCACTATTACAAAGAACGTTGTAATAAATGTCCCACATCTCTGCCTATGTGAGTGATGGTTTTATTAGACTAGCTGTCCTAAAGTGGAATTGCTAAATCAGAAAGCAAGCACATTTTTAGGACTTTTGTTACAAACTCAAAACTGTTAGGCCACTCTCTAAATATATTGTAATTGAAATTCCATCGGCAGGTTACACTGGTTCATTTCCCTAGTTTCCCTGGTTGATTTTTCTAGTTTAAAGAAAATCTCATTGTCTTCATTTTACTACTCCTATTCTGGGTAAAATGGACCATTTTCACATTTTTACTAGCACTTTGTAATTCATTTTTTGTAAACTAACTGTGCACGTCTGTCGCTCATTTGTCTTTTGGAGAATTCATTCCTTGTTATTGATTTACAAGGATTTTTATAGATAGATTATATTCATCCTTGGTCACATGTGTTTCATATGTTTTTTTTCTTAGTTTACTTGCCTTTTAATCTTTCATGTTACTTTTTGATGTTCAGAGGGTTTAATCCTTACATAATGTCCTTTTAAGATATCTGCCCTTGAGCGTGTGTAAAGAAATTGCTTTCATACTTAAAAATTACGTTCTTATTTAAGCAGAACATCTTCTAGTCTATTCTTGGTGAAATTTGTTACGTGTACTCCCTTATACCATATGGAATCTATTTTTGTACAGAAATTGTGAGGCTTATTGTTTTAAAATGTTTAGCTAGACATCCCAACTCTATTTATTAACAGGCTGTTCTTTACTCGCTGGTTTTTTTTATATATTTTTTTATTGATATTTTACAGAGAGGAAGGGAGAGAGACAGAGAGCCAGAAACGTCAAAGAGAGAGAAACATCGACCAGCTGCCTCCTGCACACCCCCTACCGGGGATGCGCCTGCAACCAATGTACATGCCCTTGACCGGAATCGAACCTGGGACCTTCCAGTCCGCAGACCGATGCTCTACCACTGAGCCAAACTGGCTTCAGTTCCTCGCTGGTTTAAAGGAGAGCTAACAAGGCAGAAGGTATCGCGATGGGCTGTTCCCGCTGGGCCATCCACGGGCTCTGCGGCCAGGCTCTATTCCCCGATGGACGTGTGACGAAAATCGTGTCAACATTTCCTGAGCCCGTGCTCCCCAATTCACGCAGAGACCTCTGGCCTGGCTCTGGGCGCCCTCGTTGGTGCTGGGACTCAGATGCCTGGTGGTTTCTGCCCGAGCCACCCTGCCCAGGGCCAAGACATTTATTCAGGAAGTTATTCAGGAGCTGGGCTGACCTGGAAAGAGGTCCAACTTTGGAGTCACCGTAGCTGAGTTTTCATCCCGGCTCATCACTGACTTGCTGGATGACTGAGCAGATCACCCACCTAATGTGCCCGAGAGTCTGTTTTCTCGTCTGTCCATAGAGATGAAGAATCCCAATTGAATGAGATTATTAATATTTAGTATAAGAAAGACGATGGCAAATAATGGATACTCTATAAGTGTATTCCGCACAAATGAGACCAGGGTGTGAAAGCTATTACAGTCCCTGATGAGTGTAATTTAGAAAAAAGAAACAAATAAAACCACCAGTCACCCCCTCCCCACCCACTCTTCTAGAACACCAGATTTCCAAAATGGCTGGACACACCAGCTACAGTCCAGCTCTGTTTATGCTGTCTGCTTGGCAAAGATTCACCAACAGCCACTGGGGGAGGGGCGAGGAAGGGGGAGGGCGATCAGCATTCATCTCTGGGTCACCAGGTCAAGTGGGTACTCATCAGGAAAAATGTTTGGCTATTAAATGCTCCATTGAGTCCTTTAAATATCACCTGATGTGTCATAAATTTGGATTAGCCGTAGAAAATCAATCTTCACCACATGCAAATTAGAGATGAGATGAGATTGTCCTCGTGGGCCACTGCTCTCCCTCCGCACACCAGTCACTCCGACTTGATCTAACCGGCCTGGGTTTCTCTTCCTTTTCGCTTCCTTGGTGGCTTGAAGCCCGTTATCCCTTAGACAGTTTACGGTGGGAGAGCTCTGGTCCAGAAGACGGCCTTCAAGGGAGGCTGCCGGCGGCTGGGGCTTCCTTTCCTCGCTCCCCTCCAACGTAGCTGCCGCCCACTGGGAGTGAGCCTGTGGACTGACTTTGGCCCTGAGACCACGCCCTGAAAATGGATGTTGAGCTTGGTAATGATGCATTAGGCGTGTGCATGTAAATCTGTTGTCTAGACATTTATTCAGGAAGTTACATTTTTCCATTGAAAAATAAAACAGCAGGTTGGAGTGTTGTCCTGCTCTGCCAAGGTTGCAGGTTCGGAGCAGCCGGCACAGGGCACATACAAGAAACAACCAATAAATGCATAAATAAGTGAAACAAGTGATATATATATATATATCAAATAAATTTTAAAAATCTACACTAATAAAAGACAAAGATGCAAATTGACTATATCTTTGAGACACCCACCCACCAATCAGGAGTGAGTATGCAAATTAACCCAACAAAGATGGCCTCTGGGCAGCATGGGAAGGCAGAACGGTGAATCCAGGCCAGAGCCAAGGCAGAAGGCGGCTCTGACTGGAGCAAAGACAGTACTGGCAGCCAGGGGAAGGAAGGCCCGTTCTTGCACGAATCTTCGTGCATCGGGCCTCTGGTAGAAATATAAAACACCATATTTATTAGTCACTCTTTCTCGTTCCTTGGGGTCAGACTTCTCATAGCTGGACTAAATCTTTGGGTTTAGCATGACAGAAAGTAGGCAAGTTTTTTACCAATCCCCGAACTGCTCTTCCCAGCTCATACAAATCCCTATAGCATCTGACTACAGGTAGGGAAGCAGAGCCAGAGCACTGACAACTTCCCAAGAGGATGCAATGCTCGCATGAAGCCCCAGCAGCGGCTGGCTGCCGGGGAACTAGCAAATGCTCTGCCTTTGTGCTCGGCTGGCTTGCCATAGGACGTAGCTAATTAGCCTGCCTGGGAGCCCACTGGAATGGCAGGGAATCAGCTGTACTACTTTATCGTTTGCTAAAAACTTGCAATAAATCACCTCACTCAATTCTCTCAACAGTCATGTATTATTATCCCATTTTACAATGTGGAAACTGAAATATTAAATTAACATATGAAAAACCTTAAAAACGTTCATGCCTTCTGCGCAGTAATTCCATTTATAGAAATTTACTTTGGAAAATTAAGAAATCCAACCATAAAAAAACTTTCCATACAAGAAAGTTATGCATCATGAAAAATGGAAAACAACCTACATGTCCAAAAATAAGGAGTCACTTGGATAAATTAGAATAATTCAATATATTTAATAATTTCTTAAAATCCAGTTCTTGATTAGAATTTAAGAAAATAAGCTTACTATGTGATTTTAAATTTTAATAATAAGGATTGCCTTCTCTTTATGTGGTATTGTCCCAACTTTGCCATATCTCTGGGTATTTTCATGGAAAACCAAATGAAAGAAATAGCTTAAAATATTAGGAATGATTATTTGTGTTCCATGAGATTACTACTGACTTTTCTATTATCATAATTCTCTATAATAAGTAAGGGTCATAATTGACTAATAAAGTAATGAAACAAGAGTAATACACAAAATTATTTTTAACGTTAGTCTGCCCATGAGTAGGTAGTGAAAACTAAAACACACGAGCTACTTGGAATGCCTTTGAAGGTCAGCATAAATGTACGCCAAATACAGTTATTTTATCAAAACCACTTTGCCCATTTCTAGCTAATTTATCTTGAACAAGATAAACAAGATTTCACGAGGGTCTGTGAAGTCCCCAGATGTTTGGTTCATCCCTCCAATTTTCTATACTTATCTTACTCATCCTCTGCAGAGCACTGCCGGTGTTTGGGAAAATGGTATTGTGAAAGTTGGTAAATTGCTGGGTAAAATATTTCCTTGGATAATGGCGTGTCTGGCACTGCAAACATCTGAAAACTCTCCGAGTTCTTAGGTTTCCGGGGGAGGAGGTCAGCTATAATGTCTCTGGAGAAGGCTCCTATTAGGGAAGCTTCGGTGATGGGGACTGGGAGGGACGTGGCAGGCTGCTGCTGCAGAATTCTACCAAGATGTTCAGGAGGAGTTTCCAAAGAGGCATGGTCCCTGCTTCTGTCGGAAGGGAGGGAAGCACACTGATTCTGCCGGAGAAGGTCTGGCCTGCATGGGGCACTTTGGATGGTGCCCCGAATCCCTTTCTTAGCTTTCTGTTGTTGTTCAATTGCATTTAAAGCTGTGATTTTTAGCATTTTTTTTAATTTGGGGACATTTAAATATCAATATATGGGTTTTTCAAAATTGTCAAACTCATTTGGAATATAGTGATACTTTATATATAACTCTTTATATATAATACTTTATATATAAATCATTAATCCACCAAGAATGAACATTGGTGATTTTGTTAAGAATTATCCCTTCCAAAAAAAAAACAAAACAAAAAAAACACAAAACTGGAGAGTATCACGCTAAGTGAAATAAGTCAGCCAGAGAAAGACAAGTATCACATGATCTCACTCATACGTGGAACCTAAGTAACAAAACAAACTGATGAATGGAGGGGACCCAGAGACTGGAAGCATGGAACAGAGTGCGGGATCTCAGAGGGAAGGCTGGGGCAGGTGGGTGGGTGGGAGGTAGTCAACCAAGAACCTTGTGTGCATATATGCATGGCCCATGGACACAGACGATGGGGCGGTGAGGGCCTGGGGTGGGGGAGGAGGGCAGACTGGAAGGGATCCATGGGGGGGAAAGGAGGACATAGATGATACTTTTAACAATAAAGAATTATTAAAAAGAAATAATCATCATCACCCTTCCCACCATTTACCAGTACCTGGGACTTGCTCAGAATGTATGCTAATGTGCTAAGTCCTTTAACGCACATTAGCATGCATTATTTGCTTTTAAATCTCACAACACTGTGCAGATCAGGGACACAGCCAGCAACCTGGACTTGATGGCTCCACATTAATTCACTCTCTTCAACACGCCGTTCTGATGCCACCTGTGTCGCAGACCCCATTGCTGCATCAGGCACGGTTCCCCCCCCCTCCCCCCCCCCCCCGAGACTCCCGGTAAGCTCTGTGGCTCTGCCTGTCTCTTCTTGCATTTTCTTTTTTAAGCAGCTGATGGGACGAGTCCCTCGGATGAAAAAGTTCATCTCAATTGTTCCAAAAGATTTAAAAAATAATGTTTGTGCTTTAATTATCCAAGTGATACATATTCATGACTGAATACGTAGGAAGCGGCACCTAAGCAAGAGTAAGAAAAATTAAAATCACTTGTGAACTCAGCGCCAGGGGCGATCACTGTGATGATGGCATTTTCACGTTCATCCTGTTCACTTACGATCGCTCTTCCTCCAATAGACTAAACTCTCCATGAAGTGGAGGGGGGTGCCTCTTGCATCCCTGGGGTCTATGTATGGATGTCAGTCTGCTGTCCAGACCACAAGCTCAGGATGGAGGTACTTACTACCCCGTCCGCCCAAGTGCTGCCCACAGATGGGCCCTCCGCTAGGAATGGCTTCCGCCTAGGGGAGTGCTTCTCAGATTCTGACTTCCAAGCAACTTTCATTCCCCTCCATTTCTTTTTTACCTTTTTCTTTTGTTCTCCCACGGTGACTTTATCGCCTTAGCCTGTTCTCTTCTTTAGGACTTTGTGTTACTAATTCCTGGAGACCCTGTAGTGAGCACTCCATTGAGTATAAAAAACTACAAGTTTAAGTTTTAAAAATGTGGCTCTTAAAAGAAAGTGCAATCGTTGTCCTGTTGACATTTGGCTCTGTTGACTAATGAGTTTGCCGACCACTGCCCTAGCCGAACTCTTCTACATATACACAAGGTAGAGGTATAGCAATGTTCATCGTAGTGTTATTGGTTCCAGCAAACAACAGAATCAAAAACACACACCAAGAAGTAACCTCAATATCCACCAGTAGAACAGATGAGCATTCTGTGACATATTTCCATGTGGTGAAGGGGTGGGGGGGAGGGTGGGGAGAATGCTGCAGGTTAAATGAATGAACTGGATCTCCATGTAGACTTAGAGCCACATGCCTTCTTCACCGGCTTTAGAATCATCGCGGCACATGCCGACTTGGCCCCATCCTTTATTCATTCATAATTCCATGAATTTGTGTTTTCTCTTTTGTCTTTATGGTTAGAATATGTTCTATTGTGCTGTTCTTTTCTCAGAGAAGCAGCTGCTAGAGGTATTTATCAGTGCCACTGCTTTTCTGCTTACTAATTAATTAATTTCTGCATTTTATCATCATTCGCGTGTTTTCTCCACTTGATGTGCTTTATGGAAGTTATTGAATGGCATCTGAAGCTCATTTATTTCCATTTTGTCTGTTTGTTGATGAGAAAATTTATGTCTCACTTGTTAAAGTTTCTGGATCCAGCCCACACACGTTTCTGTGTTATATAATTATAGTTTCCATTTCCCCCTTAACCCAAGAGTTATTTTGGATAGCATTTTTTAAATTCCCAAATGTGTAGAGGTTTTTGTTATCACTTACAACTTTTATAACATTGCGAACAAAGAGTGTGGCATATTGTGTGTGTGTGTGTGTGTGTGTGTGTGTGTGTGTGTGTGTGTGTCTTCTATTGAAGGAATATGTATTCTCTGTTTAGAGGACACATGGTTCCTTGAATACTTACTAAATAAACTTTATTGGTTTTATTATTCAAATCTTATCTATCATAATTAAAGGTTTGCCTAGTCTTTCAAATATTGGGAGACACTTATTAAAGTTTCTCACTGCAGAACAGATAGATAGATACACACTTAATTTTGACCGTACCTTCCACGATTAAATTTTTTAAATGAGCCGAAACCGGTTTGGCTCAGTGGATGGAGCGTCAGTCTGCGGACTGAAAGGTCCCGGGTTCGATTCCAGTCAAGGGCATGTACCTTGGTTGCGGGCACATCCCTGATAGGGGGTGTGCAGGAGGCAGCTGATCGATGTTTCTAACTACCGTATCTATCCCTCTCTCTTCCTCTCTATAAAAAATAAATAAAATATATTTTTAAAAAAATTTTTAATGAACCTGTTGGTGCTTTCCAGTATTTTCTTCATCTACAATTGTATTTTTCCTGAGGTCGGTGTTATGAACCCTGAAAGCTTTTCATTCACACCTGGATGACAAGTGTGCCCGTCCTTTTCATTTTAACCTTTCGCTTGCAAGGTTTTTTACGTCCATGTCTTCTAGATAGCATAGAGTTGGGTGTTGTTTGTGGAATCCATCTGAGTGTGTGTGATTAAGCAACTAGTAACTAGTGACATTTCGTGAAGAGGTCTCATTTCTTGCTTGATATTACCAAATGCCCATACATTGATTCCTGGGATGCATCCCACACATGGACACCAAGTTAAATATGCTCTCAATTCTCAACATAAGCGTCTGTGCTCCATATGGAATACTTGGGATTTTACTTGCCAGCAACAGCGGAGCTTAGATTTATAGCAACTAACTTCCAGCTCTGCAAAACAAGTCTGTGCTACCAAATCGATGAACATTTTTAAAGGGCTGGAAAGGAATTCCTGTAAGTTGTTATTTGTGATAAGATACATCCCTGACACACTGTAGGAAGTATGAGTGTTGATAAGATCTGACAGACACCACACCACGCTGTAAGGAGCCAATGCATCTGCTGTAAAGATGTCACCTTTGCTTCACCCACAGGACATTTTCATTGTGTCCTCTAAATCACAAAATGAAAACTTCACTCCATTTCACACAGCAATCGGGCAACAACAAATGCCAATGCATGGCTGTGTGTGTGGCACACCCAGGTTAACTCAGCGGGTGCTATTTTCAGGTAAGCTTTATTGTATTGTTTGGAGAGGAAGAAGCATTTGGTAGATTTAGAAGCACCTGTCTGTCACATTCCAGGTTTGGGAGATTAAGTCATTCTGTGTTTGCACATCTCTTTCTCCAACAAGCTGTAAAATATTGTTGAAAGAATAAAAGATCGAAATAAAGGGAAATGCTTCCATATCCATGGGTCAGAGGACTTAATATGGCAACACTCCTCCAGCTGAAATACAGATTTAGTGTAATCACTATCAGAATACCAGATTACTCTTCTGGTAATTAATAAGCTGAAATTAATAAACTGACCCTTAAAAGTATGCAATGGATTCATGATAGCTAAAACCATCTTGAATAGGAAAAACAAATTTGGAGAGCTTACCTATTCTGATTTCCAAACTTACTGTAAAGCTACAGCAATTAAAACAAATTGGCACTGGCATGAGAATAGACATACATACAAACCAATGGAATAGACTTGAGCGTCTATAAATAAACCATACTATTATAGTCAACTCATTTTAAACAGGTGTGCCAAGACAATTTGATGGGGGAAAGAATAGTCTTTTCAATAAATGGTGTTGGGTCAACTGGAATTTACATACAAAAAATGAAATTGAATTTGTGCTTCATACCACACTCAAAATTAACTCAAAATATGGTATATCATGGCCTTAAATGTAAGAGTTAATATTGTAAAACTCGTACAAGGAAAATAGGAATAGCTGAAACCAGTTTGGCTCAGGGGATAGAGCGTCGGTCTGCAGACTGAGGGGTCCTGGGTTCGCTTCTGGTCAGGGGCACATGCTTAGGTTGTGGGCTTGATCCCAGTGTGAGGCGTGCAGGAGGCAGCAGATCAGTGATTCTCTCTCACCATTGATGTTTCTATCTCTCTCTCCCTCCCTCTCTGAAGTCAATAAAAATATATTTAAACAAAAGATAATTGGACTTATCAAAATTACAAACTTATTTTTAAAGAATATCATCAAGAAAGTTAAAAAAAAAGAAAACCTACAAAATGAGAAAAAAAATATTTGCAAAGCAAATACCTGTTAAGATTCTTATATCCAAAATATATAAAGACTGTTTACAGTGCAATAATAAAGAGACAAACAACCCAATTAAAAAGGGGGCCAAGGATCTGGATAGACATTTCTCCAGAGATCTACAAATGGCCAACAAACCCATGAAAAGATGCTCGATATCATTAGCCGTCAGGGAAATGCAAATCAAAACCACAATGAGGTACCATGTTTCACCCACTGGGACAGCTATAATGAAAAAGTCAGAAAATAACAAGTGTTGGCAAGGATGCAGAAAAACTAGAACCCTCCTACCATACTGGCAATGTAAAATGCTTTGAAAAGCAGTCTGGCATCCCCTTAAAAAGTTGAACATAGTGTCCCAGCAATTTCACTCTTAGGTATATATCCAAGAGAAATGAAAACATATATCCACACAAAAATATGTGCACAAACAGCAGCATTATTCCTAATAGCTATTAAAAAAAAATAGAAATGACCCAAACGTCCATCAGCTAACGATGGTTAAATAAAAAAGTGTATCCATACCATGGAATAGTATTCAGTATAAAAAGGAATGAAGTATTGAAAAATGTTAGGAAATAGATTATGATAAGTTAGGAAAAACATTATGCTAAGTGAAAGAAAGCAATCACAAAAAGCCACATATTGCATGATTCCTTTTATAGGAAACTAGAGGCCCGGTGCATGAATTCGTGCCTAGGTGAGATCCCTCGGCCTAGGTGGCAATCAGGCTGATCAGGGTGGCCGGCTGGCCAAGGGGAGGGTTGGCTGTGGGAGTGCACTGACCACCAGGGGATAGCTCCTGTATTGAGCATCTACCCTCTGGTGTCAGTGTGCATCATAGCAACTGGTCAACCGGTCGTTCAGTCATTCGGTTGCTTAGGTTGTTGTATATATTGATATCCAAAAGGTAAATTAAGTGACAGATAGCAGAACAGTGGTTGCTGGGTGTATGAGGGCTAACAGATGACTGCTAATGAGTAAGCATTTCCCATTGGGGTGATACAGTTGTTCCAAAATTAGATTGTGGTGCTGGCATAGTCACATCTATGAATATACCCAAAAGCACCTAACTTACATTTTAAACAGGTCAATTTTATGGTTTGTGAATTATATTTCCATAAAAATTTAAAAAATAAAACTAGCACTACCTTCATACGAAACCCAGGAATTGATATAATACACAAAGAAAAGACAAACTATTAACACAATTACAACACACAGACATTTTACCAAGTCCCGTTGCTTGGAGTGAAGCAACAAATTTCCCATTTCTGTTTACAGCAAATCATGGCTACTGACAGCAGCATTCAGAAGAAAAAAAATGCTGACAGCAAATACAGAAAGGCATACCCATTGGACACTAAGTACAGTGTTGCTTTCCGTCCGTTGGAGAGCTACCCTATACATAAGATTTTGTGTTTTTCTCTAGCCTTTGTATCCATTGCCCAAATCAGAACATTTCGTGTCATAGGGAGGGATTTCCCGCTAAACTAGAACAATCCCAGGCACACCAGGGGGTTTGGTCACTCTGTCTGGGGGCAGGTGAGGCAG
The DNA here is from genome assembly GCA_963924515.1 of Vespertilio murinus. Taxonomy (NCBI): domain Eukaryota; kingdom Metazoa; phylum Chordata; class Mammalia; order Chiroptera; family Vespertilionidae; genus Vespertilio; species Vespertilio murinus. The sequence continues at coordinate 6,350,261 of OZ004715.1, read as the reverse complement.
AAAAGGGTCTTTCTTGTGTCATGCTCTGTGAGAGGACATCAAACTGGACTATCTGAACCCCAGTGTCTTACAGAATTTTTACTCCTAAGATATTCGTCTTCTTTGCTGTTCTCATAAATGAGTCATTTTCTTTTATATCGTTTTATTGTTTGGGTATATTATTGACTTTATATATTAATTTTTTAACTACCTTACTGAATTTATATATTATATATTATTGACTTACTGAATTTTCTCATTGTCTCTAATAGTTTTTTCAGTTGATTTTTTTAGGTTGTCAAAGTTATTAATCATGTCACCAGGAAATAATTATAATGCTTTCCTCTTATTTAATGCATCCATTATTTAAATTCTTTACAAGCCCCTTTATTTGTAAAGGCCAAAACTTCCAGAAAACCAAAATAGTCGATTCACAAGGCATATCCTGTCACTTACTTCAAAGGCAATATTGCTATTACTCCACTGTCAACCTGACTTTTGGGCGGAGACAACCTCCTATCAACTAGTGTCTGTATATTTTTATTTTATCTAGCGATACGGTCAAGAATGGTTATTGGATGTTTTCAAATGACTTTTCTGAATCCTTGAGATGAGCACACAGTTTTTCTCCTTTGATCTGTTATTGGGGTAAATTATATAACATGATTTCACAATATTGAACCACCCCTGGCTTTACTGAAAATGCAGCTCACTGAGCCCGGTTCAGTGTTGCTCATACACCGCTCAGGGCTAGCTGCTAATTCTTGTTACAGCTTTTACCTCAATATTCATACATGAGCTGGGAAGGCTTCCTTGTGCTCCGTCTGGTCTGAGTGCTGGCGTTGTTTTGGTTTCCTGTGGAAGCTCGTTTGAATTTGCTGTGGCTGCAGACAGTCTAACTGCGGGATTTCTCTGTTCCTTGAACATTTGAAATACCTGAGAAACCATCTGGGCCTGGTGATTAGGGGATGTTGCCTTCTCGGTTCCTTCTCTGATTATTGACTGTTTAGACTTCTTCTCTCTTCTAGAGTAAATTTTGCTAATTTCTAAACAAGTAATCATTTCACCCATGTTTCAATCTAATTTACACCTTGGTTTGCCAATCATTTCCTGAACTTTCTTTTAATGTCCTCTGTATCTCTTGCTAATTCTCCTTTCTAATTTTTAATTTTTCTCATTTCTAATGTAAGTGGTTTTGTCAAAGAAACAGCCCATCATATTTTTAATTTATTCTTTCCCTTTTTCTGCTTGGTAATTTATTAATTTCTACTTTCCATTTAATACCCTTGGTATTTTTTTTCCTAATTTCCCAAATGTTTTTTTTAAAAAAATAGTTTCTAATATGTATGGTTATGGCTTTATTTCCCTGTGAAACCAGCTTTCGCCGTCTTCCATTAATTTTAAAATGCTATATTTTATTATTGCTAATTTCTAGACTTTGCGATTTCAATTTTTCTCATCTGTGTAAGAAGAAAATTATGGAGTTTTCCCCTGTTAACACATTAGTAAACAATTTAATTACACTAATAAATATGTTGCTTATTGATCTGTAATAAATATTATTCATCATGCTAACTGTATTAGTCAAGACCTTGGCAGGAAGCAGATGGTCCATTGAAAGCAATTTAACTAAGCAGAATTGAATGAGGAAGCTAACCATAGAGGTGTGAGCTGGGCTGAGGGGACCAACAGAAGATGGTGAGGGACCCAGGAGCTGGCAACAGGGGGAACCCATGAGTCAGTACCTCTAGGCCTGGAGAGAGGAGGGCAGGGGGAACTCTCACTGGTGTCCATGGAGGAACAAGGCCTTTGTCAGGACTGCAGGGGATGGAGAGGGTTGCAGGGTCTTCCAGGCTTCTGCCCACACCCTCTGGCTGCACACAGACTGAAGGCAGAGGACCCGGGAGATGCCATCTGTTGAGGTCAGACACGGAATGACACAGAACAAGGTAGAAAAAGGAGGAGAAAATAAATCTGGGGGTAAACACTGGGAATAACCAGCACCTCAAGTCAATATCATTCTACTCTTATTTAAACACGAGTGACCAGGTGCACAAAATGTGTGCACATTAAAAGGGGATTCATTAGAGGAAATATTTAATATTGCTATTTGCCCTTTCTCTATAATAGAAGGGTCAGAGATGAAAGAAGATTAGTAAAATGTATATTAAAATCTTGCGCCTATCAGAGTCTGAGGCATGCCATGGGACCGAGAGTCAAGTCCCTGCCCACCTGTGGTGCCTCAAAATCACGTAAGACCCAGACCCAGCTGGTCCCACCTCCATTAGGCGAGATCCAGCTCCAGCCAGCCCCACTCTTATCAAGCCCCGCCGGGTGGGGGTGCAGCCTCAGGACCCTACTGATTACTTGTTACAGGAACTTCACCTCCGCTGTGGATGTAGCCATCTTGTGTTATGGAAACCCTGCCTCTGCTGTGGATGCTGCCAGCTTTGTGATGGCGTGACAGACAATTTGCATATTCCATCTTTATTAGATAGGATTAGAATATTTAAACATCAGAAATAGATGCAAATTCCATTCATGCTCTGTGGTCTACTGATTGGTTAAATTTTGTTATCTGATTTCAAAGCATTCTTGCATTCCTAGAACCCTTGGGACACATTCTTGTCAGTATACTTTTGAGTTATTGTAACCTTTTTATTTAGAATTTTTATATCGATCCTCATAAATGAGATTGGTCTATGACTTCCTTTTTTTGAATGATGATTGCCATTGTTACGTATCAGGGTCACCCTTGCCTTGTGAAAACAATCAGAGGGCCTTCTCATATATTTAAGTTCTGGGATAATTTATTTAGTGAAAGAATTATGTATTCATTAAAAGTTCAAAAAAATGATTAATTCATGTTTCTACCGGGAACTGGTGGTTTTCCTTTCAGGTAATTCTTTGGGTAACTTTTTCGAGTTTTTCCTAATTCTTGGTCTGTACAGGTTTTCTACTTTTTGAGTTAATTTTGGTCATTTTCCAAAAAAAAAAAAAAATGGCTGCTCTCCTGGAGATTCACTTCCCCCATACTTGAGGGTTACATTGCTAAAGGGCTTTTGCATTTCCCAGGGAAGCCCAGAGTTGTCCTGGTGGCAGCCCAGAGAGCACCCGAAAGTTGATGAAAACAGTTCAAACAGTTCAGAGGGGTTTTATCTCGCAGGCAGGACTGTTCAAGCTTCTCCACAGCCACTGACAAAGCCACACCCCGTGGAGCTGCCCCAGGAGGATGTGCTGGAGGTGACCTTCCCAGTGGCCCACCATGTGGCTGTTGACCTCAGCACCTGCCTAACCTGGAACTGGGGCTGGGATTTAGCCCTCCTGCTTAGCACCAGCGACAAGGAAGTGTGTGCCCGGAGGGGAGAGAAAGGGCGTGGGGAGCGCAGGGGGAGCAGCCCTGCCCTGATAATCACGTCCCTTCTGTCCCGTGCTTTCCTACTCCCCCTGGCTCTGCCACTTCGGTGTCATTGGGACTAACCTCGCTGGGCTTCCGTTGCCTGATCAATGAAATGAGAGGCTCGGAGGTCTCGGCAGATTTATGCTTCTATTAGCAGATTCCCCCGGGAGTCCGCTTAGCAAAACAGGTTCACCTTCAGCTCTCTCTCTCCGGTAAGAAATGATGCTCCTGCTTAAGTAAAGGCATCCACGATCTGCTTCTGGAGAGACAGACCAAAGGCCCTCGGGTGCCCATATACCTTCCCTCCAGCCTGCATGGGACTGAAAGGTCTCACAAGCTGGGCTTACAACGCCAATAGTCTGGGCAGACACCTTGTCCCAGAGAAACAAGCTTCTGAGTATCTAACTCCTTGAGGTGCACTAGTGCCTCCACTGGAGAGTTCTGGGGCAGCAGGTGCCACTGATGGGGAGGGAGAGCTCTAGTGATGGATGCTGCTGGGAAAGGCTTGCCAGGGATAGAGAGGGGTGCACTTGGCAGATAGGGGGATAAGGAACGCGGTGGCTTTGGGGCCCGTGGAGGTGGAGGTGGAATGCCACACAGATTCGCCTGCAGGAGTTTGAAGAATGCTGAGCATGGAAGGCTGGGGCCGCATGAACAGCATGGTCTTTGGAGGTCAACCGAGTTGGATTGCCATCGCAGTTCTGCCACTCCCTGCTGTCACCAATCCTCTGTGAGCCCCTTTCCTCATCTGCAAAATGGGAGTCAGTGCCCTTCCCATCCTTAGGGCTGATGGGAGAGTAAAGTGAGACCATGTTTACAAGCACCGAAGCAGTGATGGGTGTGCATGGGGACTCAGTCAATATATCTATGATGGTAATAAGTCCCAGTTTTGCCACCATCCTTCTCTACTTCATTTAATTCATTGCAAAGATCTCTGTGGTCCTGCCAAGCACTGTGTTGATCACTCCAAGGTTACAAGGAAGAATGAGGCATCTGCCCTGCCCTCCACAGCTTCCAACCCAGTGGAGTAGACAGATTTGTACACAACCAAGTGCACCGCAGCAGGGCCCTCAGCCAATCATGTTCCCTGTCATTGGTGGTCGGTGGGGCTGGGCTCATGGCCACCGCCGTGTGAGGCCAGACTCATGGCTCCTCACCAACTCCACCATCCCCATCCCAGTTCAGCCCCTTCCATTCTTTGGAGGATTGCAGTAGACCCCAGCGGGTCCTCCTGCTGCTACTCTTGATCCCCCCCCCAAGACCTTTTCCACGCCACAATCAGAAAGACATTTCTAAAACGCCAATCTGACATGTCAATCCTCTGCTTAGAGCCTTCAATAATGATTTGACCAATTCCCTTGAAAATCCGTAAGTGGAGTTCTTGCTTTGAATAAGAGATTGATTGAACATTTAATCGAACAAGATGTCCTTGAACTAGGAACACGTGCATTATTCCAGCACCCAGACCTCTGGGTGAGGTAAGACTCGATGAAGACTAAAAATACAATTTAACTGAGACACTCAAGCATTAACTTTACTGAAAGTTATTGAGTCTCTTGTTGATCTTGTTGGGGAATTTAAATCTCTGTAAAATGTGATTTTGCTAAGCTTATCGATAGCTGATTATTCATGACATTATAGCAGAGACACAATCAAAGTAAAGAAACTACGTTCAGAGTTTTTCACTTGGAATTCTGTCGACCTTGAGATTTTTCAAAACTTGACGGACACCTTGCCATCTGGGATTCGGGGGTGGTGTTCTTTTGAAAATGGTATTAACTGATCCCATGTGCTTAACCCAATAATTAGCCATGGAAATGGAAAGGCTGATGGAAGTGCTTGCCACAAAACACGGGAATGACAGTGTGGCTCCCATTATCCACTCCTTAGGAACACAATGGAGACCTTTGCTCTCATCTCAGCAGTTAACGTCGGTCACTGCTGGGTCACCGGATCCATTACAGGCAGCCATGATCACAGCATTTCTGTCTAAAAATGAGACCATCGTGTTATTTTTACTCCCCTCTATGCAGTGCTGGAATCCTCTGACACAGAAAGGTACCCAGAGGAGAAATATCTAATCTGAAAATCAGAAGGCTGGAGCAGGTCCCTGATGTGGACATTCTCAGGGCGATCATTGTGCACAGTCCCTGTGTGGCATCCGAACGTGGTTCATAATGTCAACGGAAGGAATGTGAGTGGCCCTGAGTAACAGGACCAGCCCATAGCTGCCCGAGCAGCACTGTTTTCTCAGAAAGATGCGCATCATACAAGCTTGGCCATCCTACTAGCTAAGCCTAGGAACTGTCCACACGAAAGCTGGAGAAATCCTGGGCTTGATGGCCACTCGTTATTCCCGATACTGCAAATATTTACAAGATGCTATCATATGTCCACACACTATGACACTGGTGTCTAATATTTTCCATGTTCAATAACTCCTAACAACAATTTCAGGCAAATGGCTTCTTGATTGGGGTAGGATTTTGTTTGTTTGTTTGTTTGTTTGTTTGTTTGTTTGTTTGTTTTTTCCAAAATGCCTCCAAGGCATTTAAGAATGAGGCTCAGAGAAGCAAGATTCTAAATCCCCCAATTCTTGGCCACCTGCCTGCACATTTAGCAGGTTTCTAGGAGAGAGATAAGAAATAGGCCAGGATAAGGAAAACTGCAAGCCTTGGTTTGGCCTCAGAACTGCACAGGAAGAGCCCAGCCTTAGCAGCTGAGCTGGACTACAAGAGGGTGATCATCTTTGTGTCTCTGGCCAAGGGCTACACTAAAAGTAGTCTGTGGTGGCTTTATGGGTTAACCTCCCTGGGGCAGGGTGCCCAGATATGTGGTCAGACGTTGTTCTGAATGTGTCTTTCCTGGATGAGATTAACATTTTAATGTGTGGACTGAGGAAAGCAGATTGCCCTTTCCTAGTGTGCGTGGGCCTCATCCGAACAGTTGAAGTCATGAATGGAACAGAAGGTGCCCCCCCGCCCCCTTTAGCAAGAAGGAATTCTGCCAGTAGACTGCTTCAGGCTTGAGCTGACTCACTGGCTCCCTGGCCTCTAGCCTGATGGCCTTTGGACTTGAACCTGAATATAAGCTTTTCTTTGGATCTCCAACCTGCTGGCCCATCCTGCAGATTTAGGATTTGCCAGCCTCTATATTTGTTGCATGAGATAATTCCTTAAAACCAATCTCTCTTTCTAGATAGATAGATGATAGAGATAGACAGAGAGACATCCTATTAGCTCTGTTTCTCTGGAGATCTCTGTCTAATCACGGTTTGATAGGGTTCCTTGGTCTTTCTCTCAGGCTCACACCAACAGGGAAGAAAAGTAAAGTGAACCCAACACACAACAGACTCATAAGGGGTCCCATAGCTGATCTGCCTGAGCTCACAGAGGGAGCCTCCCCCCAATCAGGCACTGGACAGTGAGTGTTTCCACCCAAGTGCTGTGGTCTATTTTATACCAGGTCCACGTGCCCTGGAGGCCCAGTCACCAAGGCATCCTGAGCTGCGTGTTTTCCATTTGACCCTTTGGATCCAGGCTCCTCCATTCTGCCCCAACCCCAAGAAGCTGGTCTTTGGGAGTCACGTGTAACAGTAGGTTCTCTCACCTCGAGGCTACCAGTTGGGTCCAGCCTCTCATGCAAGGCCATTGCTCCCGTCGGGCAGCCCTCCCCGTGGAGCCTCTCTGTCTCTGGTTCTGAGACCTCTCCCTCGCCCACTTCCTTCAGGGGCAGGAAGTGCTCTAACTCCACGCAAACCCCAGCTCCCCAGCATCTTCTGTGGTCTCCTGGGCCTGTCCACACCGCGACCAATAACCTCTTTCAAACTCTCCTCAAATTATCCGATGTTAAGTGTTTCATCCCTTTTCTGCTGAGACCCTGACTGGTACGCCATCCTGTTAGGGTTTGTCAGATTCAACAAGACAAGAATATAGTATGCGTAGCTGAAAGTGAATTTCAGATAAATATTTTTTAATTAGTCTAAGCAGGTGCCAGTATTTATCCCTTATCTAAAATTCAAATATAACTGGGCAAAGTTAGCATTCTTCATCTAGGCTTTACCAGCAACTGTGAAAAGATCTTGGGCATCTTGGTAAACCTCAGCTGATCCCCAAAATAAACAAGGTAAATGACAGGCTCAGACGGTCAATACTCATCATGCAGATAGGTGTGAATCTGCAGGACTGTTCTCTGAAATGTGTGTGTGTGTGTGTGTGTGTGTGTGTGTGTGAGGGGGGGGGGGTGGAGATGTGAGGAAAAAGTGAGATCAGGAAAAATAACAGGGGAAAAGAAGCCTGGAAAGAAAGAATGGGCTGATTCATCAAGGACTTCAATCCAATGAGGACGACCTGGGCCTCCCACTCTGCGACTTTCTCAAACTCCTGGGCATACAGGGAGCGCTGACCTCCTGGGCATGACCCAGACTCCCTTACACGTCTCTGATGGTCCATTCTAATGGATTTCTTTCTCCACATTTGCTTTGTCTTCTTTTGAATCCTCACACGAGCATATGTTTATTGATTCTAGAACAGGGGTGGGCAAACTTTTTGACTCAAGGGCCACAATGGGTTCTTAAACTGGACCGGAGGGCCAGAACAAAAGCATGGATGGAGAGTTTGTGTGAACTAATATAAATTCAAAGTAAACATCATTACATAAAAGGGCACAGTCTTTTTTAATTATTATTATTCAATAGTTTAGAACAGCCGAATGGGCTGGATCCGGCCCGCGGGCCGTAGTTTGTCCACAGCTGTTCTAGAAAGAGGAAGGGAGAAAGAGAGAGAGAAAAGCATTAACGTGAGAGAGAGAAACATTGTTTGCCACCAGTACGCACTCTAACCAGGGATCAAACCCAAAACCTAGGCATGTTGCTTTAACCAGAAATCGAACCTGTGACCTTTCGGTGCACGGGACGACATTCCAACCACCTGAGCCACCTGGCCAGGGCTGCTTTGTCTTTTAAACATTTCCAAAGGATAAAATTAAGACTCTGGGGCTCCTGCTAGTCCCATTACCTGTAAGCCATAGCTGGATATTACGTTATGTTCAATTTGTAGAACAGATTCCTGACAATAAGGTGAAATAAAAATTCAACTCAGTTCTCCTTATGTTTTTTCTTGCAGAGACAAAAAAGAAAAAAAAGAAAGAATAGGAAGGTGAGTCTAAGGCGTTTTGAGAGCCCAGCAAATGGAGTGTGCTGGAAAAGAATGAAAGCGGCTCTAGTCGTCCATCCATCATGAGAGAAAAAAAAGGAAACATTATGTAATCACCAAATAAGTTATTATTTTTCGCAGCCTCCAGCTACTATAATTTCACTGGATCCATTATAAGCAGCTATTGTTCTGGGGGATACTCCAAGGCTCGCTCCACGATTTCACAAAGAAAAAAAAACTGCCACAAGTCCACACCGTGTTGGGTGAAATATTACTGTAGCTGCCTTTTCCGTCTCTGACCGGGGACGGCACCTGCGTGGGCGTGTGGGAAACAGGAAAGGGGCTGCCCCGTGGGCAAGGAGCATGAACGGCTCTTTGTGCCTTTTGAGTTGGGATTACAAAAACAAAATAACTGAATTCTCCTGCCTTCCGAGGCTCTGACACAGACTTCAGGAGCAGTTTGAAGCCGAGCATTTAGGCGGCGACATCTGGCCTGTGTGGCTGGTGCCCCACACCACAGTCAGCCCCCAGTAAGGCAAATCCTAGAAACTATGGACGCTGCAGGAAGGATATGTTGCATCTCTACATAAATTCACTCAAAAACAGGTGCTCTCCATGGACAAAGAGCTATGAGAAACCTGTGAACAGCAGAAAGTGGGAAGGGTTGCGTTGAACAGGCGTGGGGAGGACCTGAGTCCGTGCCGTGGAAAAGGGATGCAGCGATGCGGGTCAGCGAGGTAAAATGCAGGAGCTGGAGGGGTCCCGGGGAACCAACAGCATGGTTATTAGCTGGGGTACTGCAATGAAGAGACCGCGTGGTGCACCCCAGGCATTCCTCACCACCAGCCAGGCCCTCACCAGATGTGGCCACTGCGCCCTCTCTGCTCAGGTGAAGCTTGCAATTGTCTGGCCCCCTCCACAAAGCACCTCTGAAACTCCCCAAGAGGGAAATCCAGCCAAAGACCAGCCTACAGGTGGCATCTGCTCCCAGCTGCCTCGGTGCACGCCTAGTGAGTTTGACCTGTAGGTGTCCACCATGTTAGTCTGCTATTGCTGCTGCAGCATTACCATAAACTTATAAACGTCCTGGCTTAAAACCACACAAGGTTATTATCTTGCTTTCTGTGGGTCAGAGGTGTCAGTAGACTAGCTCAGTGTCAGCAGAGCTGTGTGCATTCTGGAGGCCCTGGGAAAGAATCCATTTCCCTGCCCTTTCCAGCGTCTAGAAGCCACTTGCATTCCTTGGCTTCTAGCCCCTTCCTCTCTCAGCAAACCCATGGCATAGCATAATCACACTCCTCTCTCAATCTCTCTCTCTCTCTCTGTCTCTCTCTTGCCTCCTTTTATAAGAACTCTGTGGTTGCATCAGGCCCATCCATGTACTCCAAGGTAGAGGTTCAGTGGCTCAGTCACTTAGCATGTGGTATTTACACAACTAAGCCAGGGTCATTTTCCACCTCAAGACCCTTCACTTAATCACATCTGCAAACGCCTTAGTCATATGAGGTAATAGTCACAGATCTCAGGGATTAAGAAGTGGATACATGTGCCAAAACCCGTTTGGCTCAGTGGTAGAGTGTCAGTCTTCGGACTGAAAGTTCTCGGGTTCAATTCCGGTCAAGGGCACATACACTGGTTGCGGGCACATCCCCGGTACAGGGTGTGCAAGAGGCAGCTGGTCGATGTTTCTCTCTCATCAACGTTTCTAGCTCTCTATCTCTCTCCCTTCCTCTCTGTAAAATATCAATAAAATTTTTTTTTTAAAAAGAAGTGGATACATGTGAAGGCCCTTGTGTTGCCTTCACAGATATCCAAAGGCCCCAGTGACAGCTGAGCGAGGAACTACTGCCATTCCCTGTCCATGCGGAACGGTGGATACAGGAATGAGTCTGAGACAGAAAGCCTTCAATGAGGGCTTCCTGGAGAGACAACTCTCCTTCTATCTGTTAAGCGTTAAAAAAGCAAACCTAAAACCGTATCTCTACAGACTCTCCGAGATGAAAGGAGACTGGGAGGTAGATGGTGAAATCCCAGCACCTGGTTTTGAGAACGAGTTCTCAAAGTGCCCGTGAGTTACCTGCAGACCCCGGATGAGAGCCCGGGAGCCCTCACTTTGGACCTGGGGCTTTGGAAGCCTGTGGACACAGCCCCTGTTGGCCCCCGGATTCCTGGGGGAAGCTCCTGTGTCCGAGCCTGGGAACCTTCCCAATCCTTCATGAACCCACCTGGTGGAGCCTTCTCCAGGCCATTCTGCTCTCCTCCCTCTTCCTTCTCAGGGATCACAGGTGGAGCCTGCCTCCATTTAGGGTTCTGGGGACAGGGCCTTCCTGTGCCTTTCACAGGAGCAAGACTTAGGCCGGAGGGATCGTTTCTTCCCAGCTCCCAGCTGGGCAGCGGTGTGAACGGCATCTATTTACAGCTTGAAAGAAGAGGAAGAATGAGAGGCTGGGGAGGGAGGCAGGCAGGCAGGCAGTCTCATAGGGGAGGGGGAGGGGCTGCAAACCTGCTTGGTCTTCAATAATTCAAATTCCCCTGCAATCTGTCTCCTCGGGAGCCAGCGGTGTTTAATCTCGCGCTGGTGTCTCAGGAGCCCCCATTCACGCCCGGCCTCCTTTCCTCCCTCCCAGTCAGCTGTGCCATGGTCTCTCTCCTCATGGCCAACTCTGGTGCCGGGCAACCAAGGCAGAGGCAGGGTGCCCCATGCCTCTCCTGCGACGGGTGATCACAAAGAGGTCCCCCTCTCCCCCCCGCCGAGGGCCCTGAGACACTGCTCCTGCCCAGTTCTTGCCCCACTCAGGTCCAGGTGCATTACTGCTTCCACCCATATGCCCCTCCATAATTGGCAGGCTCTTTGCTCATCACACTCTCCTGATGCATCCTCAGTGTGCTTCCAATCTACCTGACTATGGACCTGGGTCTTGGATCAGCCCAACCATCCATGCTCTCTGCCCCTACCCATGATCATGCCAAGTGGAGTCCAGGAGAGGAAAAACACAGGTTCCAATGTAACTGCCAATGATCCGTGCACCAGTGGGGTCCCTCAGCCTGGCCTGTGCCCTCTCACAATCCGTGGGGATCGGGCTGAAACCAGCAGTCCGACACCCCCCTGAGGGATGTAGTAGTGCACAAAGTGGCAGGTGGCCAGGGAGGAACCTGAGCCTGGGCCCGGCACTGCACTGTTCCTGCTCATCCCGGCCCGCTGCTATGGGGGCAGGAGAGGCTCATGCCACCACAGCTCAGCTGTGAGCCGGCATCTGGTGCCCATCAACCAGCTGAGCAGCATTCCCCACTGTGGTAGGGCACTGACCACCAGGGAGCAGCTCCTGCATTAAGCATCTGCCCCCAAGTGGTCAGTGCGCATCATAGCAACTGGTCAACTGGTCGTTTGGTCGCGTAGGCTTTTATATATACTAGAGGCCCAAGTGCACAGAATTCATGCACTGGTTGGGGGGTGTGGCCTGCAGGGATGGGCCTCTGGAGCACCACTCATCCCAGTCCGCCGAGCGGCTATGGACCCACCCTCTGAGTGGTGTTCCCGCTATGGGACAGCTCCTCCATGGAATGTCTGCCCCCTGGTGGTCAGTGTGTGTCATAGTGATTGGTTGACCCGTCATTCTGGAAGTTCCGCTATTCGGTCACTGGGCTTTTTTATATGTAGACAGATTTTTAAAACCTCCAGCAGTGGTATTTCTCTCTCATCAGAAAAAAATTAAATTTAAATTTAAAAAATAACAATCTTGAAGTGATCTGACTTTAACTTCCTCAATTTCCTTCATTTAGACCTAGAATCTGACCTGATCTGTAACAACCTAAAGACCGCAAGGAAGAGATTTTCCTTCTGCTGCACAAGAATAATCCCTACACTCCGGCTCTTACAAAATATAGCTTCTATTGTCCTTTGTACTAATTACAAAAATAAAAGTCTGCAAACCTGCTCTTCAAGAAAAAATAAAAGCGAACCAGAATACACAGCGAGGAGCCCTGATGTTTTAGAAACGGCATAGAATCCATTCTAACTTGGACCACATAAGAACACTTTGACTGTGAGACTCTGAGCAGAGAACCCAGCCATGACACATCAGGACTCTGCCCTGCAGAACTGTGAGCCACATACAGATGATGTTTCAGCCACTAAGTTTGGGATAACTTGACATGTGGCCATAGAAAACCGATACACCAACCCACAAAGCCATTCTAGACCCATTGTTCTTGCTCTTGCCAACAGTCTTCCAATGCCTCTCAGGGCGCAGCCATTGCCACGACGGGGAGAAGAGGGCATGGGGAAAGCCTTGGGCATGAGGCAGGATGGGGGACTGAAATAAGGGGAAGGGAGGCAGAACAAGTCTGCATGGCCAATGTGATGAACTCTTCTATAAGCATAGGGACAGCTCTGAATGCCAAGTAGTCGTGGAAACTCCTGGCTGTAGCGTGGGGGGAGCCAGGAAGCAGGGGCTTCCTTTGTAGGAGCAGGAACCCAGATCGTTATTTGCAGGGTGATAAGTGAATACAAAGCTCCTATGAGAAGACGCACACTGGAGTGACTCAAGGAGCTGACATTTTTTAAAAATATATTTTATTGATATTTTACAGAGAGGAAGGGCGAGAGATAGCTAGAAACATCAGTGAGAGAGAAACATCGACCAGCTGCCTCTTGCACACCCCCTACCTGGGGATGTGCCCGAAACCAATGTACATGCCCTTGACCGGAATCGAACCTGAGACCTGTCAGTCCGCAGACTGATGCTCTACCACTGAGCCAAACCGGTTTCGGCAGAGCTGAAATTTTTGAGATGATTATCACAGGTGATGGTGAGCATGAGGACGAGAAAGAGAAAGTTGAGGAGGAGGAAGAGAAAGAGGAGGAGGGCGACGACGACAAGGAGCTGGAGGAAGGGCTAAGAGGAAAACAATAAATGAAAAGTCCAAGATAGAAATGCCCGTCCCACATTCTTTAAGCAATTTCTATTAATTTGCATGTTTGGGAGGCAATTCAAAATAAAACAAATACGTTCTTTTCTAACTCAATTGTTAAAGTGCAAATTTTCATCGGTGCCTAATAAATTAAAACCTCCCGTGACACCAAAAAAAAATTCTCCTTGTGCTCTAAATGAGTTAACCTTGTAGAGCAGTAGTGATGTTATTCCTTGAGAGTCTTGATAAATCCATCCCGTGGGTCCCCCTTGTTGGAATGGCAGATCCCAAAGCGTGAAAGAAGCGGACATCAAAGAGGTTGTCCCACAGAACCCCAAAGGTGCAGGCCCTTCCCAAATGTTAACCAACAAATCGTCACCCGGGGAGAATCGGTAGCAGCAGAGCCTAACCGGGAATTCAAGGCACATGATTTATGAAAGGAAGGTCTCGTGAGAGGTCCCCACTGGAGGCGACCCTCAGCCTGAACCCACAGGTGTTCTGGAGGATTAATTGCAACGAACAGTTGGTACCCTGTACCAGTTAGTCATGGGCTGCCCCAGGAGGGTGAGATGTATAACCTCAGGTTCAGCCCAGGGCAGTCCTCTGGAGAACGGGGAAAACTATGAGCTATTAGCAGCCAACACCCACAGCAGCTGGGTGCTGGGAGCACCGGCAGGTAAAAGGACTCTGGAGAGCCTAACAGCTCTGGGCAGGGTGTGAGTCTTCCTCCTCGCAAGTTCCCCAGCCCCGAGGTTAGTCAGAGGATAGAGGCAGAGGATGCCCAACTCTATACGCCAGAAGCATCCAGGTGTCCAACCTTGCCACCCCATAACACCTGTTCCAGCCTTGGCCTTTGGTTGTCCCCCATTCAGGGGACATGGGTTGTCCCCCAGTTCTGGTCCCTGGTCTTTCGGCATTCCTGTTGCCTCCCAGCCTTCTCTACCTCCTCAGTCCTAGTGCAGGGCTTCTTGGCTACCAGCCCGCCCCAAGGCAGGCACTATGGCTAGGGAGTCCTTACCTCTACTTGGATTGGTCTGAGAGACTGAAGAAGTCTTTAGGCTCAGGAAAGACAATATTTTTAAAAAAATATTTTTATTGATATTTTACAGAGAGAAAGGGAGAGAGATAGAGCTAGAAACGTCGATGAGAGAGAAACATCAACCAGCTGCCTCTTGTACACACCCTACTGGGGGATGTGCCCACAACCAATGTACATGCCCTTGACCAGAATCGAACCCGGGACCTTTTAGTCCGCAGACCGAAGCTCTACCACTGAGCCAAACCGGTTTCGGCAGGAAAGACAGAATATTAGGGCTTGAGAGACCTTCAGAGACTCATGCAATCCACATGCAAATCGCAAGGGTCTGTGGTAGGGAAGGATCTTGCCTGGTCCAATCTCTTAACATAGAGTCCAAGAGTTTCACAATCACTGACCAGCTCAGACGTCTACTTTTGGTCCAAGTATCTGTGGTCAGAATTTTAAGGTACGCGGGATGCCTTTTCCGGGCAGAGACTGGGTAGAGCAGGCCATGAACACATCTTCCTCTGAGCCAAAGACGGCCCATCTGTAGGTTAACCAAGAGCCAATCAGAAATTCTTTCTAAAGAAAATGTGGACTGAGATAGAGATTCCTAGCAAGAATGGGTATACCATCTTCTTTTGAAAAAAGATCATAGCCGAAACCGGTTTGGCTCAGTGGTAGAGCATCAGTCTAGGGACTGAAAGGTCCCGGTTCAATTCCGGTCAAGGGCATGTACGTTGGTTGCTGGCACATCCCCGGTGGGGGGTGTGCAGGAGGCAGCTGGTCGATGTTTATCTCTCATCGACGTTTCTAGCTCTCTATCTCTCTCCCTTCCTCTCTGTGAAATATCAATAAAATATATTTAAAAATAAAAATTAAAATTAAATTAAAAAAAGATCATGGCATTGAGAGAGACCACCAGAGGTCATGTGGAATTCCAGCCATAGTTACAAGACGGGTACACTCATGGGTTCACAGGTATTCATACAGGACATTTGTAATTACGGAGGCAAAGTTGAAAAATGTATGCAAGTTCCTGCTGGCTTCTCCTGGCCTAGACAGCAGCGGAAAACACAATCCTTGGGCCCCCAGACCAACCTTTTGGTAAGGCGTTTTAAATTGTGCTCCTTCCCAATGACAATTAACCAGTTTCCCGATTTCAAAAAACCCCAGCCTGCCTGTGGTTTGCGGGAGTGATGGTGGAATGTGTCTGAGGAGCGAGGCGGTCTAATGCATTTTGCCATGGAGATTACCGCCACTGCGGCGTGGGGACAGGGTGGCTGGCTGGGAAAAGGACGAGCGCTCATTGAGCATTCTGCTCAGGCACCCCCCCATTATCCAGGGGGTGGATGATCCAGTTTGGGGATTTTTCATGCCTCTGGCTTCTCCTCCCTTCTACTGTCTGCCCTTTGGCCACATTACAGATCAAATTAGCATGTCTTTGAGAGGATAGAAGGGGAAGGGACAGGTAGAATTCAAATTGGTCAATTTTGCAGCCTCTCTGCTGTTCTAATACGGGGAGATCAAAACCAAAGGCTACTGTGGGCTTTGGGATTATCGGTGGATTATATGGAATCTATACCGGCCCTCCCCTCCATTACTAGAGAAATTGGACTCTGACGAGGACTCACTGCATTTCACATGGACGTCAGAGGCTAGTCCGGAATCCTCAACACATCCATGGTAGAAGTTGAGAGCTGGAAGGGACCTCGCAGATGATCCAGCCTTGGAAAAAATTGAGGCTCGGAGATCTAAAGCGAAGTGCCCAAGGTCACACCACGAGATGACTGCCAGTGGCCAGTGGACGGCTCGGCAGGGAACCTGAAACCAGTCAACTTAGAAATCACGTGACCCTGGCAGGCGGGGTGTGAAATATTGATTAACTGCACCCTCTTTTGATCCCCGTGGCTTCTTGTTGGGACTCCCCACCCACTGCAGATGGAAATGAAGACCATCGTGGCTACAGAGACGACCCCAGCACTGGCAGCAGAGCCCGGGACCCTGAGGTTGCTAAAGAGCGCAGCTGCCTCCAAGGCTGAGACTGCCCAGACCCGTGCAGAGGTGCCAGGGCACAAAACCAGGTTTCCCTTCTGCCCGGCTGAAGGACAGCAGAGTTAAAGACTCAAGAATGGGCGGCGGATGGCCCCTGCCGCCCTGCGAGGCTGGGCTTACTCCGCGAGCGGAAGGCCCACCGCTGCCTTTGGGGCCAGGACGCTGGGTTCACTGAAATTCCATCCCCCCGCATTCTCCACGGAGGGGCAGCTGTCCTCCGCCTCCTGGGAGCACAGTAAGAGGATCTGGCCTCAAAGCAAAAACTGGAGACACAATTAAGACCACCCCCGGAGCCTCTGAGGACAATTTGGTGAGAGGGACACCCGTGATGTCCCCACCCTGTGCAAGCACCTCCGCCGCCCTCTGCAAGGAGGACCCACTCGTCCTCCCAGCCAGGCGACCCATGGAGTCCCCAAGATGCCCAAGCCCTTCCCTCTTCCTGCTCTCCCCTCTTCCCGAGCTGCCTCTCTCCTGGCAGGGCTCATCAGAGAAGCTGAGAGCCACCTTCAACCCCTGGCCTCCCGCCCCCTCCGACATTGCTCCCCGAAGGGGCTCGGCTCACAACCGCACCCCCTTCTGGGAACCCGCCTGGGAGCCGAGGGGGCTGCAGCAATGGCCTTTGGGGGGGTCAGCGGCAACTGTGCAATCGGGGCAGCGCCTCGTCCAACTGGAAGCCCACCCTCCCTTTGGTCTTGGCCGGATCCCTCTCCGCTCTCAGCCCGGGGGCCTGTGCTGGTTTTTCCTGGCAAACGCAGCGCCCTGGGGCGGCCGGCCCGCTGAGTGCAGCCGTGTTGACACAGCCGTCGCGGGACACGTTCCAGGAAGGCGGGCCGGGCGTGTGAGAGGAGAGTTCTCTGAGCTGTGTGGTTTCCGACGTGTCAGCAAAGCAAACGCGGAGAAGTCTGTTTGGCTTACGTGTGTGTGTGTGTGTGTGTGTGTGTGTGTGTGTGCGCGCCCCCGCCCCCTTCCGGAGCTGAAAACGCAGTTGGCCTTGGCCAGCCCCTGTCGCTCTAAAAGAAAGAGAGAAGAGAGTCAGGCCTCCCAGCATCTGGCTCCCTGACACCGGAGGCCTGGACAATGGCAGCTCTCTCAGGCGGCGGGCCCAGGGCCACGTGGCCACGTGACCGTGTCTCTGTGCCCGGGGGAGAGCAGGGGAGCTAGCTGCCCCCGCTCTGGGCACTGAGGTCTGGCCCGCCTGCCCCCAGGCCCTTGGCTCCCCCTCTTCCACCCAAACATCCGAGTCCTGGTCCCAAAAATAGCTGCGTGGGCGGAACCGGCCAGCAGGGCCTCTGCAGGGGGTGGGTGCTCAGCCCCAGCAGGGATGCAGGGATGCAGGGGGCAGGCAGGGCCGGGGTGGAAGAGGGGGGGCAGGGATGGCTGCTCCCGCTGCAGTTCACAAGCTGCCCCTGTCAGGCCGCAGCTCAGCGGCTGGGGGAGGCCCAGAGGGCCATCAACACCCACTCCTCACACTCCTCACACTCCTCCCACCGACTTCTGTTTTCCCCATACGCGCCAGGCAGGCAGCGGCCCAGGCTAACCCATTGCATTGCTTTTCCATCCTCCAGGAAAGGAGTTTTTTTTTAAGGGAGTCTGACCTTCCCATGAACTGGCCAGAAACTCCTCCTTTCTCGCTGGGGACTGCGGCTACCTGGCCGCAGGACAATGGAAGACATTCCTGCTCCCCACCTCCCACCTCCCCAGGAAATGATGCCAGACAAGCCCCCTTTGTTGCAAAAAAAAGAGCGATCCCCAGAGGCGCACACACAATCCAATTAAACATGGGCAGAGGACCTAAACGGGCACTTCTCCAACGCGGACGTGCAGATGGCCGGGAGACACGTGGAAACTGCTCCAAGTCACTGATCGTCTGGAGAGATGTAAATTAAAACCACAATGAGTTATAACCTCACACAGGTCAGAGGGGCTACCATCAACAAATCCTCAAACGACCAGTGTTGGCGAGGATGCAGAGAAAATGGAACCTCGTGCACTGCTGTTGGGAATGCAGATGGGTGCAGCCGCTGTGGAGAATGGTATGGAGTTTCCTCAAAAAACTAAAATTGGAACTCCGATTTGGCCTAGTGACCCCACTTCTAAGAAAGCAGAAACACCAATCAGAAAGGATATACGCACCCCTATGTTCATAGCGGCACAATTACAGTAGCTAAGGTTTGGGCACAGCCCACGTGCCCATTGGCAGGTGAGTGGTTAAGAAAGTTGTGGTACATCTACTCAGTGGAATACTATGAAGCTATCAAAAAGAAAGAACTCTTACCATTTGCAACAGCATGGAGGGACCTGAAGAGTACCATGCTAAGTGAAATAAGCCACCCAGAGAAAGACAGGTATCACATGACCTCATACATGGAATCTAAGTAACAAAATAAACTGATGAACGGAGCGGATCCAGAGACATGGAAGCATGGCACAGAGTGTGGAATCTCAAAAGAGAAGGTGGGGGAAGGTGGGTGGGTGGGAGGTAATCAACCAAAGACCTTGTATGCATATGTGCATGGCTCATGGACACAGACAATGGGGTGTGAGGGCCTGGGGGCAGGGGACAGGGGGGGCTGGAGGGGGTGGATGGGGGGAAAGGGGAGACTTTCAACAATAGTGAATTATTTTGAAAGACACAAATATATAAAGTAAAAGAAAACAGAACTTGGTCTGTGTGGGTTGGGGGTAGATGGAGAATACTAGAAAATAACTTCTTTAAAAACAACTGACCTGCCGAAACGGGTTTGGCTCAGTGGTAGAGCGTCGGTCTGCGGACTGAAAGGTCCCGGGTTCGATTCCAGTCAAGGGCATGTACATTGGTTGCGGGCACATCCCCGGTAGGGGGTGTGCAAGAGGCAGCTGGTCAATGTTTCTCTCTCATTGACGTTTCTAGCTCTCTATCTCTCTCCCTTCCTCTCTGTAAAATATCAATAAAATATATATATTTTTTAAAACTGACCTGACCAAACTTATTTTGCAAAGAAGTAAACTCCGTCTCAGAGCGGGGATGTGACCCCCACGAGGCCTTGCGCTGCCTTAGTCACGGAAGAAGGTGGCGCCAGCTCTCCGATAGGGACCCCCTACGTCACTCTTAAAGGCAAGTTCAGAATTCCTGGGAGGCCCTGGGGCTGGGCTTTTTTTTTTCTTCAGGTAATCATCTTGGCAAATGTGCTGAGCTGTAATGACTTTGGAGGTTTCAAAGTCCCTGGCGTCACTTGAGCCTTTGTTTCCCGGGACAGAGCCCGCGGTTGACTCTCTGGCAGATGACTAATGGCAAGCTGACTTTGGAGTCTGGTTACCAAGGTCGGAGCTGTAGATGTGACACTGCCGCCTCCGGGAGGGGCCTGTGCTGAGGGCGGGGGGCCTGAGCGTCCGGCCCGCAGAGTCAAAGATGAGAGCAATGGCTCTCCTGCAGCAAGAGCTGTGGCCAGCGGGTGTGGCTCATGCACCAGGAGGTCGCTGGTTTGATTCAGGTCCGGGTACATGCTTAGGTTGTGGCTCCATCCCCAGTAGGGGGCATGCAAGAGGCAGCTGATCTCTCTCTCTCTCTCTCTCTCTCTCTCTCTCTCTCTCTCTCTCTCTCTCTTCCTTTCTCTGAACTGGTTTGAAACAGAAGTGCAGAGCAAACGGAAGGAGCCTGTCAGTTGAGAGGTGCCTTCGATGCCTGGGCCACAGATTCACAGCGGGGAACCCAGAAAAAAAACGCCAAGTTCTAGTTGGATCCGGGCATTGGGGGGGGGGGGGGGACACCGGAGGCAGCTGTCCCTCGGCTCGCAGTGCAGGTTCATTATGTGTAAGCTCAGTGGAGAATTACATCAGTCTATGCAGCTCAGACACTTGACAGAGTGCCTCAGCTCAATATTGGGCTCATTGGGAGAGACCCACGGGTGTAGCAGAAACGCCTGAGCTTCCGCACCGAACAGAGAACTGTAAACCCCAGCTCCACCCCTTTCTAGCTGAGTGCCACCAGGGACATCACCTGACCTGCTAAGCGTCTGTCTCCTCATCTACCAATCGGAGGGTGCCACCTCCCGAGTTCGCAGTGTGTTTCCACATCAGTGTCTCTCAGCCACCTGGCGAGGCTGCTATTGTGGGGCTCGCTTTACCCCTGAAGACACTGGGGAGCCCCCAGAGGAGTCACCCACTCAGTCCCGTGTATCCCAGTTGAGCAGATCTGGGCTGGGCTCCTAGTCCCCACGCTTCCCACCACCCCATGCTGCCTCTTACCCAACCTCCCCCCGGGCCGGGGAGAACACAGGGGCCGAGAACACTGCATTCTGAAGTAGCCTCGGTTTGCTTTGCCAGCGTTAGCTGGGCGGAATGGCTCCCGCAAAGAAGGGTGGTGAGGAGAAGGGCCGTCTCGCCATCCACGGGGTGGTGACCAGAGAACACATCGTCAACATCTCAAGTGCACCGTGGGGTGGGTTTCCAGAAGCGTGTCCCTTGGGCACTGAAGGCGCCCGGAAGTTTGCCATGAAGGAGACGGGAACGCAGGTGTCCGCACTGACACAAGGCTGAGCAAAACTGCCCGGGCGGAAGGAGTAAGGAATGGCGTGTGGTACCCAGGTACAGTTGTCCGGACAACGTAACAAGGATGAAGATGCACCAGGCAAGCTCTGTACATGGCTCCCCTGTGCACCTGTCACCACGTTCAAACATCCACAGCAGTTCATGTGGGTGAGAGCCAACTGCTGACTGTCAAATAAAGTTATAAAACTGCAAAAAAAATAAAACAAAACAGCCAAGATTCAAATTTATGGAGGGAGAAAGTAGACTGCGGTGGCTTGGGGCCGGGGGGGAGGGGGCTGGGGGGGAGGATGGAGATTAACTGTAAGCTGGCACGGGAGATCTCACTGGGGAAGAAGAGGCTGTAAAACTGATTTATGGTGACGGCCGCACAACGCTGTAAATTCACTCTAAAGCACTGAATTGTACACTTGAATTGTAGGATGTATTTATAAACTGCACCTCACCAAAGCTGTTCACAAAAAGCTAAGATTAGCCCAAGCTGGTTTGGCTTGGTGGATAGAGCGCCGGCCTATGGCCTGAAGGGTCCTGGGTTCGAGTCCTGCCAAAGGCACATGCCTGGGGTCTCGGGCTCGATCCCCAGTTGGGAGGCGAGCAGGAGGCAGCCGATCAATGATTCTCTCTTATCATTGATGTTTCTATCTCTCTCTCCCTCTCCCTCTCTGAAATCAATAAAAAAAATATTTTTTTAAAGCCAAGATTATAAAGTCCTCATTTTCTCAGAAGACTCTGTCTGATTTTGCAATCACATTGGGAAATGATTATCATTAGCTTATTTCCTTCATAATGTGTCCTTTGTCGTTATTGATTTGGAAAAGAAAAGATCCTCTTTCCTCTTTACTCTAACAGTAACCATTAACCACACGGTTACCACCTGCTTCCTTTTGTTCTCCTCACTGTGAGACCACAGGTTGGCCACCGTGAGGCCGGTCGGGATGAGAAGTCAAACATGTAATGGTGGCACGGGGGTGGCATGCTATGCACGCTGGCAAATGGCAGGGTTAGAGGCCTGGAAGCCCCCATATGCCCTCCCTTCCCAGGGTGAGTCTCTCCTGGGGCTACCGAGTGCAGTGGACCAGGCTGGAACCTCCCTGCTCAGGAGAGCCCCACCCCACCTCCCGGTCCCCAGGCTGGCTGGACAGACCCTGGCTTTTCAGAAGGCTGGGCTGTGGTTCCCGTGGCACCAGCGCACGTGGGAGGTGAGCTGCGTCACCAATTCCCCCCTGCGAAGGCCAAGGAGCGGGGAGAGATTCCAGACTGGATCCTAAGGGGGGGCGGGGCCTGCACACGTGGCGTTTACCCCCCCGTGCTCTGTGCTGGCCGATTCCACTGCATTCCTTACCCCTGGAGGGCTGGACAGCAGCTCTTCGTGGCTGTGGCTTAAAGGGAGTGATGTCTGTGGTCTGGTGACACTGGCGCATTGACTCTGATTGGCCCCGGGGTGCACACAGCAGGTTCACATGTTGTATGTGTGCATCACCCCCACATTGTGTCCACAACCAGCTGTGGCCGTGAGGGAGGCAGAAGACGCCTCGGAGGTGTTGGGGGCCCTCTGGACCAGCTGCCTTTGTTGGCACCGGCGGGAGCAGGGGAGGGTTTGAGGCAGGATGTCAGCCTGGGCAGAGGAGCGGGGGAGTGAGGCAGAGGAGCGGCGGCAGGCTGGGCGGGCACGTGGATGAGCAGGTCACCAGTGGGGCAATGAGGCTGAGAGGAAGGAGCTGGGAGACGAGGAACAGATTCTCGAACCTGAGGGAGCGTCAGAGCCTCCCTGAGGCCCCTCAGAGTTTCTGGTTCGGTAGCTCTGAAGTTGGGGGGCCTGAGAATGTGCACCGCCATCACGTGCCCAGGTGGTAACAAAATAACAGCCCAGTCCTGGCCGGTGGCTCAGTTGGTCAGAGCCTCATCCCCATATGCCTAGGTTGTGGGTTTGATCCCAGTTGGGGCACATACAAGAAACAGCCAATGCGTGCATAAATAAGTGGAACAACAAATCGATGTTTCTCTCTCTCTCTCTCTCTCAAATCAATCAATAAAACATATTTTAAAGAAAGAGCATGCTTCAGAGTGGTCAGAGTTGGGACAGTTACCCACCGATTCCTGCCTCTCGCTGGCTGAAGGCTGCCCCTGGGGTGGCGACCCCCCTGGCATCCTGTGTACCCGCCTCAGAGGCCCTGCAGCCGGAGAAAGCCCTCAGGCCAAGCGTAGCAGGCTCCCTTGTCCGGAGCCACGGGGCGTGCGGGACAGAGCGCTGGCGCCAGCGGCCCTGCCACACCACCTACAGGAAGTGTCTTGAGATGAAATCACATCCCCTGAGATCGATGAAAGAGCACTCCACAAGAGACTTCGGTGCCCAGCTGCTCTGGCCCTCACCGCTGTGTGACCTCCAGCAAGTCTCTCACCCTCTCTGGGCCCCCAGCTGAAGATTCCGAAGGCCCCATCTATCTCAAAGACCCCCCAATTCTCTGACACCCAGATCCGAGTCACCACCCTCAACCACCGCCTGTGACACGCTCCGTCCTGAGCACAGCTGCAAGGAGCTCCAACATTCACATTGTTGCCCCTGCCCACCCTTCCCCCGGACTCGCCCAGGCCAGTGCTGCCCCCTGAGTGCCAGGCAGTGCCCTCCCTCGGGTGGCCTCCTGGGTGGGCCCTCGGGCCCCTGGTCCCGGGCCCCAGGCTCCCCGCCATCCCCGGCGGGTGCATCTGCATTGATGGGCTACTTAGTCTCAATCAAGGATTATAAGACTTTGCATTTTCCTCTAATGGGTTATGCCGCTGAACTAGTAAGCTGCTTAATCTTTGCATTTGGGCTAGGATGCTGTGTTACAGCTGACTCCACTGTTGCCCCACCTCCCGCCCTTTCCCTGGGCAGCAGGCCATCACCACGCCTGGGGGTTGGGCTTTCTGGGCACCTGGGTGTGAGGCAGCTGGGATTCGGCCGGGCACTGGCCGGGGTGGTCTGGTCTGGGCTTCCCGGGGTCAGGGCGCTCCGGCTCCTGCAGCTGGGGCAGAGGAAGCACCCGGGGCTCAGGTTGAACCCGGTGGCTCGGTGAGCAGACATCCCACTACTGTTGTCCCCGAGGCAGTAAGAGTTTGCACCCCTCTATCAGTAAGGCAGTCTCTCCTGCCGCCTTGGAGGGCAGCATGCAGATCTTTTGGGCGAGGTGGGCTCAGAGGGCAAGTCTCAGAAAAGGGGGGCTGCTATGAACCCCCTCAGCCCTTCACAGCAGCTGGTGGAGGGGTGACCCACAGCCACAGTGCCCGGGGAACACAAACATCCGTTCTCAGGTCTCCACACCGAAGAGTGGAAGAATCGCTGAGAAGGGAGGAGAGACCCGGCTTTCTGTAAAAAAATGCCACCGGCCTGGCACGGAGTCTTACCCTCAGAGGAGAGGACACAGCAAAGAAGGCACTGCAGCTGCCCCCCCCTCTTTCCCCCCCACCCCCCCCCCCACCGCTCCCTCTTCCCTTCTCTAGAGGTTGGGGCTAAGAATAGAAATTGAGAAGGTGCTGGTTCCCATGTGGCAAATTTTTCTTCATTGATGGTATGTAATTGCATTGCATTTTTATTAAATAAGTCTCCAGAATAATCTTAAGATGTGCAAAATGAGAAATCAAGATGTAATTGTGAGGCCTTAGAATATCTTGGAAAATATATGTCTAATCCTCTCCCCTCTGGGTTCCGCTTTGAAGTTGGGTACATTTTCTTGATTCTTAAAGAAGATAAATTAGAGAAAGAATGTATGTGGGAGTCCTCTAAACTATCAAAATACGTACCTTAAAGTTTAAAATATTTCATGAGTTCACCATCCCGTATATATTTATTCCTAAGGTATTGTCATATCCCAGAACACATATCTCCTTAAAAGAAGAAGGAAGAAGGAAGAAGGAAGAAGGAGGAAGGAGGAAGAAGGAAGAAGGAAGCAGGAAGGAAGAAGAAGAAGAAGAAGAAGAGGAAGAGGAAGAGGAAGAAGAAGGAAGAAGGAAGAAGGAAGAAGGAAGAAGGAAGAAGGAAGAAGGAAGAAGGAAGAAGGAAGAAGAAGAAGAAGAAGAAGAAGAAGAAGAAGAAGAGCCGAAACCGGTGTGGCTCAGTGGTAGAGCGTTGGTCTGCGGACTGAAAGGTCCTGGGTTCGAATCCGGTGAAGGGCATGTACATCGGTTGTGGGCACGTCCCTGGAAGGGGGTGTGCAGGAGGCAGCTGGTCGATGTTTCTCTCTCATCGACGTTTCTAGCTCTCTATCCATCTCTCTTCCTCTCTGTAAAAAATCAATAAAATATATTTTTTTAAAAAAGAAGGAAAGAGAGAGAGGAAGGAAGGAAGGAAGGGAGGGAGGGAGGGAGGGAGGGAGGGAGGGAGGAAGGAAGGAAGGAAGGAAGGAAGGAAGGAAGGAAGGAAGGAAGGGAGGGAGGGAGGGAGGAAGGGAGGGAGGGAGGAAAGAAAAGAGGAAGGGAGGGAGAGAGGAAGGAAGGATACTTTGAACCCTACAATGGAAACATCCATTTTTCAATGTCGGAAAACACTTATCAGTGGCAATCAGAATGATATTGAAGGAGTTTGTTTAAAAAAAAATGGGTTTGTTCACTCGGACTGTGCATAACAAGGTAAACTGTTCTTTCCTAATTGCCAACAGCAGAGAGCACATTAAATATCTAATGGGATGTCAAAACCAATCACATTCTTGCTCCTGCTCTAAGGGTTGTGTAAGCAGTAGCTAGAGCTTGTGAAGAGGGAGAGGGTGGCCCTCACTCACCCATCCAACCAGGACGACCGAGCGTCTCCTGGGAGCCCGCGCTGTCCTGCGTGCTGGGTCACCTCGGGGGGCAGACCCCCAAGCCGCCTTCAGACGCTGAAATAGCAGGCCCATGGTTTCTGGGGTTCGGCATCCGTATTGGGAAGATGTTTCCATTTTTAATACTCTGCTGCTCTGATAAATAATGTTCTCCCAGGTTCCCAAAGGGAGAATTAATTTGGGGAAACAAATCAGTTGTCGCTTCACTCATTGTTATGGTAATAGAGAAATTAGGTTTTTAATTAAGACTGAGGGAGGATGGAAGAGCAAGAGGAAAATAAACCCCACAGGCTTGGATGCAGAAGGGACGGGACAAGTCTCCCTTTTTGCTGTGGGTCTGTACTTCCGGTCAGAGCGGCTTCTGCGGGTGAAGGCGTCTACCAGGAGGCCCAGGACTCAAACCCAGGCAGTCCGATGCCGCACGCTCAGAACCTTTCCCCTGTATTAACGTTTAACACATGATAATGGGGTCTGGCCCCAGCCGCTTTGGCTCAGTGGACAGAGTGTCAGGCCTGTGGACTGAAGGGTCCCGGGTTTGATTCCGGTCAAGGGTGCGTGCCTAGGTTACAGGCTCCTCCCCGGCCTGGGCCCTGGGCCCTGCGTGCAGGAGGCCACCAAGCAAGGTGTTTCTCTCACATGGATAGTTCTCTTTGTCTTCCTCTCTCTTCCACTCTCTCTGAAAATCAATGGAAAAATATCCTTGGGTGAGGATTTTTTAAAAATAATAAATAAAGTGGCTATTCTGCCTCTAGATTTCTTAAAAACCTACACAATGACTACAATATACTCCAAATATTTTTTAAATAAATAAAATAAAATAAAAATGGGGGCTGGAAAATGGAACAAATTGATGTTTCTCTTTTTTTCTCTCTGGTTCTTCCTCTCTCTAAAATCAATCAAAAATTTTTTTTTTAAAAAAAAGAAAGGGAAAGGATGTGTCCAGTACATTTATCAGTCATCTTTATTTTTTGAAATCACTACTATACCTCAAGTGATTTGTTTTAATTGGGAGGAGGAGGAGGAGAGGAAGGAAGGAAGGACGGAAGGAAGGAAGGAAGGAAGGAAGGAAGGAAGGAAGGAAGGAAGGAAGAGGAGGAGAAAGAGGAGGAAGAGGAGCAGGAGAAGGAAGAGGAGGAGAAGGAGATAAGAAATAAGGGGGGGAAATACCAAAGAAGCAGGAAGGAGAATCCGCTGCGTTCCCACTATCCACAGACCACGCATTCTCATGTGAACGAAACAGGAGGCCGTGCAGAAAACCCAACAAGCTCAGGGGGGCCACCGGCAATCCTTACAAACTCAGTGACCGAAAGTCACCACTCACGATAATCTAATCACAAATTCCTAACTGGGCCCGTCATGGCGGGAGTCACGTCCCAGGCCTGTCGATGCCTCAGCCAAGGTCAATCTTGACCTTAGTGAGCCCTGTCCATTTGTTCTGATGCATCTAGAACAGCATACCTTTGAAATGTCAGAGTAATTTTCTTTTCCAGACCCCTCAGAAGCACAGCCACAGGCACCAGGCACCAGACCAAGAAACTCCTCCTTGTTATCTCGTGGCCCGCATACCATCCCTTGTATCGTAATGTGGTTAACTACCCTGCATCGAAGGTAAAGAAAGCATGAATCTCTCCTGGCTTTTTACCCAATCCCAGAGAGTTCTCCACTTTACTTTCTCCCCCCTCCTTAACCTGCCACTAATAGATTTCATGTAGCTCTTCTTACATTTTCTCCTTCCATTCTAAATGCATAAAATAAGCTGCAAAACTGTCAGTTCCCGGCATGTCCTCGAATCTTGGCTCAGGAAAGTTCTTATAAAGCTTTCTGCAAGTTTAGATGGTCTTTCATCAACATTCAACGGGACCAATACAGCCCCTAAGGACACAAAAATTGGTCCTCATGAGGAGAAAAACGTACTTTTTTCGTATACAAAGCACAGCTATCCATCCATACAATACATAAGCACATAAATAGACAGAATATCTGTAATACTAAAATTTCACTGGGAAACAAAATTAGAGAGAAAACAGTCTAAAAAGTCTCCACGGGTGGAAGAGTAATAATGTCTTTTTAAGGTGAGAAACACTGCCCCTAGGTACCTATTTCAATACATTGGTAGCTATCTGCACAAATTTTCCTAGCATGCTATGTTTTCTTTCATCAAAATGGCATTATGTGTACATGTTATACTTTTCCGTGTCACTAAGCATTATTCATAACTAGAGGCCCGGTGCATGAAATTCATGCACTCCAGGCAGGGGGCAGTGGAGTCCTTCAGCCCAGCCTGTGCCCTCTCAAAATCTGAGAGCCTGTGATCGATCACCCCAAAGAAGTAGGCCCCGCCCACCCAGCCGGGGCTCTGCGATGAATTGTCCCCGCAGAGGGAGGCCCCACTCACCTGCTGCACCACTGCTGCGGGGTAGCCTGGGCCTCCCTCTTTGGGGCGATTGTGGAGCCCCCTAGTTGATCAATTGCCCCACCAGCCAGAGGCCTGGGCCACCCTCTGTGGGGTAAACATGGGGCGAGGACTGGGCCCCTGACCAATTGCATCGCACCGCCTTGGCTGGCCTGGCGCCAGTGGGTGTCATAGCGTGGTCATCCTGAAGGTCGCCTGGACGGTTGTTCTGTGTTCAATTGTTTGGTCGATTTGCATATTACACTTTCATTTTTATAAATAGCATTTTATACCATTAACAAAGCATCTTGCATACAGTAACTCATATGATATTTATAAAAAGTGTAGAGATAGATATTTTTATTATTACATCATTTTAGAGTTGAAGAAACTGAGGTCAGAAACTTGCCTCAAAGTCTGTTAGGCAATACAAATATCAGAGCCAAACTTGAATCTATCAAGATCATTGGGTTGATCTTGCTTTTTTGGCCCCCTAGCCTTTTGAGGAGGAAGCTTGGTTCATTTATTTTAATTTTAGTTTCCTAGCAAACACTGTAAGTTTTCCTCAGGTATCACTTAGGCTTCATCTCAAGACATGTATATTTTCTCCATCAGAGAGACACATGATCCTTTTGCATTTGCAAACCTGTGACCAGGTTCCAATGAGATCGTAAGGGCAAGGACTTCATTAAGCCTCAGAGCTTTCCTTTTCATGTGACCTTGTAGCTTCTTAGATGATATTGACCACCTGTCCCTAGACAGGCCTTGGACACACGTCTGGCCCTTGGTCTGGCATCAGGAGGCTGTAGGAGGCACGCCCTCCCAGGTGAATGCCTTTACCTCTTCCTTGTTCTAGACCCCATGCCCAATCCCCACACTTGGGGTCCTGTTCACAGCACAAATGTGGTGGGCACTGAAGGACTAACTTTCATTTAATTCAGCAGCAGGCAACCGGCAGCAAATAGGCCTTGAGAAGAAATGACGATGAGAAACACTGGTCTTGTTCTTGCCATGAATTCTATTGTATTTTTTTGTTTTGATTTTTTTTTTTGAAAATTTCTGTCCAGCTCAAGCCCAGCTAGCCATAACACAGAAAGAGAGCGTGTGTTTGCAGGCAGGCACTTGGGTACCAGCAGCTGAGGCTTTGCCCAGAGCCGGCCTGGCTTCCTGGAACCCTGCATTCCACGTGTAAGCTGACCCTTTCCTGATAGATCATGGCAGGCTTCTTCCACCGTGGCTACGCCTGGAGCTGGTCTGGCGTCTTCTCGGAGCCCTTTCCCATCACCTGCACCGCAGGCCACTCTCTGAGCCAGTTTAGACCAGTTCGGGCTCTGCTCTTCCAGTGAGAGCAGTGCGGGGAAAACATTCTGCTGTCTTGTAAAACTTGTTCAGCCGAGAACTTGGCTACCAGGGTTGCTATGGCAACTTGAGCAGATGATTAGGGAGAAAGCTGTGCTTCCTGTTGGAATGTGGGGCCTGTGCTTGTGTGTGCACATGGGTGTGTGTAGCACGGAGAAAGAGAATGACATTCCTACTAAGAAATCCACATAAGGCGCCGGGATTACCCCATAAGCCTTGTCTGTTGTTCCCAGTTGAGTGGAGCCCGGATGCCATTGCAACTGCAATTTCAAGACAGCACGAAGCCAATCCTTTCCAAACTGCATGGGTGAGATCTGTGCTTGTGGAAATCTTCCCCTCAAGTGTGTTTCCACCACATTTTGTGAGAGTATAGTCTCTTCATAATCTCTCACATCAGTGGGCCTTCAGGTATCTACAGACGGATGGACACCGTGCCTGTCAATCTGGAAACGCTCTTCATGGCAGGTGACAGGTATGCACTGACTGCTTATGAGAACTGGATGCACCTTTGAATGTGAATTTACTGGCACTTGAACTTCTTTCAAATGAAGTCTAGATTTTCTACAAGGTGTGTCATCGAAATTATAGATTTATATTTTTAAATATTTGTATTTGTTTTTATTGATTCTAGAGAGAGGAAGGCTGAGGGAGGGAGAGAGGGAGAGAAATGTCGATGAGAGAGTAACATCCATCGGCTGCCTCCTACACGCCTCCTACTGGAGATCAACCTCACAACCGGGGCATGTGCCCTGACTGGGAATCCAACCATGACCTGGTTCATAGGTAGATACTCAACTACTGAGCTACACCAGCCAGGCATGAAGCACAGATTTTGACTCATATCGCGCACTCAGAATTTGTAAGAATTTTTGCACTCTCAGTACCGTTGTACGTAACTCAGAGTTTTATACACTTTGAGTGTATTTACTTAATAAAATATTTTAAACTTTCAGGGATAAAACATCTGAATCACATGTAACTGAAAAAAAGGTGGCAGTGTTAACACTAGACTTTTTAGAGACAAAACAAGACTCTGCACAGATCCCTCTGCTCTCAGACATTAAGTACAAGAGATTCGCTGGGTGCTTCTAATGTATCCAGCTCTGTTCTAAGTGTTATGTTCTTATTCATTGAATTCTAACAATAACAACACAAAGCAGATACTCTTATCTCTATCTTACAGAAAAAGAAATGCAGGCACAGGGAGAAGCCACAGGGCAGTAATGGTGAGATGGGGATGCACAGTGGGTGATCTGGCTTCACTGCCCTGTCCTCCCCAGACCAGGGATCTGCCCTCGGGTGGGGCAGGAGATGGGGATCCCAGCTCAGAGCCCAGCCCAGCACTTTTCTCTATTGCTCCCCCTCCAGCTCTCTGACTCTCCCCTCCTCAGCCCTCCTACGGATCTGACTTCCTTTGCGGTAAGACCACCAGTTCTTCCATCATCCCGTACTCCTTCAGAAACCCTTGTTTAGGGCCTAAACCTTGGCCTTCTGGTGTTCAGGCAGTCTAGAATTTTGAAGGTCTTATCTCTCAGAGTTACTGCCTCTGCCATGAGCTTCAAAAGTCTGTTTCAAAACCCAAAGCTGGGCACTGGCTCATTCCCACCCCCATGTCTCAGTCTGCTCCCGAGCAGCTAAGCCTCATGGGCTAATTATAGCGGAGGAAGGACTGTGGATTAAAATGAATTAGTAAGAATGAAGATACTTCAATTAAAATTTCAAAATATTATTCCTCTACGTGTTGAATCTGGGAATAAAAATATTATTAATTGCATATGTGGGAAATACATGAATAAGTAAATAGAATATGTTAATATTTTAAATATTCAGATCTACTAAATGGCATATGTTATAAGTAAAGCCAACAGATCTATCAGGCCTTATTAGAGTGCCTTCTCTCTCAACGTGCAAGCTTCCTTTTAGATCAAAATCATCCCAATTTTCAGCCGCAGCATTCCTGACCTAGGTGTGGCCATTTGACCAAATTCTGGTTCACAGCACTTCTGTTCACTGGCCGTAGGAGCTCGAACTGGTCATAGAGTCTCTATCACAGAACAAAAACACCAGGAAGAACCATGGAGATACGCCATCTAAGGCAGGGGAGGGGAGAAAGAACAGAACGTGAAGTGAGGTTCCCAGGCTCCCCAGGAGCCACCGAAAAGGCTGGATCTTGAACCCAGTCGTCTCCTGGCTATAGAAAGTCTTTGACATGGCCCCACAATTCCCCCCTTCTCTAAGTTTCAGCTTTTTCTTCTGCAATGTGAGGATAATAAGAGCACATATGTAGTGGGCAGAGTGAATGTTCAGCCCCACCAATTCTATGCCACTCCTCCCCCATGAGTAGTGGAAATGTGATTTGAAAAATTGGCCCTTACTCCAAAGGCAGACCTTGATTAGTCTTGGCCAATTATAATAACTTCATTTCCCCTGCAACTGATTGAGTCCCTTGGCATTCTCTGTGTACACTGTTATTGGATAAGGCATGGCCATGTGACCTAGGTTGGACCAATCAGAATTACGGAGAGATATTTGCTTATTGGAAAAGAAGTACCTTCTTCCCCCCCTCTTCTCTCTCCTCCTCCTCTTCTACTTCTCTTCTCCTTCCTTTCTCCAAACATAATGGTGTTCTCCTAGAGTGCTGATTGAGATCAGTAACCATCCTCCAACCTAAATGATTATCCTGAGTTGTAAGCTTAAATAAGGCAACACAAGCACTTAGCACAATGCCTAGCCAAAAAAGTGCTCAAATAGCACAGCCAGTCATACAATGACAGTCTGTCCAGTAACTTCCCTGATTCATAAGGAAATTACTTCATTGTTCCATTCTATTCCATCTTGGTCAGGGTGTAAGAATAGCTTTACAGCCCATTCCATGCAAATAGTTCATGTTCCCAAACCTCTGTTCAGAGGGGCATCAGGGGGTCCTGCTGGATTACCTTCCAGCTACAGGTGAGTGGGAGAAGTGGGTATATCTCCCTTCTACCCCATTCCTCATCCTACAGGCAGAAGGACCTTCTCCTCTCCCTCACTCTGAGCATCCATGGTCCTCTGTACCCTCCTTTCCAGCTGGCCTCTTCCTCCTCAGCACACCAGCCCCAGTGGCACCTGGTTTGGGAGAGCAGCACGCATCCCATTAGTCCCTGTGGACTGCAGCTTCCTTAAGTCTTTGGTTCTGCCTCACTAGGGAAACAAA
The DNA here is from genome assembly GCA_963924515.1 of Vespertilio murinus. Lineage (NCBI taxonomy): Eukaryota > Metazoa > Chordata > Mammalia > Chiroptera > Vespertilionidae > Vespertilio > Vespertilio murinus. The sequence goes on along the minus strand of OZ004715.1, from coordinate 6,317,487 downwards.
GAGTAGCTTTTAGGGTACCTATGAGAGAAAAGGAGGGGTAGGGGGAAAATAATAGGTCACATAAAGATAGATTCTCCTCCCTTTTGAGAAACCAATGCATTCATCCATTTGAAGCATCTAATCCAAGCATCTGGGTCATCACAAGGACCCAAGTCTTAACAGCCATTGCTACTTGTAATGGATTCATTGTAAACATGGCCCCAGTTCTCACTTCTGCTCAAAGCTTTGCTTCTTTGCAATGTGACTTTGCAGCTCCTCCCATTAAGACATAGAGACAACCCCTTTCCCCCCCAACCCCAAAATCTGGGCCAGTTTCTGATTTGCTCTGGCCAATGAGATGTGAAGAAAGGGATGGAGGGCCAGAGCTGAATGAGGCCTACGGTGGCCTCGTATGCTTTCCTCTCCTTAGAGCCCAGCCTCGCTACCATGAAAACAAGCTAGAGTGTGGGAGGTCATGTGGAGGAAAGACAAGCCAACCAGGGGGCTGAAAATGCCCTAAGAGCCCAGCTAATATCAACGGAACATGGGCAAGATTAGCAGAACTGCCCCGCCAACGCACAGACTCACGACCTGGTTAAATGGGTATTGTTGTACCCCACTGAGGTTTTCCTGGTTGTTTTTTCATGCAATATACTTGTGGCGATAGCAAACTGATGTGTTGCTTTGGGGTGGTTTTTTTTGTTTGTTTGTTTTTTACTATTATTATTCTTTTAAACAGGCAGCAGGCTGAAGAAAAGAGAAAAATGCTGTGGGCAGGCTAACAGCTGCTCAGGCAGACAGAGCCCCCTGGTCAAGTAGGTCATGGATGGGAGAGATGGAGAAGGCGGAAGCAGGAAGGAGAAGACAGCACCTTCTGAATTTGCCTTCCCATACATCAGTGGTCTTCCAATTTTGCCAACACGCACATCTCCAAAAGAATTTTGAAGAACCAATGCACCCCATTGCATATTTTCAAGTTCGCATGTAAACCTTTACATCATAAGCTTAGCGATTGCAAGGGATATAATTTTCTGCAAATGTTGACATTGAAACATGGAACTATTAGTCTTTTAAAATATTAAAGGGAATCCGGAGCTCATAATAATTTCATGCTCACCACCTAATTTAAAATATATGCATAAGCTCTTCTGCACTGTTGAGAAATTTCACTTCTTTCATTTTTCTCCTTGAATTCATATTTCTTTTCTACTCCCTTCACAAACCTTGAACATAATTTAACATACTGCTAAAATCTGAAAATCTTTTATTGATCACCCCATTATACATTTAAAATATATTAAATATATATTTTAGTACATTAAAAAATGTATTTTATTCCTGTGACCTTGAGCCTCTCTGTGTTTAAAAAAAAATTGCTTCTGAATTGAATTATCACACAACCGACCAAAACTGCAAAAAAAAAAAAACTACCAAATTTGATAACTTTTTAAAACATGAAATGTTAAATATAATTGGAAATGCATCTCCTAATGAGATGAAATACAGTCTAACTTCTCATATGCATTTAATGAAACTGAAAGGTCCATTCTGCTGAAAATTAATCAGTCCAGAAGCTACAATAATATTATTCTTGTTAACAGGAGGTAGAAAAGATTAAATGGTTTATATGCTAAAATAAAATGAGCATTAGCTATCACTGAATTATTTCGTGATGTGATTTCATAAAGAGGATTTCAAATCATCTTACTGAACAGCGTACATGGCATCCAAAACAAGTCACCTAAAATTTTTATCTGTGGGTCATACTTGATGTGTCTTGAGAATTGTGGCTGTCTGGGCAAACCTTCCCGCTGTACTTAAATGGTTCGGTGTCCCCAACCTCTCTTCTTGTGCTGTGTGAGGCGCTCTTCCTTTCCGCTGAAGACCTGACCTGGGCTTAGCACTGAGCACAGTTGGAAAGGATTGCTTCATTGAAATACCTTTTTAAAAGCTGACTTCTTTTTCTGTTAGCACTCACTGCTTCTGACTAATGCTCTCCTTGCTTTGTTGTCACTGGATTCTGTTTCAAGAAGGAAAATTATCTTGGCTCCCACCCTCAGACCGCCATATGTCCGGATTCAGAACATCCTAACGTGTCAAAATGCTGTTTCTTATAGACCATTTTCCCCTGTCACATAAGAGGTATGAGATGGGGAAAGAAGGGTGTTCCCAGGGCAGCGGAATCCTCCCTTCTCTCCATTCTTCCTGAGGCTTTCCCCGTCTGGTGGGGATGTGCCAGAGGAAGGGGAGTGAAGGGTATGCTTTTCTATTTTAAAATAATAAAGTAGGAGAACCGATTGTAAATTCAGTTGTATTCTCATGCAAATCAAACCAGAAAATTGTGAGTATGGAAATTAAGGATCTGGAAAATGATGCGCCTTTAAAACAGCCCGAGCTCACCCAAACCGGTTTGGCTCAGTAGTAGAGCGTCGGTCTTCGGACTAGAAGGTCCCGGGTTCGATTTCGGTCAGATGCATGTACATTGGTTGCGGGCATATCCCCGGTAGGGGGTGTGCGAGAGGCAGCTGGTAGACGTTTCTAGCTCTCTATCTCTCTCCCTTTCTCTCTGTAAAATATCAATAAAATATATATTTTTAAAAATAATTTAAAAATAAAATAAAACAGCCTGAGCTCCTGCTCAGCACCCCCTGGGGGCTGCCTCCCTAGATGCTTTCCTGTCTACACAAAGGCTCCTGCATCTGTTGTTTCCCTGGACCCCACACTGGGCTGAAGGCAAAGAAAGAGAGCTCACATATCCAGTTTATTGAGGTGGAGACAGAAGCTGGGGGAGAAAGGAAGGGGAGGCATTAGGTGACTATTCCAGACCCATATATGCAGTTGGGACAGTACCAGAATCCCAAATGCAGCACTGAGACCTCTCAGTCCTTAGATGGGGACCTGTCCAGGATGCTTTAATGTGTTGCCAGCCAACACATGAGCCCGCCTGGGAGATGGAGGGGGAGGGGGAAATGTCTAGAGTGCCTGCCTCCATGAGGCTCCAGACAAAGCTGAAATAATATTGGTAAGCTATTCACAAAGACATCCTATCTAATAAAGAGGGAATATTCTAATTGACCCTCACACCATCGCAAATATGGCGGCACCCACAGCCAATAAGGAGGGGATATGCTAATTGATTGCCATGACCACAAAGATGGCAGCGCTCACAGCCACAAGATAGCGGCACCCAGTCCCCTCAGCCCCGACATATAAACCACCATACGGGACAGAAGCAGAGGGTTTGGGGGAATCACTTCCACCGGCGCCAGGAGACCCTGGATCTGTCCTGGTTGGGGTGATGGCTCCTGTGGGTGGGAGGAGAGGTCTTCCTTCTCAGCAATTGCACTTGGCTGTGGTCCTCCAGGTCTCCGTGCGCTTCCCTCAGAGGCAGGCTCTCTCTACCACACGGCTGCTCACGTATCTTCCCACAACTTCCCGACGGTGGAGGGCCTGCAGGTGGGGCTGGAGGCCAGGGAGCCCACACTCTGGGTCAGACAGACCACGTCCCCATCTGGGCTGATCCTGAGCCGCATGCAGGGGATGCTAAGGGTGCCTCGCAGGGTCATTCTGGTAAGTCCAGGTGTCAGGGGAGGAGGTGGACACCATCCGTTCAGCACGCGTAAGGCTGTTGTCTTATTGGGAGCCAGAACTGCGCTGACTGAGCGTGAGGCCTTGGCTCCCAGGGGTGAGGGGCTGAGCCGAGGAAGGGAGTGTGGTGCTCACCCCGAGGAGTCCTTGAACATTATACTCCAGGATTAAGAGAGAGCTCCGCAGCAGAATTCACTGCAATTGGCTCCCACCCTCTTCCGGCAATGAGAGGGTCGTTTGGAATAGGAGATTTGTGCCAGAAGCCTCTTTCACACCTCCCTGCAAACGCCTTTCATCCCTCTCCAACCTTCTAGGAAAGCTGTGGGGGGCACATCCAGGAGAGTTTGGGGGAGATGAAGGCTGGGTGGAGGGGGGACTTTGCCCAGGATGACAGCACAGAGGGGCTGGAAGGGTCAGAGGGAGAAGGAGGGAGTGCTGAGAGGTCCGTGCAGGCTCTGAGGAAGCAGCAGAGACCAGGGCGGCCATTCCAATGACAGGTCCTTTGTCTCAGTGTGGCTTCTAAAAGTCTCACAGTTGGTTAGAGTATCATCCCCATAGGCCAAGGTTGGAGGTATGATCCTTAGTCAGGCCACACACAAGAATCAACCAATGAATGCCTAAATAAGTGGAGCAACAAATCAATGTTTCTCTCTCTCTCTCTCTCTCTCTCTCTCTCAAATCAATAAATAAAAATTTAAGAAAAATAAAAGCCTCACAGTTTCAAGCCCAAAGCATTTGTATATACAACCAATCTCAGGTTTCTTCGTTTTTACCTAAAAATGTATTCTATTTTAAAATACATATTTTTCATAAAACTCACTTGAAAATAAAATACAAAACACACTATAATGTAGTTCAAGGTCTTGTCAAGATTACGAAGTCCAGTAATCACCTGACCCCAGGACCTGGTTGAAGTGATCATTCCCATGATCCCTTACTACCCCGGATCACTTCTATACAGCTGTAGGGAGCAGGCGGCGGTCTACAGGCCTGTGAGAGCCAGAGCTTCCCACGTCACAGAAGCAGGAGGAAACCTCCTCTGCAGTAATCCCATGGAAATAATAACAGCATTGACCTACTTATTGAGGGCGCACCACCTAGGCCTCGCCTTGACATGTAACTCAACCCCAAGTCTCAGATTTCACATGTTACATGACAATAGATCAATACCTGCCTACTGAGTTGCCCCATAGATGGAAATGAACAAGGAAAGTGCTTTATGCCAGGAAAGAGATCTACCCTAAGCCAGGAGCCGTGCACAGTTGCTACATGGACTTAGTGTCCAGAGAACTCCTTGGGGGACAATAAGCCCTCAAATCCTCATCAATGCTAAATGGTAGGGTCAACAACGCCAACTCCCTCTTAGGACCCTTACCTAATGATAGATCCTCCCTTCCTTCAATTGATGGACAGACATAAACCCCACCTGCGGCCAGACATTCCTGAGCTCTAAACCACCAATCAGCACCTGCCAAATACCCTAAGCCCCACCCCCTATCCTCAAAGGTGCTTGTAAGACCCAGAGCCCTGTTTTCTTTCTCTCTGGAAGCAGCTGGCGGAGGTGCCCTCTCTCCAATAAAAGCCTGTGTCCTGGCATCCCAGTCCAGGCTACCTTCTTTAATTAATCTGTCACCTAGAAGAGGGGCTATGCCCACAGTCCCGGTGGGAATTGCTTTCGGGTGAGCTGATGGTGGCTGGGCAGGCCCCACTGCCCAGCAGGAGTGGTTTGGTAGACACTCAGGGGCTGGGCCCCTGGAGCATGGGAATCAGCGACCAAAATGAGGCCAGCCCTCCAGGGGCAGGGATAGAACCACATTATACTAAAAAGGGTGCTTTGAGATGGTTAGCAGACCTAAATACGAAAGCCAAAACTACGAAGATTCTAGAGGAAACAACAGTTTAGCTTTTTGATTTGACACTTATGACCTTGGGTAAGCAAAAATGTCTCGAACGAGTAAAAAGAAAAAAAAGTGAGTATACAAGTATACTAAGCATTCACAAGCTAGGAAAAGAACTACCGTATTTGCCGGCGTATAAGACGATTTTTTGGCCCTGAAAAATACTTATTTGCCGGCGTATAAAACGACTGGGCGTATAAGACGACCCCCTAACATTTCCACTCAAAATACAGTTTGTTATATACTCGCCGTATAAGACTACCCCCCACTTGGAGGCATATTTTTCAGGGCCAAAAAATCATCTTATACACCGGCAAATATGGTAAATAAAGCTAGCCCACATGCGACAAATTAATATTGATGCAGCAATTCATAAATTAAAAACAACACAAAGCAGTAGCAGCCTTGCTTTATAAATAAACCGGGGGTGATTATTTCAATATGCTAATACAGTTCCAATGACAAAGCAGAAGGGGAGGGTGACGCGTGGTTGGTGGAAATGGATGCGCTCCGGTCTTAGCTCCGGCCACACTGCCACCCTCCTGCCTGTCCCTGCCCCTGGCCTGCCCTTTGGGAACAGGGCTCCTGGGCGGGGAAGTGTGCCCAGGAAGGTCATGCAAACTCGGTCACCTGCCAAGCTAGACAGGTCTCTATGCGTAGTGCTACGTGCAAATCTCGGCCCTAGACCAGTATTTACTAGAGCGACTTTCCAGTAAAAGCCAAGTGGAGCCGAAACTGGTTTGGCTCAGTGGATAGAGCGTCGGTCTGCGGACCGAAAGGTCCCAGGTTCGATTCTGGTCAAAGGGCATGTACCTTGGTTGCGGGCACATCCCCAGTGGGGGGTGTGCAGGAGGCAGCTGTTCGATGTATCTCTCTCATCGATGTTTCTAGCTCTCTATCTCTTTCCTTCCTCTCTGTGAAAAATCAATAAAAATATTAAAAAAAAAAAAAAAGCCAAGTGGGGCCCAACCACACAGAGTAGATTTCTTCCCTGGGAAGACAAGGCTGGAGCGGACACTAAAAAAAAATAAATAAATAACTACATCTGAAGCTGAGAAATTAAAATGAGAAAGGCAGCAGCAGCAAAAGCAAGTTACCTCCTGGTTTATAAGATGCTGTTAGAACTTCTTGGAATAAAAACTCATCCAGGAAACCATAGGCCGTGATAACTAGCAAGAGGGGCCTTGACCCCGAGCAGGGCCCGGGACAGCCAGGCACAAATCACCCACATGCCGGACGCCTGGGTGGACGTGGACGGGAACATTCCAGATTCCCTCTAGTGAAATACACATTCTTCACGAGGCACTGGTGTAAAACCGTATTTGAAGCCTCTGGAATATTCTGTTTATACAATTGGGAGACAAAAGGGAGGAAGAAAGTCCCTACAATTTGCCAAGAATCCTTTCACTCCCTAGAGAATGTTATCCGGATCCTCCTCAAGAGGGGAGCCGGGGAGAGAGGGGTGGGAAAAAAAGCACCAAATATGCAACTCCTACGGCTGCTCTGGTCATGGGAGCCCACGAAAAGCCAAGCACTCAACAAATTCCACATCCGAGGATGTAAGTAGCAAAACAGCCGAAGAAAGAAAAAAGGAAAGTGGACGGGGGCGGGCGCTTAGAGGAAGGGAGATGCGATGATGGACCACCCACAGCCCAGCCAGGCGGACCCGGCCAGAACTCTGAAATCTCCAACAAATAAAACAAGACATCATCCACACGGAAATGGGAAGGATATTCCATCTCTGAAAACAGTGAGGGCGGAGGAAAATCATAACAGTGCGCATCCTGACGATATCAGTCCAAGCTTCCCAGGACGATGAGCCAAAAAAACCTTAGACCGATTTGAGTCACTGTATAACCTACCCCCAAAGACCAAAATGGGGTCAAATTCTAAAGTGAAGACTTAGCCATCTCTTTGTGACTTCTGTCGGAAACATTTTGTTTTTGTTTGGGATGACAAAGTATTTAATATTTCATCAGAGTCCTAAAATAAATGTATGATAAGATGATTTTGTTTTTTTCTTTCTTAAAGACCCAGGAACTCTGGGAGGGGAAGAGGTGGTCAGAAGGGAAAAGGCCTGGAATAATGTCACCCATTCCCTGAAAGTCAGGGGGGGAAACTGGTGCCTGAGACCACAGCAGCTGCCTTCCAGGCCTGGTCTTCCATGGATCCCCTTTGCATGATGGGCAAAGGGGATCCATGGGGTGTCGGGAGAAAACATTAGAGCTTCCACTTACGTCAATGTTTGACCCAAAAGAAAGACATTAAGATTTTAAATTATCCTATCTAATAAAAGGGTGATATGCAAATTAAGCATCACTCCATCGCAAAGATGGTGGCGCCCATAGCCACAAGATGGCGGCACCCAGTCTTCTCAGCCCTGCTGGAGTCCCCCAGTCCTGGGAGGGTGAAGGGGGGTGCACGGTGGCAGCCGCTGAGAACAGGCAGCATAGCATGAGAGGCCTGGAAGAATGCTTGCTCTGTCACTGCAGCATGAGGCAAGCATTCCACCCTGGCCACGGAGGGCCTCTGGGAGGAGGAGCAGCCAGGGGAGGGGGGTAAGCTTGTGTCGTTGCCCCGGTGATAAGGCAAGGATTTTGCACCCAGCCTCCTCACCGGGGCCTCTGGGTAGCAGGTGCGGAGCAGTCAGGCCTGCAGAGAGCTACTGGTGCACAGATTCATGCACAGGGCTGCTAGTTTAATACACAGACACTGGGGGCCTCCCTCCCTCACTATTTAACATACAGATGGTCACTGTCCCCTCCCTCCCTCCCTCACTATGTCAGAGAGTCCCCTGTCACCTGAACTCTGACCTGTTTCCTTTTGCGGAGAGACAGTAGAACCCCCTCGACCATTTGCACTGTCCTGTTTCATGGCCAATTCAGTGGAAAGGGGGAGGGGGGGCAATATCTAATTTTAAATACTCGTACTCTTGGCAAATGATTTAAAAACATTCCTGCAAAGAAAGTTAGTAAAGGTAATCCTAACTGTGGAAATACAAGCAGATAAGAAAATGGACTGGCGGACGCTCCTTCTCCCGTACTCGGATTTGCTGGCCCCAAGCTATGCGTACAGGCCACTGAGCCCTTGAAATGTTGTTTAGTGTGACTCAGGAACTAAATTTAAATTTTATTTTATGGAGATTTGTATTTAAAGCTGATACTCATTCCATTCCTGGAAACCTCCTAACTTATACTTGGAATGGCTTGAGTGTGTGAGTCTATTCTGGCAACTATGAAGTTTCTGAAATCTAAAAACAGATCAAGAATTTCCAATAACTTTCTGCCATGGAGTCGAGTCCGCCGTAAATGTAAAACCCACGCTGGACTTCAAAGACTTGGTAGGAAGAGAGAACATAAACCATTTCATTAATAACTTTCGATTGCGTGTTGAAATGGTAACATTTTTAATATGTGGCAGTTAAAATATATATTGCTAAAATTAATTTCGCCTTTTGAAATCGTTTTCCATACGGCTACAAGCGAACTTCCAATTCCACGAGTGGGTCCCATGCAATTCCTACCCAGGAGCCCGGTGGGGATGCGCTGTTTTCTTAAACCAGATGGCCGGCCCGCCTTTGGGGGCCCCGAAGGGTCTTGGGAAATGTTTAATGTTGTCTACCTTCCTTGAAGTTCTGTGCTTCATGGCAAGCTCAGCAGACAAAGCAAAAACATACACAACCGGGCACAAAAACCGCTGGGGTCATGGGTCTGTGCCAGATGTGGGGCTGCCAAGACCAGCGCTTCCACTGGCAAAGCTCTTTCACCTTTAAGAGAACGTGGCATTCCTCTCAGAAGCTAACTCGGGAAGTTCTCTGCACAGGGTTGATGAACAGCCAAGCAAGCACTTCTCCCCGTGCTCTCTCCTCTGATCCTCACGGCACTCACTGGACAGATGATGCCCATTGCATAGAAGAGGGGCCTGGCAGAGGGGCTGGGGCATGTGCCTAGCTCACATGTCTGGTAGAGTGGAGCTCATGTGCAGACGGCTACTCTGAGCTCCAAGACGGTCCTCCACAGTCGGGGAGAGGGGGTAACACGGGACCTCACTATCCAGCAATGATTTTATTTTTTTTAATATATTTTTATTCCCAAAACCAGTTTGGCTCAGTGGATAGAGCATCAGCCTGCAGACTGAAGGGTCCCAGGTTCGATTCCGGTCAAGGGCATGTACCTTGGTTGCGGGCACATCCCCAGTAGGGGGTGTGCAAGAGGCAGCTGATCAATGATTTTCTCTCATTGATGTTTCTAACTATCTATCCCTCTCTCTTCCTCTCTGTATAAAAAATCAATAAAATATATATTTTTAAAAGAATAAAAAATATTTTTAAAAAATAAAATAAAATATATTTTTATTGATTTCAGAGAGGAAGGGAGAGGGAGAGAGAGATAGAAACGTCAATGATGAGAGAGAATCATGGATCGGCTGCCTCCTGCACGCCCCACACTGGGGATCAAGCCCACAACCCGGGCATGAGTCCTGACTGGGAATCGAACTGTGACCTCCTGGTTCACAGGTCGACACTCAACCACTGAGCCACACCGTCCGGGCCAGCAATAATTTTCAAATGAGAAACTGAGACTGCACTTCTTTCTTCCCCTCGGATCCACCTTCCTGGTCCTCGGAGAGCAGCCTCTCTCTGTGGGAGCAACAGCTCCCAAGCCGGCTGAGGGGAGCAGAGGGAAAAAGAGAGCAAACTCCCTGAATGTACTCCGTGTCTTTCTGGAGCTTTCCGGGTCGAGGAGGGCTGCTTCTGGAGAAACGAGATGCTCCCGAGCTGGCTCTGCCCGCTTGTGTGTGCGCCCAGGGGGCATCAACGTGGCCAATAACTGCTCCTTTGCCCACAGCAACAGCTCCCTGTCTGTGGAGCCTCCCTTTCGTCCTACCGCCCACACCCTCCGGCCTCCTCCTGTGACCTGGGCCCGGATGCCCAGGCAGCGAGGGCAGGTGGTGGAGCTGGCATCTCCCAGCCCTCAGGCCCCGGTGCTTGTCCACAGGGCCCGCCCCGGCCGCGGTCCCCGGCCCGCCTTCTCTCTGAAAGGTGGTGGTTTGACTTGGAAGGAGCTGCATCCGCACCTGCCAAGTTCAACACGCAGTGGAGACAAACACAGCTCTATCCCCAAGAGGCCCCGCCTAAGGAAGGCACAGACAGGGCAGTTCATCTGGCGGACAGGGCTGGGGGGGGGGGGGGGAGGCTCCAGGGCAGCCGGAGGGAGGAGGGTGGAGGGCCAGCCGGGCTGCAAACCGAGGCTGTGTGTGAGGAGGCAGGAGCCAAGTTTCCGCTGCGGCCCACCTCCTTTCTCCAGCTAAGACGCTTTCCAGTTTCCAGGGCGCCTGGAGATCACCCCACGAGGCCTGATGGATCTCTTTGGTGGTTGTTTTCCCTGGCCCTCCTCGGGGAGGGTTTGCAGCGGTTCCAGGAGCTGGCGCCGCCTCAGAGAGAAGCAGGCTCTCCCACGCCCACTGGCTTCCTCGGAGCACCAGGCCGGCCAAGTCCTCCCCGGCTCAGGCCTCCTCCTCTGCCACCATTTCGCCAGGCGGGAAAATCACCAGGACTGAGAGCTTCAGCCCAAACCAGCGGCGTCCTAGGATGGAGATGATGCCCAGCAGCTCTGAGTCTGTGGCCTGGGGAGAGGGAGGGGAGAGCAGGGGTACGCCTCCTGGATCAGTCCGTGAGGTCCGAAAGGTTGCGACCGCTGTCCTGGGTGGCTCCTACCCGCCCTGTATAACCAGCGGCTCTGGCCTCCTTGAGGGGCCCTTTCAATCAGTCTCCACGCCGGCTGACTGGCATTTGGGTGCTGTTCTCCAACAGAGATGAGTAAGAGACCCCAGGCCATCTCCCATGGCAGGAAGGGGTGGGGGGTGGGGGGCAGGCACCTCCCCAACAGGAAGGGTCTGGAGGGCCCGTGTCTAGATGGGGCTGAAGCAGAGCTGGGGCACTGAGGGACTTCAGAGTTCCAGTTGCACTTGGTTAATCGTTATAAAAATTACTCGTTATACCGGTTCTGACACTTCTAATAGCAACTTAATGGTTATTTATTAAACTTTCTCCAATTATGGCTGCTTAGCATATCAAAGGCTGGGAAAATACCTCCCCGATAACCTTGGGAAGAGGAGACAGGCGCAGATATAATGGGTGGACTGGGCTGGGCTGAACAAAGATCTCAGGAGGACAGCAAATCCAAATGAAGGTGAAAGCCATCCTTTAAAGAAACAAACCGAGGATTGAGGGGGGGAGGGGGGAGGTAAAATAATAGACATACAGAGGAGCCGCTGTACAGTTTTCAACAACTCCCCCTCCTCAGTCATTTAAAATACTGCACCATATGTTTTGCACTTGGACTCGGCATTATGTAATTGCCATTGTGACAAGGAAGCTCTCATCTGTGCATTTCATTGACAAGCTCATGACCACAAAACCCATGTCCCGCACCCTCCGGGCAAGCGAAGTGATTTTAATCTCCGATGCTATTGATTTCCACCTGTCGTTAGAGTGTGTAACACAGTTGAGTAGAAATGGGATCCCACTGTGCTCCCAGTGATATTTCAAATGAAGGTTGTATGTGTGTCAGGCGCCTTGCATACATGTTCGTTTCACCCTTAGAACGTGTCTTGGGCTGTTGTTGTTTATTTGCCCCATTTTACAGATGAAGCAGTGAGGTTCAGAAGTGTTCATGGAAGATGCCAAGGTCACGGAGCTAAAAGTGGCAAGAGCCGAGATTTAACCAACGGGCAGCACACGTCAGATCCCATGGCTTACTAGCTGTACCAAAGTCCTCTCGTTTGACAGTCAACTAGTTCGTGGACCACTGATTTACAGTGTTAGCTCCTGACTTAGCTTTCTGATTTGCAGGGGGACAGAACAGCTGGGACACCCTCAGATCCCCAGCAGATCCCCTTTCATTAGTTTCTTACTGCTTCTGCAACAAATTTCCACAAATTGAGTGGTTTAACACAGCATACATGTATTATTGTAAGTTTCTGAAAATAGAAGTACAAAAGGCTTCGTGGGCTCGGGTCAAGGTGACACGGGGCTACGTTCCTTCTGGAGGCTGCGCTGCTCCAAAGCAGGTATGAGACTCTGCTGAAATCCTGGGGGCGCTCATATTTCCTCAACACAAGGATGGGCTGTGGCAGGCCCGGCTCATTTTTTCTTTTCTTTTTTTTTGCTCTGCCTTCCATTAAACACCTTCACGGCTGTTGTCAGTTGAGTTCTCTTTAGATTAATGTCCCCTAAATTAATTTTGTGTTCAATAGACCTCCTTAAATATATTTGCTCAGCAGACCACATTGGAGCCTTCGATTTAACTGAGGGCGGAAGCCCCGCCACGTCACGCTCGTCCCCGTTCACACGCCGTGGGCCGTGCTCTTCCATTAGTCACTGTCACCACCCTGCTCGCCCGTCTCCCCGAAGCTCCTGCACAGAATCAGATGCTGCTCCTCTTGGAATGTAACCCTCCCGGAGCAGAGATGGGCATCTTCTGAGTTGGCTGAAGAAGATCACAAAGCACCGGAGAAGAACATCAATGACGGTAGAAGCAATTCCTTCATTTCAGATTTTCTGACAGCAGCCAAATCGTCACCATTTCTTAGCCTCAGTTTCTCCCAGGGATGTTAAGATGCTCCCCTCCCACCCACCCTGTCCCATTCCATTCCCGTATCTATTCCAACGCTACTAACTCCTAATATTACTGGCTCTGGAGTTGGCCCCAGCTCCTCATTTCTAGGTAAGGAATCTGAAGCTCAGGGAGCCCGGGCAGAGCCCCCAGGGCCCACCCAGACTTCAGGGCGCCCTCCCTCCCCAGCCTCCAGCTGTCTGCTTAGTTCAGTGGTTCTCAACCTTCCTAATGCTGTGACCCTTTAATACAGTTCCTCATGTTGTGGTGACCCCAACCATAAAATTATTTTCATTCACAGCTGTAATTTTGCTACTGTTATGAATTGTATCGTAAATATCTGTCCCAACCCACAGGTTGAGAACCGCTAGCCGGGTCGCCTAAGACCATCGGAAAACACAGATATTTACATTACAATTCATAACAGTAACAACATTACAGTGATGAAGCAGCAACGAAAATAATGTTATGGTGGGGGGTCACCACAACATGAGGAGTTGTATTAAAGGGTCGTGGCATTAGGAAGGTTGAGAACCACTGGCTTCGTTCAATTGCTTGAGACTATAGACTTGGGAGTGAGCAAATCAGGTTTGTTGTTGTTTTACCACCTGGGTATTCCCGGTAAACAGCTTTGAAAGTCAACGGTGCTTTAATAATGATAACAATAAAAACAATGGACCTTGGCTTTCTAATTTTTAGTCATGGTCATTTTCAAACGTACCCCAACGTAGAGACAGTGGCATGATGCACCTCCATGCACCTGTCACCCAGTTTCGATGATGATCAACATTTGGCCATTCTCGTTTCATCTACTTCACTGCGTATTATTTTTATGGGAGCAGTCATTCCTCATGCTTTGGGTCATTTTTCTCCAGGCTTTATCGCTGTGTCTCCAAGTGATATGCATTTCCTGTTATCTCTAGATTTGTCCGTTTTCGGCTATCACTATCGGCTTCCTGTTAAAGCAAATCAAGACAGAGCGCTCTTCCCCAGCCCAGCAGCCTGTCCTGCCTGGCTTAGTTTCTCCAAAGAATAAATTCTAGGTCTCCTGCGGAATTGGGCTGGGAATCTACTATCTCACTGCTTCTTCCACAGGCTTCCAAACAACTACTCTCCCCTGTCCACTCTCCCCCAGCATTTTAAGGCTCCTGGACTGCCCCATATTTGAAGCTTTCCTATATTCCGCATGACAAAAGCAAACACACAAAGTATGTGTGCCCCCTACACACACACACGCACGCACGCACGCACGCATGCACGCACCCCTTACAACTACTCAGTTTTAAGCTTCATCCTCTCGGTTAAAAAATAAACCTTCTTCCCTCCTCTCTCTGGCTTGGTGTTTTGTGGTTCAGGGTTCCAAGTGTTTCATGACTTCCTATTTCTTGTTCTGCCTATTGATTCGGAATCATTTTCAGAGAAGATAAAAATCAGAGCAACAACCTTCCTCCGTCTTCCAGAATATTCTCCTGGCCAAGATTTGAAAATGGCTCCATCAGTTATCAACAATGGCGTTTTGATTTTAAATTACCTATAGATTCTCCAGCAGAAAAGACGGTGAAGACAGAAAGAACTGCACAATTCTTACATTGTTTTCAGTGATAACATGGTTGATGGGAGTATTGGTTTTATCACCCAACAGACTCTGAGTCTGTGTACTGTTTCAAAAAGGAGGAGGTGGTAGTACTTACGATGGTGTCATTGAGAACAGAGTTATTCGGGGGAAAAAGACAACACTGATGTCAGATCAGTGAGGTTTCTTCTGTAATCCTAACTTTGAATTGACAGTGTCGATGTAAACTAATAAGATTTTTATTTTTTTTCGTTTTCTTAAACTTTTTATTTTTGAAATAATTCTAGATTCACAGGAAGTAGCAAAAAACAGAGGTCCCATGAACCCTTCACCTAGTTTCCTGTACTTGCTACATAACTATAGTACAACTTCAAAACCAGGACACTGGCATGGGTACAGTGGGTATATATAGTGCTATGCCATTTTATCACATGTACGAATTTTTGTTGCCGCCGCTACAATCAAGTTACTGAATTATTCTACCACAGAGAACTCCTCCATGTTAGCCCTTCATAATCATACCCACCTCCTCCCACTCATCATCTCCCTGACAACCACTAATCTGCTTGCCATATCTATAATTTTGTCATTTTGAGAATGTTCTATAAATGGAATCATACAGCACATAATTGGCTTTTTTTCGTTCAGCATAATACCCTTGAGACCCACCCAAATTGTGTGTGTCAATAATTTGTTCCTTTTTTATTGATTGGAAATAGTCCATGGTATGGATGTACCCCCAGTTGACTTAGCCATTCATCCACTGAAAAAATATCTTGGTTGATTCCTGTTTGGAGCTATACAAATAAAGCTGCTGTGAACATTCCTGTTCTGGTTTTTCTATAGATATAAGTTTCATTTCTCTGGGGTAAATGACCAGGAATATGATTGCTGGGTCATTCTATAAATATACATTTCATGTTTTAAAAAACAGCCAAATTGCTTTCCAAAGTGGCAGTATCATTTTACATTCCCACCAGCAATTTATGAGAACTAGTTTCTCTGCATCCTTGCCAATGTTTGATATAGTCACTTCTTAAAATTTTTCTGACTTTTCAACAGCCATACAGTAATATCTCATGATTGTCTTAATTTGCATCTCCTAATGGCTAGTATTGAACATCCTTTCATGTGCTTATTTGCCATCTATATATACTTTTCAGTGAAATATCTCTTCATGCCTTTTGCCCATTTTCTAATCAGATTATCTGTGATTTCACTGTTGAGTCTTGAGAGTTCTTTGTCCTACAATATATGTCCCTTGTCATATATGTTATTTGCAAGTATTTTCTCCAAGAATATAGCTTGTATTTTCATCCTCTTAATGGAGTCTCTCCCAGAGCAAAAATTTACATTTTAATGAAGTCCAATTTTTTTTTAACGGACCATACTTTAGGCATTGTGTCTAAGAACTTTTTACCAAGCTATAGGTCCTGAATACTTTCCCCTATGTTTCCTTCTAAACTTTTTATAGTTTTACTAGTGTCCCGGTGCACAGATTTATGCCCAGTGAAAAGAAATTAGGAGAAATATTTTAATATTATTTTTCGCCCTTTCTCTGTATTAGAAGTGCCAACCAAATTCACAATCAACAATGACAGATCGAAACACACGCATCAACTGGCGCCAGTGAGAGCTTTACTAGTAAATTTATTGCACATACCCGTCAATTTAGCCTTTTATAGATATAGAATAAACTTGCCTTAACTAAACCCGCTTTCTGATGGAGCTAAACTTTTTCCAGCCCAGGGAAGCACCCCAACTTCTCTTTCAGGTAATTGTCAGCAGCAGCAGTAAATATCAACATGAAGCAGATTATTACTGGAGATCATGCAGAGAGAACAAAAGGTAAAATATTTAACTGCAGCAGTGTTTGACTACATTCTGCGCAGTGAGAACACTTGCAGTCACTTTCAAGGTCCACCATTTCTTACTTCTTTTCAGTTGGATCAAGTTTCTAAACTTTCTA
Source organism: Vespertilio murinus (assembly GCA_963924515.1). Classification (NCBI taxonomy): domain Eukaryota; kingdom Metazoa; phylum Chordata; class Mammalia; order Chiroptera; family Vespertilionidae; genus Vespertilio; species Vespertilio murinus. The sequence goes on along the minus strand of OZ004715.1, from coordinate 6,300,864 downwards.
AATTTCCATTTTCCTGGCTAATGAAAAGAAAATAGGATAGCACAGAGTCTCCTATCTACCTACTCCAGGACTTCTGTAAGGATCAAATGAGATGAGGCATAGGAAAATGCTTCACAGACATTTGGTTAAAGTGTGAAATGTTTGCACCTGGCTATAAAACAAGTTGGGTGCCTAGACTGAAGAAACTCCAAGGAGGCTAGTCGCTAGGGAGAGGAAGCTGGGTGTTGCAATGTGATGTCATTACCTGGCGCTCACAGCCACCATTTTTAGCTATGGGTTGAATTTTGCATCAAGGGGTCTTGGCAGCAATGGCTGTGATTTAGTGGGGGTATCAAAAACCAATATGGCCCCACTACTAGGAATATACCCCAAGAAACTAGAAAGACCAATCAGAAAGGATATATGCACCCCTATGTTCATAGCAGCACAATTTACAATAGCTAGGATTTGGAAACAGCCTAGGTGCCCGTCAGCAGATGAATGGATCAGAAAACTATGGTACATCTACACCACGGAATACTATGCTGCCATAAAAAGGAAGGAATTCTCACCATTTGCAGTAACCTGGATGGAATTGGAGAGCATCATGCTGAGTGAAATAAGCCAGTCAATGAAAGAGAAACACTACATGACCTCACTCATTTATGGATATTAAAGAACATTATAAACGAATGAACAGAAAGATAGATATAGTGACAGTAAAACAACAGGCAGACTGCCAAATGACAGCGGGGGGGGGGGGGGTAGGGAGATTTGGGGGAGATAAGAGATCAACTGAAGGACTGGTATGCTTGCATATAAAAACAACCAATGGACACAGAACTCTGGGGAGGGAGGGCATCTATGGGGGGAGGGGGTAAGATAAGCTATGTACACAGATAATACCTTAATAAAAAAATATTTAAAAAATAAATAAATAAAATAATTTTAAAAAAAACAATATGGCTTATTTGGGGATTTTCTATCTTGTTTTATGATAGGCACACAGGGTTGGGGGGGGTAGAAGGGGCCTATCTATATACCTGTGCCAATAACACTTGCCTTAATTATTGTAGCAATATAATAAGTTTTAAAGTTGGTAGACTGATCTCTCTCACTTCTTCTTTTAATTACTTTAGCTATTGTTGTTCATTTGACTTTCCATATAAATTTTAGACTAAGCTTGTCTATTACTACACACACAAAAAAAAATGTTGCTGAAATTTTAATAGAAGTTGTGTTGACCTGTAGATCAACTTGGGGAGAATTGGTATCTTTTCTATGTTGAGTCTTTCAATCCATAAACATGGTATGTCCCTCCATTTATTCAGATCTTCAATTTCTTTAACATTTTGTAGTTTTTAAGCACAATTCTTATACAAGTTGTTATATTTATACATAAATATTTTTAAAGTAATCATAAATGATTGTTTCAGTTTCCATGCAGTCATTGCTAGTTATAGAAATACAATTCATTTTTGTGTGTTTATCTTCTATCTTGCAATCTTACTCAACTCACGAATTTTTTTTTGTAGATTTATAGGAATTTTCTACATAGGATATCAATCATGTCCTTTGCAAATAGAAAGTTTAATTCTTTTCCATATAGATGCCTTTTATTTCCTTTTCTTGCCTTATTACATTGGCTAGGAATTTGAGTACTGTATCTTCCAGCCATTCAAATTTAGTGTGTTCAAATTTAAACTCATCATCTTTCCATCCCGATTTCCCAAAATCTGCCTCCTCTGGATTTCTCATCTCAGTAAATGGCACCTCATCCACCAAGATGCTCCAAGCAAACCTGGAATTCTTTAACCAATCCTTCCTCCTCACCCCCCCCCCCCCACATCTAATCAGTCATCATCACCTATCAATTCCATCTCCCAAATAATCCCTCTGTCTGTCCACCTCTTTCCATTTCCATAGTCACTCCCACAGTCCAAGACATCATCTTCTCTTGCCTGCATCATGGAAATGGTTTCCTAACTATTGTCACTGCTTCTATTGTTACTTCCTCCCAACACATGCTTAGCCAAAGGAGTTCTACTAGATATGCAAATCTCATCGTATCACTCCTCTACTAAAAGCCTCACTGCCTTTTCATTGCTCCTTATGGTAAACTGTATGCTGTGGCTTCTAAATTCTCCATTACCTGACCCCACACGAGCTCTCCAGTTCTGGTCTTGTCAGTCCTCATCCCACCCTCTATAATGCAGGCATATTGAACGTTAGTTCATTCTTCCCGTACTACCCCTTCTTCCCTTGTTTAACTCTTACTCAATCATCAAGTCTTAGCTTTCTGATCTGATCCTCCAGGAGACCTTTCCTGATTCCCTAGACAAGAGACTTCCTAGCAACCTCACCAAATATATCACAGTATCCTGCACTTCCCTGTCATAATAGTTATCATACATTACTGTGGGTGCTGAAAGCTCCTTGAACAAAGACATCGCAACAGCCACTCTCCTCAGTGCAGCCAATGAAGCAGTGGGTAAACTATGTCCTTCCAGAAGTGGTAAGTGAATGAGTGTCCCAGAGACAGGTCCTTGCTAGACCTGTCTAGCATGAGAGGTGTCACAAGAAATGAATTCCCTCAGGAATAGAGACACAGTCACTAGGACTTGAGCAAACAGAGAGGTATTTTCCTGAGTGAAATATGATTTTAATTTGCACAATATGCACATTTATAATAACAATAGTTGCATGAGACATGCAATAATAAGTCCCTAATGCTAACCTGGAGCAAAATATCTAATACAAATTAAATTGGCTCTGTTCCTAGGAATTTTAGAATATTGCATTGTGGATTTCTGGCCAAAGTGGTGCAGAGAATAGGTGATTAATATTCTAATTAAAATCAGAATAGGACAATAGGAAATTATTGGTTTTCCCCAGTAATGAATAAATAAATGCCTTCCCAATAAAAGTAGGTTTCCAACAGACAATTGGATGGACCAAGCTCTGTCTTCTGTGGGAAACCATATGGCAGGCCCACCTAGAAGTGCTAATGCTAATGTCTCCAAAATCAACGCCATTATTGCCTTTTTAACTATGGAGGCATTTTGGCCTATGGAAGAATTCTAGATACATACAGTCATTTTCTTCTCTATTCTATCCCAGTAAAGAGAAACTGTCTCACTCACAATCTTGAAGAGGCAGCTCACTATACAATATGATTTTGCCTTTGGCCACAGATGGTTGAAACAGATGTGGATACTTGTACCAAAGTGGGTCAGTCCAAAGGGTCCGTGAACACAGGGAGCTGACCTGGGAGGCCAGTGGCCTCGGAGTCCGCGGGAAGTCTTTGCGGGCAGCCATGTTGGTTGAGTAAACCCCAGTGAATGAGCAGAAATGCAGGTCCGCACAGCCTGGCAGACGCAGCGGTCACCAGAGCAGACCCGGAACACTACGAGGACCCAAATGGCAGAGAGAAACCAGAGTGCATGAAATTTCCCACAGCGCTTAAAACAAACCCTCCTTTCCTTAAGCTGGTTTGAGCAGTTTTCTGGTCCTTGCTATCCAAGACCTCCAAGAGCCCCTGAGATAAAGGGAAGCCGTGCCCCAGGTCCCAGGATCCCTGCCCAGGTTCTTAACTTCACTCCCAGGTAAGAACTGTGCCCGTGCCTTGGATGAGGACAGAGACGAAGTCCTGGAGAAAAAACTGGGGGGAATGTGAAGCTGGGTGGAGCAGCAAGAATAAGGTGAAAGGATCAGCACCCAACAGAACCCCAGTAACTGGAAATATAGTCAATCTAACAAGAAAAAGGTCAATACAGGTGAAAGTAAAGACCTGCCCTTGGACTGGAAAAGAAATAATCAACCAGACAGTGCAGGATGAATTGGAGGGTGGAGAACTGATGTGGCAGGGATGCCTGTTGAAATGGCTGATGGGATTTAGCTGTAAAACATGTCTGGCGCGGCCATGCTCACAAATTCAACAACTACTATCTGCACCTACTCTGTGCCCGGCACTCTATTAGATGCTATACAGCCATGCATGCTTTCTAGCCTACGGACAATAAGAATAAACAAATAAATTATGAGAATGAATAAAGAAGTAATAAAATGAAGCATATCCTTACAGAAAGCATGATAGTTACAACTATGAAGGCAGGGTTTTCACTTCAGGCTTCCAACGCACAGGATCACACTATAGCGTGTGTGCTCGGATCTGCTTTACCAGTCCTGCTGGGGGGCCAAGGGTGGAAGTCAGCTGGCAGTTGAGCACGCCCTTGTGTCTGCTTTCAAAAGCTGAGAGGGCCATTGCCTTCAAAGGGACTGAGCAGGGCTGCGTTTCACTGTTGACAACGTCAGAGCAGGAGGTGGGGCTAGGGTGCAGGGTAAGGGCAGAGGCCACCGGAACCGGCCCGTCCTTGGAGCCCCAGGCTTGTTCACTGACTTCCTTCCTGTCCCCCTCCTCACCAGTGGCGTGAGATGTCTGACAGCAGTCGGGTAGGCTGAGGTCAGTCATGCCTAGATTATGGATCAGGCTTCCTGTGTTTTATTCTTCCTTTTTGGTCCTGATTTTATTTTTTTTATTAAAAAATATTTTTATTGATTTTTTACAGAGAGGAAGGCAGAGGAATAGAGAGTCAGAAACATCGATGAGAGAGAAGCATTCGTCAGCTGCCTCCTGCACACTCCCTACTGGGGATGTGCCCGCAACTAAGGTACATGCCCTTGACCGGAATCGAACCTGGAACCTTTCAGTCCCCAGGCTGACGCTCTATACATTGAGCCAAACCGGCTAGGGTGGGTGCTGATTTTCATACCTGAATCATAACAGGCAGAAAATACTCAAAGCTGCACTTTCCAAAGTCGGGAAGGATTCTGGAGCAAAGTTGTTACAGAGCCAAACGACTGGTGACGCTTCAATCCCTGCCAGACGAAAACGTTCTCCAACTGAAAATTAAATGAACAGTACAGGGCATCGGTGCCCCTATATGCCCACCAGCCCTCAGCTCTGGGCCTTCACGCAGTGAGCACTCAATACATGCTGGCTATTAGATAAAGCCAGCTCTTGGCCAGAGGAAGTAATGACCTGCGAAGTAAAGCCAAGAGTAGGATGAAAACGAAAACTCTCCATTGGTTCATTCATTCATTCATTTGTTCATTCATGTTTATGGAGGACCCACCATCCTTTGAGCACACTGTTAGATTCTGAGGATAAAAAGATAGTCTTCAATGAAGAACCTGAGGTTATAGCTCCTCCGAAAATGGTATGGCCCTCAGAATTATAACAGCAGCGAGATTGTCTGCCACGGACACCCATCTATAAAGTCCATCTGTCTAAGTCAGCAGATGTGCCAGAAACTGCTGGCTCTCAACGTTCATCTGTGCTGTAAAATGGACTTGGTTTGGCCAAATTGGAAACCAGCTTAAAAGAGGGAGCATTTGTTTATGAATTTATCATTCATTTGGGTTGTGCGTTTATTTCATGGTTGACTTGATGACTTTCAAAGCAAAAGCCTTCACTTGAAATACACCAAGACTGTCCTACATCAGTCTTTTACTAAGAAGAGTTGATCAAAGGAGTAAGTGTGACAAAAACTAGGAACTTTCCGAAGGCCTATAAACATCATTTTGTCATGAAGAGAGTTATGAGGCCAGGGAGAATGCAGATTGGAAGAATAAATCATGCTTACTGACTCGTCTAGATCATTTAACATTATTCTGAGTAATGTGCACCATTCACTGTACTAAATGGTTTACCTACATTACCCATAACCCTCACAACTCTGTTATTGTCTTCCCCATTTTATAGCTAAAGAAACTAAGGTTTTCTCAAAAAGTTAAATACCTGCCCAAAGTCACAAAGTTAAGAAAAGATGGAGCCAGGAATCAAACCCATACAGTTCGAGTCCAGAGCCCCAGCTCTGGCCCACAGTTTCTGCAGCTCGGTCATACACCTCCATCGCTTCACGTGATGTCATGAATGACTCTGTGGCAGCCAGAGAGCCTCTATTTCCCGTTAAGAGATGGGGAACTACAGCTCAGATCTCATAGCTCTAATGGGCACCAAGGCCAAGGGCACAGATGCATCACCTCTGGATGGCAGACGCCTCACTTACACTGAGTTTCCCTGCGGCCCAGTATAGGAAACAGAATCACCCACCTCTTAATACTCACATCATGTTTCCTCATTCCCCTCAGACTTTGCCTCAGTGTGCCAACTGCTTACTGGCACAAGGGCAGCTTCAGGGACCCACCTGACTCCAATTCCAGCACTCATCTCCACGGGAGATGGCCCGGTCTGTCCAGTGCCTTCCCATGTGCTTACACATGCATGCATGCCTGTGTGCACACATGTGCATGCACTGAGGCTCTGATGTCGCTATTCCTGTGCCCAGACCCAGGGAAGCACGAGGAGGAGGGTGCAAGGGAAGAGAGAAACACGTCAACAGGTGTCTGAGGAGCTACCACCAGGGATAGGTTTGGGGCTGAGCTCTCTCTGCCAAGCACCTAAAGCAACACAGATGTGCTCTCGCCCATGAAATCTAGCAGGTGGAAGCAACAGATGCGGATTCTGAAGGCTGCTGCATCCAACTGGAGCAAACAAAAGCAAAATCCAACCGACCATGTAACTCTAGGAATTATTCACTTTTCCACCACCGTGCGCTTGTTTAATTATTTACATACATCACGTGGCCTTGTGTTTGCAAAGACTTTTCCTCCCAGAGAAATTACATTTATTACAGACGGCGATATTTTCATTTCCCCTGTGTCTTATTAAGCAAAGACATATGCAACTACCAAGCAGGGTTTCTGATCTTTCATTTGTTCATTCAACAAACACTTACTGAACCCTTACCGGGTGCAGGCACTGGGGGGCCGTGGGGAACAGAGACTAGGTCCCTGCCTCCCCATTCTTCCCACAGATGCAGAGGTTCATCAAATGATCATAAACATATAAGCACCAATTAGAAAGGAGAATAAAGAAGAGAGCAAGGTTATATCTGCATGAAGTGGGGCTTTGGGGAAGGCATCGTTGTCAAAGGGACAGCCGGGCTGGGGCTGATTCTCAAGAGGCGTGACCCTAAATTCAGCAATTCTCTCAAAAACAGATAAAGCTGATGTCTGCCCTGTGCCACATACAGAGCTGGGCCATCTCTCTGCAATATCTCTTTTCTTTTTCTAATCCTTACTTCAGGATATGTTTTCATTGATTGCAGAGAGAGAGGAAGCGGGACGGAGAAACATCAATCAGCTGTGTCTCATACGTGCCTCAACTGGAGATTGAACCCCAACCTAGGTATGTGCCCTGACCAGGGATTGAACCCACGACCTTTCGGTGTACAGGATGACACTCCAACAAACTGAGCCACCTGGCCAGGGCTCTCTGCAGTATTTCATCTTTCCTCTGCCCGGCACTTCCTGCTCCTTTGCCCATTAAGACCAAGGCTCTCAAAGTTTGAGTAGCTGGACTGCACCTCCTGGTGAGTAAGAGGTGGATCAGAGAGTCACATCTGGATCTCAGGCCCTAAGGAGCCAGTAGAAGACAGGGATGCTTGCGGGGATCCCACTTCACCACTGGAATGAGAGCCATAGAGTCCCCGACCTGCTATGAAGGGCAAATGGATGCACCCCGGTGACACTCACCTTCTCAAACCCCCAGGGGGCATGTCAGGAAACTCTAACCACACAGGCCCCTCCGGCCCCTGGACCGTCACATCTGCTTCGCCCAGGAGAGTAGCCCGGCCAATGGCAGAACACTGTCCTTTTGGGCAGATTTCTATAAACGAAGCCTTTGATTTACAGAATTTGACCTCTCATGCTGAGTCTGCTGCAGGTCCCATCATCGTGCTGGGCCAGACTCCCGACCTCCCATAAAAAGGAATGTGTGGCCTATTTTAAAATTCCTCCTGGGAAAGAGTCAGGGTGTTGCCTTGGCAACCGATGCAGGCCCTTCCAGGAGTCCTGCTTGGTTCTTCCTTCAGTCTAACCTACTTCGGCCCTGATGCGATTCCAGGCCCAGTCACCAGCGCTGGGCTTCCAGAGGCGGGGGAGCAGACCGCAATGCCCCCCAGGGCCACGCCCCCCTCCTAGCCCTTGCTCCATAAGAGTTTTGGGGGATGGAGAAAGAGAAAAAGACAAGGAGAGGGAAAGATGGGGGGGGGGAGGGTTGAGAGGAGTGAAGGGGAGGGGAAAGAGGGGAGAAAAGGGGGTGAGACAGGAGGGAAATGGAGGCCATTTATAAGAGGACCTTCTCACCCAGGAGTGGGGGCACGGCTTTAAGGCCCGGGCAATCTTGTGGACACCACCTTCCCGCCTTCCCTTCCACTGACCACTCTGGCCCAGCTTTAGGAATCCTGCCTCTGCTCCCTGTCTGACCTCCTACAACCCTGACGGGCCATTTAGCCTCCCAGCAGGCCTTGCACTGGGCTTGTCTTTAACTTCATTACACGTGCATCCCATCAGCCTTTCTCCAAGCCCTTGGAGTCAGAGCCCATGGGTGATGCCCTCCGGCCACCGCATCGCTGCATCATAGGACACAGTCCCGCTGACGTCTTTCCCAGGCTCCGAGTTGTTGAGCACATGCCCGCTTCCCCTTCACCCACTGTCTCCACGGAGAAGCAATGCTTGGCATCGGTAGGTATCAAGACCTTAATGGGCCGCCGCAGAGCCAAGTCCTCCTGTCCTGGCCTCTCTAGGGTGGACACAGATCTTTGGTGGAAGGAGTGAGAGACTGACATAATTGTGTCCCCCCACTATTTTGGCCGCAAATGACAAGCTCAAATCAAGCTGGCTTTAGCACAGAGGAGGAGAGGGGAAATGTATGAACACTTAACTGAAAAGGCTGGTCCAGTGGCCCCACCAAAGTGTTCTCCACGTCTTGTCTTTACTGCATTTTATCTTCCTGCTCAGCAGGTAGGTCTGCTCCGCGTGATGACAGAGCTGACCACCAGCAGAACCAGGAGAAAAATAAAAAAATAAAATAAAAAACCGCCTTCCCCAGAGTTCCAACCAAGTCCCAGGGCTGACTCTCCCGGGTCACACACACACAACCACACACACACACACACACACACACACACACACACACCCCGCCGGGCCTGAGAGGTGTATCTGCCCCCGGAGCGGGTGGGGTCACCTCCACGAACCTCGTGGCCTTGAATAACGGAGGGTCTGCTGCCATCTGCACCTTCTCTTTCTTCTCCCTTTTCCTTGTTTAGAATAGTTAGAAGTGGACTGGAAGTATCTGCCTTTAAGAAACAGCTTTAGTTCTGAAGGACTGGGCGGGGCCAGAGAAAAACTGGGTTTAGGGAGGGGGGGGGGGAGTAAGTCGCCTAAAATTGGCACTGGCCCCACATTTACAGAGAGGAGTGAACGGGGGACGTACTTATTCACTTTCTCATTGAAATCCCGGCTCTGTTTCACCTTGAGGCCTCTCTCACTGGCTGGCCGTGGCCAGCTGGACTTCGCAGACATCAGAACGTTCTGCTTAATTATATGTCTGCGTTTTAAAAAGTAAATGGTGGTGCTTATCACTCTGCCTGCACATGGGGACCTGGATGAGCCGCTGATGCAAAGCAGTTTCTAAGCAACTTGTGGAGCCGGTGCCTAATGCGGCAGCCACAAGACTTGGAGGAAAAATAAAATAAAGCCGTGGAACCGAGTGTGATTGGTGGTTAAGGCTGCCAGGGTCCTCTGGGAGGTTAATTCCATCTCGGGCTGACGGAAAGAGCCCTGTTTCCGGAGAGCCGGGCCTCGCTGCTGTGGGACGCTTGATAAGTGGGCTTCTGGAGGATTCCAATCAGCACTCTGTCCCAGGGAGACCTGGGTTGATCCCGGGTGATGGCAGAAACGCTGACGGTCAGAACTGAGAACGGCTCCGAGCACTGCCAGCAGTTCTCGGGAAGAAGGTGAGGAGGGGGGGGCGGGCAAGATTTCCTTGTAGCCCTACTGCCCTGGGCCCAGTGTATATTACTGGCAGAGGGAGGGAGGGAGGGAGGGAGGGAGGGAGAGAGAGAGAGAGAGAGAGAGAGAGAGAGAGAGGGAGAGGGAGAGGGAGAGGGAGAGGGAGAGGGAGAGGGAGAGGGAGAGGGAGAGGGAGAGGGAGAGGGAGAGGGAGAGGGAGAGGGAGAGGGAGAGGGAGAGAGAGAGAGAGAGAGAAAGACTGTGACTGAGAGGGAGTACGGACTCACCTCTATAGGACTAACCTCACAGCGTCCAAAGGCAGTGGATAATCTCATGCCAGCTGGCGGCATGAAAAAGTGCATGTGTCAATGGCCAGTGTGCTAAGTGGTTAGAGTGTCCACCCAAGCACCAAAGGGTCACGGGTTTGATTTCCCATCAAGGGCACTTATCTGGGTTGCAGTGATTCCACAGCCCCAAGGGTGGGAGAGGCAACCAATCTGTGTCTCTCTCACCTTGATGTTTCTTTCTCTTTCTTTCTCTTTTCTCCCGTCCCCTTTTTCCTCCCTCCCCTTTCACACTCTTTTAAAAAATCAATGGGAAAAATATTCTTGGATGAGAATTAACAAAACACACCAAAAAGTCATGGGCCTTCCCATCAGAGACACCATCACTTGCACGCCCCACCTGTGGGACTCTGGGAGCGCCCTTTAAGCTCTCCGGGCCCATTCTCCTGGTTTTCAGTGGGAGCAGTAGCAGGACTGTCATGGGGATTCAATGAGGTAATGACCAGAAAGCTTCCTGTTCCTTTCCCTCAAAACGTCCCCTTAGTGATGAGAAATTTGCTAATATAAATCAAGAGTTAGAACTGGCCTGAGAGATGATTGGCTAGTAACCTAGTGGTGCTCAAACTCGTGTGACTTGGAGCCATGGGGGTCCCAAAAAGGTGATTCGTGGTTCCCTGCGGGGAAAACCGATACCAAACATCATGGAGAGGAGGACATCGGGGCCTCCCCACCCCTGTTCCTTGCAGGGTGCCCACAGCCTTCAATAACAAAGAAGCCATTGGCCACCTTACTGCCGAAGTCCCTCTATCCCTTGTACCAATCTTCTCCTAGAATTGGCCTGTGGCTACTTAGATTCATTCTATTTTTATTACTCGGCGTCTCTGGGGGAACCAATATATACTGGACACAAAGCACTGTGTTAGTCCTTCAGTGGGAGTCAGATCCCCTCTGCCCCGAGGCTCATGGGTCTTTCAAATGTCACCCCCATGCCTGCCTTTATGCTTGACAGCTGCCTGTCACTTCACCTTCCTAGTCAAGCATCCGTCTCGCCCACGTTCCCAGTCCTCATCACCACCCCCTCCGGGTCCTTTCCTCCTGTGGTGAACATTGACCTGCTCTTTGGATCCAAGGACCCCCCAGTTTTATGCTGTCAGTCAGCGCTAGCTCACCCAAGTCTCCAACAGCTCCCGGCCTGAGGAGCAGGAGATCCTCAGGAAGTCCCCCTGCTCCCACTGTCCACCTAGAATCACAGCCCTTCTTTGCTAACACCTGCCCAGGCCAAGCTGGTATTAATAACATATACCCATCTGGGAAGAAGCAGTGCCATTTATCTCTAAGCCTGGTACGCTCGGACTCACATGACGTCCCCAAAATCTGTATTTTGATGCAAACATCTCACAATGCAGCGCGAGGTCAGTTGCTATGAGACAGACTTGTACCACCTGATCATCTAAAATTCAACTCTTGGCTCTGCCATGGACCTGATCAGAAGCATTCACTGAGTCACTTTATCCCACTGGGCTGTTCCTTCCCTCGCTGCTCAGTCCCCACATCGCCTGGGAGAGGGCTGCCAGCTGCCCACCACCTCCTTAGATGTCCAGCCCCCAGGCCAGATGGGGGGAGGTGCTGGTGAACAGAGGTTCTAAGGGTTAACGGGAATGTGCCCACACCAGGAGAATGCTGGAGCTGCTAGCCAATTCCCAGGTGAGAGACTGACATGCATGAACTGATGATGCTCCATAAAGGTCAGAAGTTAGTACCCAGCCCTAGTTAACAAGCAATAGGGTAGTGTGTCTAGCTGGTCAATGCAATGGGAGTTCCCATGTGCATTAGTAATATCTACCTCCCACATGGTGCTAGCTGTCATAGAAAACAGTACGGATGCTGCTGTCTCAAAAATGTTAAGAGTGAACTACCGTATGATCTGTGTATTTACCCAGGAGAACTGAAAGCATGTTCTCGAAAAGACATCTGCACTCCTATGTTCGCTGCAGCAACCTGCACAGCATCCAAGCAGTACCAACATGGGCTTTGCTCACCGTCAGCCCTGCCTGGCCCGGCGTTAGCCAAATTATCCCGCCTGGCGGATGACTAGGAAAAGGCATCTGCTCTGGACCGGCACAGCCGGGGCCCACAGCCAGGACCTCAGCTCAAACGCCAGCGCCTGCTCACCCCGGGTACCTCTGTGCGATGCACAAAGTGAACAACCGAACCCAGTGGCTCTGATTAGTTGTACGAGGAAGCAAACGCTATTGACATGGGAGGAGACAGAACGTGGCTCAGTGGTTTCCCAGCCTCCCCTCTCCAGCACCGTTTTGGGCTATTGATTCGGGCCATGGCAGCCGGTGGCCCCATCTGAATACACAGAGGTGTTCTGGGGAAGGGCCAAACTGAGCTCATAGAACAGGAGGGAATAAATCCTGTAAAATCTCTACCCGGATCAAGATAAACAACATTTCCATTACCCGCAGAGAGAGCTCCCGGCCCCTTTCCAGCCGATACCCCCACCCCAGCTCCCTTGGCAACCATCACTGTGACCTCTAGCACCGTATTTCCATTTTTATCTATTCTCTCATAAACATGGAGTCACGGTACGTTCCCTTTTGTGTCTGGCTTCTTGAACTCAACATAATGTGTTTGAGATTAATCTGTTGTGTTCATTCCTTCTGGCTGGAGTAAGGGATTCAAACGGCCAGATCACATATGAAAAGGTTTTCAAGGTCATTGGTCCTCAGGAAATGCAAGCTAAAACCACAATGAGACACTCCTATGGGCCCGCAGAACAGCCAAAAACCAAGACTGACAACACCAAGAATTGGTGCGGACACGGAGAAACTGAGGCTCTCGGACACCACCTCTCGTGGGTGTACAAACTGGTAAATCCCATGGAAAACTGTTTGGCTTTCTAATGAACTTCAATGTTCACCTCTTCTACAACCTGGCTAGTTCACCTCTATGTATTTACTCAAGAGAAATTAAAACATAAACCCATAAAGAGACCTATATAAGAATGTTCACAGTAGCCTTATTTACACAGATCCTATGTGGAAAGAGCTGAAATGTCCATCAATAAGAGAATCTAGCCGATACCGGTTTGGCTCAGTGGATAGAGCGTCAGTCTGCGGACTGAAGGGTCCCGGGTTCCATTCGGGTCAAGGGCATGTACATTGGTTGCAGGCACATCCCCAGTAAGGGGTGTGCAGGAGGCAGCTGATGGATGTTTCTCTCTCATCGACGTATCTAGCTCTCTATCCTTCTCCCTTCCTCTCTGTGGAAAATCAATTTAAAATATTTTTTAAAAATAAGAGAATCTACCCTAATAAAAGAGAAACATGCAAATTGACGGTACCTTCGCTATGCCCACCAGCCAATCAAGAGTATGCAAATTAACCCAACAAAGATGGCAGGTTAATTTGCAAACACAGGTGCCCAGTGGCTGGAGGCAGGGCAGGATATCTACCCTCTCGGCTCCAGGCTGGTAAGAAGGCAGAAAGGCGGCTCCAGGCTGGAGCAAAGGTGGTGCCAGAAGCCAGGGGAAGGAAGGCCCATTCTTACACGAATCTTCTCTTCGTGCATCGGGCCTCTAGTAGATAAACAAGTTGTGGTATATCCATACCATGGACATGTCACTCAACTCTCTGGGGCTCAGTTTATGGGAAGAATAATGTTTATTCCACACACAGAATTGTTAGAGGAATAAGGTGGGAAGCAGCTTACAAATATGTGATTTGTTTTTGTTGCATAAATAAGAGAAAAACAAAGAAAAAATAGGTGAAAAGAAGCCACAAATCAACACGCTTTTGGCTGCCAACTCCTAAATCGATTTAAATTTCTCATCTTCCTGGATTAAGCTGCCATTTCTCTGACTTACTGCAAGCAAGAAATAGTCCGGAAATAAAACCATTTTTGTCGAAACAAAAACAAGGTAACCAGAAGGGTTTGTTTTAGAACCTTAACCTTCAAGAAACAAGCCAAATTTCCTGCACATGTTTAGTCTGTTCAACTCAGAAATCTTAAAGTATCAACTTCTAAATCCTTCCCATGATCTTGATTCTATTATTTATCTTTATTCTCAAATAACTCCTATTCTGCTTAAATTGGGAAACAACCTCAAAATTATTTGGAGACAAACAGGAAAATAATCTCTCTCTCTCTCACACACACACACACACATAAACATGACATATGTGACCTTCTGCAAATATGTATATATAAGGCCTTCATGTTTTCTACATCTGTGTACAATAAGCACAATATGCGGCAATGAGTCACTTAGTAGCAAACATGCCAGAACATATACATTCAAATAAGGTTCCCAAAGTAGAGAACTTCTAACCTTATTTGGCCGATGGTGTTCTCGTTCGAAACATCTTTGGATTTTGGAAGTTATGTTATATAAAGAACTGTGAAGATGACAGAGCCCGGTGACCCGGAAGGAGAAAAGCCTGCCCTTGACTATCTGAAGAGCCACTCTGCAGAAAAGGGAGTACATTTATTAGCCCCATCTTACACATGGGGAAACTGAGGTTAAGCGATTGGTCCAAGGTCACACATCAGTAAGAGGTGACGGTGAGACAGGAGCTCAGGCCATCGGTCCCTGATCTGCTTTATGATCACCCTCTCAGAACAGCATGGCACAGACCAGTGATGAAGAATGATGATGCATCCCGGGTGCGCTGGTGGAGAAGCACTGGACACGGTGGGTACTTCAGGGGAGAGTGCTAAGAGGGCTCCACAGGCCCCGGGAGGAGGTGGATGAGTGTGCAGACTGATGGGTTTGTATTTTCTCATCTTTTCCCAAGGTTAATTTGGAAAAAGCCAGGTGGGACTTGGGACATCCTGTTCCTCAGTCACTATCCATTTGCTTGGCTGGTCTTCAGATGGGCATGTATGTCTCTCCTATGGATGGGAGCTGAGAAAGCCTTCAGAAGTGGGAGCGCAGCAGGGATAAATGTGCCCTGCCAATATCTTCTCCCCTCTGCCATCCAGACTCCGGAAGTCATCATCAGATCTTTCCTGAGCAGTTAGGCCAAGGAGTGTGCCTGTGCTTTGCATGTGTGGGTGCTTTGCATGGTGTGTGTGTGTGTGTGTATGCTCCTACATGGTTCATGTGCCTGTGTGTGTGTGTGTGCATGCTCCTACATGGTTCATGTGCCTCTGTGTGTGTGTGTGTGTGTGTATGCTCCCACATGGTTCGTGTGCCTGTGTGTGTGGCTCCCACATGGTTCATGTGCCTGTGTGTGTGTGTGTGTGTGTATGCTCCTACATGGTTCATGTGCCTCTGTGTGTGTGTGTGTGCATGCTCCTGCATGGTTCATGTGCCTGTGTGTGTGTGTGTGTGCATGCTCCTACATGGTTCATGTGCCTGTGTGTGTGTGTGTGTGTGTGTGTGTGTGTGTTGGGAGGCAGGTGAGGAGGGGGCGGAGGCCCAAGGCCGTAGCTCCCCCACTGCAGAGCCTCCAGCGCCTGCACAGGAAGATGAGCTGCCCGGCCCTTTGATCCCGACCCCATGCTGTGCCTTGTTCAGGGAATTTTTAAATTCTCTTTCATTGTATTGAGTGGCTTCCCTCCCCACCGCCCATCCTGGAATCGGGTCTCAGGATTATTGGGTCCCTCTCCTCACTGATTTGTTTTCCTGACCTTTGTAGCAGATACAGGAATTCACTGATGGAACAGTGAAGGAAGGAACGGAAGGGGAGGGGGCCTGGCAGCCTCTGGAAGGGGGGTGCACGGTGAGGGCTGGGGTCTGGCCACATTTTACAGGAAAGAGGCCAGTGGGGTGGCAGCCACCAAGATGGGGAACTGCTGGCCACTGGATACCAGGCTAAGGCCACCACCCATGGTCCCCCGCAAGTGCCAGAGACAGACGCTGAACCCCGGCACCTCTATGCATCTGCTTCCTGCTGCAAAGGTTCCTGTATCCGCTCATTTTCATTCTGTCAGTGAATCAAGGCTCTGCACTAGGAGCCAGAAATACACATCCCTTTCCTTCCCCTCTCTCTACGCCCCTGGATGCAGTAAATCCGATGTCCTCAGGTCACCCACCCTGGTGCATGCTCCATCAGCGACACTGGGAGGAGAATTCTATGGAGGACCCACTGCCCAGCCCTAAGGAAGTCGCTGTATTTGTGTCGGTGCTGGAGGAGACTTTTCCTGCCGCTCCAGAAGCCGGAACCACGGCAGAGCCACCAACTGGGAGGCAGAGCTGGGTCAGAGAAATGGGATTCCTCCCAACGGCGTGAGTGTGTTCCCACCTCGAAGCCAACGATAAGGCTCCAAGAGTCAGTGGTCAAGACCTGGCATTCCTGCAAGAGTCTGCCCCTCCAACCCCGAGGATGCACTCTGTCCACCTGAGCAGGGGCGTGCTGGACGGGACACACATGGCAGAAGAGGAGAGGCTGGAACAGCCTGAGCTCAGCTGTTTGGTGAGGCTGATGATGTGGGGCCCCCAGAAGTCAAGCTGACATCCCAGAACGTGGCTGGACTCATTGCTCCTGTGTTCTGCTCAGCTGGGCTGCCCGCCCACCAGCAGGAGGCTGGGGTAGACTCCACAGTGAAGGCTGAGTGGGGGGTGGAAGAGGTCAGCCTCCACCAGGCAGTTCCCAGGGGCCCTTTAAGGACCCAGGCATGCATCCTACAAAAAAGCCTAACCTTTGGACTCAAGCCACAGAGACTATCAACAACCAGTCAGTGTTGGCCCACAAAACACCGACACCCAACAAGGGCTCATGACGGAAGGGCATATATCCCGGAGGAACTAGGGCTGAATACAGAGGGAGGGGAGTGATGCAGATGAGATTTAAATTGAGTTGGGGAGTTAGCAGGCTCTGTGAACCTCCCTTCTCATATCCCTTCACCTCTAAAAGTCTATATCTGTGGATGTGTGTTAGAAACTGATGCAAAATTCATTTCTTACTGTGGGACACAGCAAACATTTTAGAAGCCACTGTGGCAAGCACTCTAGGACTTAAAGAACAAGAGTTGCCTCATTTGACCATGATGCAATGTAGAAAGATCAGGCCAGTGGTCGGCAAACTCATTAGTCCACAGAGCCAAATATCAACAGTGCAACGATTGACATTTCTTTTGAGAGCCACATTTTTTAAACTTAAACTTCTTCTAACGCCACTTCTTCAAAATAGACTCGCCCAGGCCGTGGTATTTTCTGGAAGAGCCACACTCAAGGGGCCAAAGAGCCGCATGTGGCTCATGAACCGCAGTTTGCCGACCACAGGACTAGGCCTTAGAGGAGATTTGAGAGGAGGCAGAGAGACGGTAAAGAAATATGGAAAGTGCCGAAACCGGTTTGGCTCAGTGGATTGAGCGTCGGTCTGCGGACTGAAGGGTCCCGGGTTCAATTCCGGTCAAGGGCATGTACCTTGGTTGCGGGCACATCCCCAGTAGGGGGTGTGCAGGAGGCAGCTGGTCCATGTTTCTCTCTCATCGATGTTTCTAACTCTCTGTCCCTCTACCTTCCTCTCTGTGAAAAATCAATAAAATATATTTTAAGAAAAAAGAAATATGGAAAGTTGGAGAGCACATCGTACACCCAGACACTGGCATGTAAACCTGGGGCTCTTAGTTCTTGAGTTAACTCCTCACTTATCTTCCCCATTCACATTTTTATTTCTACCTGCTCGTCCCTTCCTTCAATGGAGGCCTTGTGTCATGGCCCACATTCCGCCTGAGCTCCAGGCAAGCCTCATGCCTAGGTAATGCCTTATGCTCTCATGAGGGAGACTTGTTCTATAACCAAATTGTAGAGGTGAAATGCAAAAAAAAAAAAAAACAAAAAAAAAAAACAAAAAAAAACCCCACAATGCATAGTATTAAGGGAGTTATGGGGGGCTCCCAGGAGGAAGCTAAGTCACTTGAAACAACTGTACATTTTCATACATTTTTCAAAACTCACTTTGAGACTGACTTTAGATAGGCAGGTACCAAATGACTCTTGACCTCTATGTACTCCCCAAAATGCCCAGGAGAAATCAAGACCTTCCCATGCACTCAGTTGTAGGTCTATCAAGGGCTGGCTGGAGAAGCTTAAATCCAAATTAATTACCCAGACATCTCTAGTTCAGAAGCTGGGCCGCAGACACGCTCATCAGCATGCAAACGCCGCACCATTCCCACGGTGGGAAGAGAAGGAAGCGGGATAATGAGGACAGTAGATGAAAGGGAGACCATGGAGGAGGCTCTTCATTGTGTCTTAATTGAGTCACACACTTTCTCCCAGCCCTCGAGTCAAAGAGAGAGTGGCCTCGCTGCTGGGGTGCTTCCTGTGCCCTTGCCATGTCTGGTGTCCAAGGTCAGTATACGGTGGCATTCTGTTAGAAGGTTAAGGTACCAGTTAACTGTTGTTGCAATAATGCCGCTCAACCTTTAGAACGATCATGCGTTCTCACTTCGGTGTCTGTGGGTCAGCGGAGGGTTCGCTGGGCCAGGAAGGGTTTGGCTGGGCAGCTCTATCTCAAGCTTTGGGTGCATCTCGCTTTGGCTCTCGCTGAGGTTTGGCTCATCTCTGCTCCACAGCGTGTTCATTCCAGTCCCCTGGCTAAGAGGGACGCTGATGTCTAGAAGTTGGTCTCTGAACACAAGAGAAGAATCACAATCATCTGAGGGCTCTTAAGGCTCAGGTTGGAAGTGGCCTTTTATCACTGCCCAGATATTTCTGGCCCAAAGGAGTCCCAAAGTCAAGAGGTTGGGCCCAAAGTCAAGAGGTGGCGACTTCATCCCACCTGCAATGGGGCCGCCGCAAGGATGAAGACAGAGGGCAAGGCGAAGGATGCAGAGCCCAGAATGTCACCTACCGACGCCTGGGTCTTGCCTCCAAGCTCAAGTTAAAGCCATGCTGATGACAGAGACTGGAACTCCCACCGTCGGTGGTACCGATTAGGAAGTATGAAGGTGCAGGTGACATGTCCACACACCTGACCACCACCCTCACTGGAGGACCACAATGGAGCACACCGCCCACATCATTTGTGCTGCAGGGCTAGTCAATGTAGAATTGCACTCGGGGGCCTGCATCGCCCAGCTCATCCCCTCTCTCCTTCGGGGATCCCCCGTAATCAACTCCCCGATAATCTACCCACACTGGAACCCTGGTCTCAGGTCTGCCCCTGGGGAACCCAAATCAAGACAGGCCACCTTCTGGTTAAAAGAAGGGTTTTTAAAAAAATCAACTGCCCCCCTTTTCCCAGTGTTGTTGCAGGTTTCTGAGACCAGATTCTTAAAAGTCAGAGGAGAGAAAGGTGTCCAATTAGGGACAGACACCAGCTGTCTTCAAAACCCATGAAACATGCTACATCCCAGACAAAATGTTATGTGCAGCCATTTTCGAAAATGAGGAAGATCTCAATATATTAATATGAAACCATAGCCAAGACATATTGCACAGTGAAGGAAGCCAGTGACAGAACAGTGCATTTAGGATACTGACATGCGTGGATGTAAAAGGATTTATATATAAACTAGAGGCCCAGTGCATGAAATTCATGTATGGGGGGGCAGGGGTCCCTCAGCCCAGCCTACACCCTCTTGCAGTCTAATCTGGGAGCCTCGTTATCCATCACTCCATAGCTGGCACCTGCCGCAGTGCTGCTGGACAGGTAGCCTGGCCTACCTCTGTGGGGGGAGGGGAAACACGTGGAGGGGGACCCCAGAGATCCCCCACCATTGATCGCCCCCCCCCCGGGGGCTGGTGGCTTGGGCCTCCCCTCCCCCCAGACCAATCGCATCGCACCTGCCTTGGCTGGCCTGGCACCAGCGCATGTCATAGCATAGTCGTCCCACGGTCCTTCTGCTATTCTGCTGTTCAGCTGATTTGCATATTATGCTTTTATGTTACAGATAATCCAAAGAACATCTCACTTTTCAAAAATGACAAGGTAGGAGCTCCTAAGGACTGAGTCTGAGAACTAGGGACTATTTCTTCACTATATTCCTATATTGCTGGGGGGGGGGGAGGGAGGCAGGGGAGAAACACTATTAAATTAAACAAAGAGCTCAGCCAGTGTGGCTCAGTTGACTAAGCATCATCCCATGAACCAAGAGGTCATGGGTCACATTCCTGGTCAGGGCACAATCCCTGGTGGCGGGAGTGCAGGAGGCAGCCAATCCATAATTCTCTCTCATTGATGTTTCTATCTCTCTCCCCCCCTTCTCTTCTCCACTTTCTAGAAAATTAATAAAAACCTATTTTTTAAAAAATTAAAGAGGCTTACAAAAATAACCTATGTTGTGCATTTTCTTTACCGGAGGAATTTGTTGAAAATGCCTGCTCCGATTGGTCAGGGGACTCTCACATCTGTGCTTCCAATCAGTCCCGGGCCAGTCTGCGGTCCCTGGGCTGTGCCCAGAAAACCTGTCACAGAATGCTAGCCCACCGCTGGGGCGCAGTGCAGGCTGCCCAGGGCTCGGGAGGATCCGGGTTGGCGATGGGCAGTTCTGTGTGCCATAGGCAACTCCCCTGCTCGCCGTGACACGAGGCGCAATAATAAAACCACAGCCACCTTTCCCTGACCGCCACACAGGGCCACGGCCACCGTCCACTGGATGGCTCCCTCAGCAGCGGCTGCCTGGTTTGCTTCTCCTTTCCCTTTGTACAGGGTGCTCGTGGACCTGAACGGTGAGCAAAATCAGAAACGCCTTCATTTAAAGAGCGAGGGGAGGATGAAAAGCACAGGCTGTAGGAAACCCAAACTGGAGCCCCAAGGACCTCCGCAGCAATCTCTAAAGACCGCAAGCAGAGAGAGACGGGGAAAGGAATGGCCAACAATCTCCAAACGGATTTACAATTAACCGGACATCTGGTCCTCACGTGAGGCGCCAGATGCCCGAACCCGATGGTGGGCTTTCAGAGCGTCTCGGGCCTCACAGGATGGGGCTGACCCCCGGGAAATAAGAAGTCCCGTTAGATGGTGGTCACGATGCAAAGCTACTCTCGGGTCCTTTAGCTTGGTCTCCCAGGCACAGACTGCGCCAGAGAAACAGGTGCGGAGGAGAGGGAGGAAGTGATGGCTTCAGGCCCATCTGGAACTGCAATCCACACAGGCCCCAGCTGCCGGGGCCAGCACAGCGCCCAGACACCGAGTGATCCACAGGCTGCGGCAGGCTTAGCGTGGGCGAAGGCAGCGTGAGCCCTGCCCGGCCCCATCCTCCTGTATCTGCCTCCCGTCACCTCCCCAGAAAGGCAGGGAAGGAGGAGAGAGGAACCAAATAACAGATGCATGCTGGGAGTCAGCCATCCAGCGTGGAGCTGGAGCCTGGGACCCCACTGGACCCCACTGGACCCCAGGCCCACAGCAGACAGGAGGGCAAAAGCCAACTTCTCCTCAACCTGATAATGAGCCAGCCTCATTAGAAGATTACCGAGCCGCTGGGATGAACCACACTCTCTCAATAATGCGCACATCGCTATGACAACCACCCACTTTGGTTCCTAAAGATAACTTCATTGGGGCAGCCATGTTTCCCGGGTTGAAAGGAAACGCCGTTTGCCCAGAGTTCCGCCATTCTGCTCCTCCCGGCTTCGTGCCAAGCGTGTGCCTGTAAGTAAGTGTGAGTGAGCAGGCCCGTGTGCATACGTGCGTGCATGCATGTGGGCGCACTGCAGGGAAGCCCAGGCCCCCGTGCCAGTCCTGGGTGCAGAGGTCCCATCCAGTGCTCAAGGTTGGTAAGACTGGGCCAGCCACCCGAGCGTGCTGACCTAATTATTCAGGCAGACAGGCCTGGCCGGGATTAATACTGTACTATGATTAATTATGGTGGGAGCCTCAACGAGCAAGTGCACGCCGGGGAGGGCCGGGGAGGGCCGGGGAGGGCCGTGACAGCCCCCGCTCGCCCGCTTGCCGGCAGGGCGGCTGGGGAGGGCGTGGAGCGGGGAGCCGCTCGGGCCTGACTGTAATGAGAAATGAGGAAAGTGCTGAAAAATTGATGGCGCCTGCAGATTGCGCAGGCTGGCACACAGCAGGGGGCCCCCTGCAGCCGGCTCCGTATGCTAATGCGGGCGCCGGGGCCAGGGGAAAGGGAGGAAGAAAAGCCCGCACAAAGGAGAGAAATGCAAATGACAGGCTCAGAGATCGGTGCCGCTGAGAATCCCGGATTAACTGCGGGAGCTGGGGCGCTCCCCAGCTTAACCCTTTCTGGCCGGTGGCCGGACTGTGGGGGTGGGGAGCAGGCGGGGGGCCTGCGGGGAGCTCTGGTCTGGATCTGGGTCCACACTAAAGTGGGGATGCGGGAAATTGGACCCGGGAAGAACCCAGAAGCTGAAGGAGAAAGGCCATTTCCTGCAGGGGGTAACCTGTTTGGGAAAGTCCTGGGGAGGGATGGGGAGTGTCAGGAAGTGTCATCTGGGGCAGGAGACGCAGTGGCCCAGCTGTGTGCCTCTTGGGACCGGTGGCCTGACAGGTGGCCGGACCTTCTGCTACAAGGGCCAGTGGAAGGAAGCCAAGAGGAGAGAGCAGCGGGGGGCTGGGATGGCCGGCACTCTGACCCGGGTGGGCAGTGGATACGTAGGTGGTGACCACCTCATCCATGGGATGCGGAAATACCAGATGTGGGCACCTTCCTGTATCCGTTAGACTCCGGTCCGAGATGAAATGAGGAGGAAAAGGAAAGGAGGCCAGAGCAGAGGAGCAGACACGGGCTCTGAGCTCCGCAGACTTTTCTCTGGGAGAGAACGAGAGAGGAAGCGGTGCGGGACTGTGGAGACCCCAAAACACGCGTCGGGGTCTCGGCGCTGTGCTGTGGGGCCTTCCTGCTCCGGGGCGGGCACTTTCTCTTCGGATGCCCACCCTGGTTGGTACCTGGGGAGAGGAAAACATTTGCTAAACCAGATACACCGATCCCAGTCGTCCTTCTTAGGGAAGCGTGTTGGGGTAAGAAGTCAGCAGGAACCCCAGAAGGAAGCCCCGATGCAGGTGTGACCTCAGGTCCTCAGACCAGTGGAGGAAGGGGGACCCAAAACTCCAGACCACAGAGTTCCACATGGAGGTGGGCAGGCCTGAGAGGGTGCTGGTGACGCAGGGTTAGTCCGACACAGGAGAAAGGATGTATGTACACAGCGAGAGAGAACGGAATAAAAGAGATTCCGGGCTAAGCTGCAATTTAAGTCACTGACCTGTCTGCACATTCACTGCTGGCGTCTGAACGGCGGTAAACCCAGCTAGGAGCAGGGTTCACTCCATGGGACAAGAGTATTTGGACTTCCTCTGTAGTTTTGATTTTTTTTTTTTTACAATATTCAAGTATTAGGGATACAGGAATGAGTCGATTCCAGTGTGAAAGGGAAAACTCAGCACAGTAAGGGGGAGGCAGGGGAGCCGTGAGCCCGCCTTTCCGGTGCCTCACGCCCAGGACGGGATCCTGGGTAAAGCGTCTTCTCCCAGCGGCTTCCCAATCCCGAGGGCACGGCCCGTCCCTGCTGGGAGCACTGGGCTTCCCGTCTGATCCCCACCCTCCATTTACAGGAGGCATGGGACCGCAGAATGGCCTGGGGGGGGGGGGGGGGAGAGAAGCTGGTATTTCTGTATCAACAGCCTCACCTGTGCCGGGCCGGGCCTGACACTGCGTGAGGACTCTGCCCAGACCCCTCATCGTTTTCCGGGTGAGAAGCTTTTGGTGAGCAGCGTGTCTTGCCCACAGAGGCACTCTGGGGAAGTGTGGCAATGGCCCTCCACGCCGGGATGTGGCCACCCCATCTGCATCCCAGCCCCACAGCTCCGGGCCCGGCCCAGGGTCCGGAACACAGCAGTGGGCCAGCCCTGTGCTGAGAGAGGAGAGAGATCCACAGCCCCGGAGGAGCAGGACCCGGTGTAGAGATATGCACCCCCACCCCCCGGGGAAGGAGGCCACTCGGGGGTGTTTGACAAGCAAGGCAGAATGCTCATGCTTGAGTTCCTCTGAACCACAAATTGCAAACTTGGGTCCAAGAGATGAGAGGATTACAAAACACTGTCAATGTCCTCTTTTTCTCCTTTCCCCGGCAAAGCTCCAGTGCACTCCAAGCCCGGGGGGTTCGCTGTAGCGCCACGGATTAGCCAAATGGGGCTGGAGAGTCATTTAGAATCCTTTGCACAGTCCCACGTGGGACGGGGCTTCGGGGGAGTGCGGGGGCGTTGAGGGGGGGCTGTGCTAAGGCAGATGCAGCAATTATTCTAGAAACATCTGGAGCATAAAATTTTAAACCGCCCGAATGGCAGTGGGTCAAGCTGGTGCCCAGGATATATATTCTCTGGGCAGTGCCCCAGGAGAGGCAGCGGCTTTCCCGGGAGGCGGGGTCCAGAAGGCAAAGCCTGGGGTTTGAATCCATTTGGTGCAGGGCTCTGTCCTGACTCCCAGACAGGAAGAAACCCGCACGTCACGGTGGATGGCTTATGCATGAGCCCCACTGAAGGGCAGCCCGGCTCTTTTTGCTTTCTATTTCCAAAATATGTTCAACTGACAATTAAGAAAACAAGCAACAACAACAAAAAAAAAAAACCTGACCTGAGACACCTGTACCAACTCTTTACCCTGAAAATTAACAGAAGGGAAAAATTAAGCAATTCTCCGCTGCTTAGGAATAAGAGTTTGCACCTAGCTGGTTATTTTTTAAAAATAAAGCAAGAAGAACTTCTTTACAGAAGAATTCTAGCCAGTCAATGTGGGAGTAACGAAGAAATTAGAAAATCTACCAATTTGCAGCCCTGAGTGAAATGTGACTCACGCAGAGATGATCAATGAAAGTTAAAGTCCTCGGAGGAGAATCGCGTTATTTTTAGTGACGAGGAAGTGAGGAAAATTACCTCCCATCTGTCCTTTCTTGGGAATCTCTAGGTTGTGTGCACCCCCTGCGCTCAACAGGAGTAGAAACCCGAGAGTCAGCAGAGAGGGGAGGGGGAGGCCGTGGAGAGACAGGCGATCAACTCAAACAGGAACCGAGGGTGGGAGCTGCGGGTTCTAACCCCAGCGAGGACGTTCTCTAGCTCTGCTCCTGGGTATGTTACTCAACCTTTTGAAATTTCAACTCTCTCAACTGTGAAATAGGGATAACTCCTAGCTCCTAGGATGGCTGCGAAGAGTAGATGAGATAATGCATACAAAGAGCTTTGCGCATGCCTGGTGTGTTGTAATAGTAGCTGCTATCACTTCGTGCTAGCGGTAGGATGGAGGTGAGGGGTGGTGTTTAGGAGTAATAACTATTCCACATGCATAAAGCACCCCGTAAGACCTCCAAAGTCACCCTATGCATTGTTCTGCCCCGGCCGTGCTGCTGGAATTCAGAGTGGCTGAGACTCCGAGTTTGAGCTCATTGCTCCTGACAGTGAAACTCCAGCTCTTTGCAAACAGATATTAATCTCCAATGAAATATTGGAGAGCTTTAATTAAGGCAATAGGGCTGATTAATGACTCCCTCTGGGCGAGTGCTGAGGCACCCAGAAGGAAGCAAGGATTTTTTTTATATATATTTTTTTTATTTATTTCAGAGAGGAAGGCAGAGGGAGATAGTGATGAAAGAGAATCCTGGATCAGCTGCCTCCGGCATGCCCCCTCCTGGGGATCGAGCCTGCAACCCTGGCATGTGCCCTGTCGGGGAATCTAACCGTGACCTCTTGGTTCATAGGTCAACGCTCAACCACTGAGCCATACCGGCCGGGCGGGAGTGAGGACTCTATGAAACAGACAGAGCACTCCAGCCAGCAATTTACAGATGACATCAGGTCTTCCCAGGCTTTTGGCTCTCGGGGCTGCATCTCCATCCAGGGTTCTTGTGGCTACTTTTACAACGATAAACACTGCTGACCTGAAATGGGCCGCCAGATATTTTTCCAGCAAAGTGAGTTTATTCAGGAACAACAAAGAACTGCAATTTGAGACACAGGCAGGGAGTGGTTTCAAAGGCCCCGCTTCACTCTCCCCACCCCACCCCCCTGCCCCACCGGTGTCCTGTCTCCCTGCACTGCTGTGGCCGCAGGTGCTCGCTCACACCTGCAGTCGCTCCCTCCTCCCCCTCCTCCTCCCAGGTCTCTGGAGACTCCCTTCATTTTCTTGTCAGGTCATCCATGCATTTACAAGTCCTTTTCTTGGGTTTTATCTAGCGTTTTCCATTGTTTGCAATTAGAAAGGTTTGAGAACCTCTAATCTTCCATTTTGCCAGGAACTGAAATTTCATCTTGTTCTAAACTCGCAGGGCTCAGTAAAGATGATGAAGCGTCACACCCACCGCGCGGCAAGCAAACTACCAAGGTTGTCCGCCTTGCTAAGCGGAATAAGAGGTTGGCTATTACCCCATTATGGTGTCTGGGGGATAATATTGCTCCCCGGGCTTCCCCAGTAAACACGGAGAGGAAAGAGGCATCATCGGGCAGATATTCCATAAGAGTACATTCCCGGGAGAATGTCCTTCTTGGAACTGTGACAAGAACTTGCATCCAACTGTCACGGGGAGGGTTCTCTCCACTCCATTTGAGAGGAATAAAAGCACTCCACTGAAGATCGATGTAATGATCGTTGTTACAACAGCTTAAAGGTGCATAAAGGGCACTGTTGACTAAGTACTTCTATTACGCTGATTCTGTTCCCCTTCTGACGGATGACCCCAAAGGCAAGGAGCTATGGCGGGAAAACGAGGGCACGTCCTCTGGGGTCGAGCGCCGCCATACTGACACCAATACACTGAAGGCTGTTTGAAGAAGGCTTTGGACAAGCCAACTGGCAGCCAACAACCTCTGACGTCTCCCCTCCCTGGGGGTAGTTCCTTCATAGACGCTGAGATTTATGGGTGACTGGGACCGTCACAGTCGCTGGTATTCGCCCAACTCAGAGTTGTAGAATAAAGCTAGCCCTACGCAGACGGAAGTGCCTGGCCATCCCACACAGAAGAGCAAGGTTTGGGTCAGATTGGGATTTCCAGTTCCCCTATGGCCGTGGTCTACGCTCCAGCGAGTGTGGTATCTTTGTTCTTTTAATGCTCTGATTCTAGACATTAAAAAGGAGCCATGTTCATTTGTCTTTCCTTATTCCAAAACCTTCAGTTCCTCTCAACCTTGCCCAGTGTAAAACCTCAGGAAATCGTTGGCCTTTTCCCTGACACCCCGGCATGAGCCAGACATTCCAAGGTATGATTACAAATAATCACCTACCATTTCAAAACTGACGTTTGCTTTTTATTCACCTCCAAGACGTATCACAATTCCCGTTTCAACAGAACGTAAATATTGCAGGAAAGGGGGGGCACATACGAAAAGTGAGCGGAGCAAGGTCACCGACACGTGGAGGCCACTGGGGCTCAAAGCAGGTGAGTCAGTCCCTCCAGGTCACAGGGCCCCTGAGCTCGGGGCCAGGACTGAGGCTCAGGCCAGCCGTGGTCAAACCCACTGACTCTGCCAGTTCTCCCTGCTCTGCTCTCACCCCGGCCGCTCATCCATCAAAACAACTCCATCCTGTGAGGGAAAATGACCCTGTCATAACCTTCATGGAGAGTACAGAGAGGCCGAGATTTCACCAAAACAACAGAGACTGAGGGAGATGGAGAGAAAGAGAGAGAGAGAGAGAGAGAGAGAGAGAGAGAGAGAGAGAGAGAGAACATCTCTTCTTAAAGTTATTATTGCCTTTGCTTCTTTTTTTGTTGTGTTTTGTGTGGGTTTTTTTTTGGGGGGGGGGAATCTCCTACTAAATTAGATCTACTAATTTGATTTAGGTCACACACACACACACACACACACACACACACACCCCACACCCTGAGTAATCTAAGAGATGTAATCTAAGAGCTGTGTGCCCTGAGGCCACTGAAGTCCCTCAGAGCAGCATCACTAGGGGCGCAGTGCCCTGTCCAGAGGGAGGGCCCTGTGTGAGGGACACTGAGGCCCCATCCAGTTACACCAGGACCCAGCTAAGCAGAGCTTCCTCTGTGAGCAAGATGGCTGAGGACACAACACACCTGTCCCCGGGCTAGTCGGGTTCCCCCAGTATCCAGGCACTGGCTTATCAAGAAGCTGGCTTTTAACGGAACGAGCCAATGCGCAGGCGCCAAGACCCCCGCTCTCAGCCCTGCCTTTTCCTTCTTGTCCCCCAACCCCCGGCCCTCACAGAAAACGCAGACGGCTGTCCACCGGCCTTCGGCACAAGGCCGCAATCAGGTGTGCAACAAAAACAAAAACAGCTACAAGTAGCATTTATGAAGACCTACTACGCGCAGATTCTTCACATAGAGGTCTTAACCTGCCAACGGCTCTCCGGGGTCGTTGTTCTTCTCATTGCCCACTGAGGACGCCAAGGCTCCAGGCCAGAGGCCTGGCCTCAGGGCGCCTGGCTGGGAAGCAGTAGGACCTGGATTTGAACCCAGGCCCTCAAACCTCTGTCCTGGTGCCAAACTGCTGCTCTTGCCTTCCTCACGTCAGGTCCTTTCCCCTGAGGAGGGCAGCGGCTCCCCTGGGAGATGGGCATGACCACTTTCTCCTTCCTCCTCTCTCCTGCCTCCATTCACCACGCCATCCCCTCTAGTGTGTTTTGATGTTGGATGGGGGGCTGGGGGTTGGGGGGGAGTAAGACCCAAACGTGGGGAGTCAAGCCCATCAGTGCCTCCTCCTTCCATTGTGGGCTGAGGAGACCATTGTTAAAATTACTTTTCAGAAGATGCCCTGTTCCCTGCAGGGCGCAGACTGAACGGGAATCCTAACAGGGCCCTGGGAGCCGTGGCTGCCGCTCTTCCCACAGTGGGCACATGCCACTCTCTCCCTGATGCTGCCAAACTGCCTTCCCCACGGCGGCACCAATTAACACTCCCACCAACGGTCTGCCGAGTCCAGGTCTCCCACGCACCTGCCAGCACTCATTCCACAGTATTTCTGGAATCCGGGTCCTGCGTGAGGCCCCACGCGGCTGTGGGGTGGGAGGAAGCAGAGCAGGAGAGAAACCGAGACACGGCACCTCAGGCCCAGAGATCGCATGCTGGTCCTCTCCAGAGTCACTGACGATGCACCGAGCAGGAGGGAGCGGGTAAACAGCAAGCAACGATGCTCAACTCTTACCCCCAGGCCCGCTTATCTTAACAGTAATCCACAAAAATACCCCTTAAAATGTAAGCTACCCAACTGTCCAAAAACAGGGCATTAAGTAGTTATATATATATCAAGATATTTTGAGCTGTTCATAAAGAGTTACTAAGTAAATTGAACCGTGAGGAACTGTTATGCCACCATCAGAAATAATGTGTTTGTGGTCCTGGGAAGACATTTGCAAAGCAGTGCTGTTGTTTTTAAAAAGCTACTGACGTGTGTCCACTTGTTCGTTCACTCACCGCATACATGCTGGGCACCGCTGTGTGCCAGGCACGGGCCGGGCTCCGGGCACAAAGTCCTCACGACGCCGGCAGAGTCCGTGCTCTCGGGGCCACGCGGTCCTCCGTCCCGCCTGCCCGCACGGTGGGTGACACAGATGACGCGTTCCTCGGGCCTGGATCTAGCGATCTGCTTACTCTCGGCTACTAGCTTTCTGTGGCTTCACAGGCACCGATGGGTTGCTTCTAATTCTTACCACCACGTACCACAACGCCCCACGTGCTTAACATCACAGGACCCAGACCAGGGGGAAGAGTTCCTCTCAGCCACAGAACCCGCAGATCAGACTTCCCTCTCCCAACACCCCTCTCCGAGGGAAAGCGCCTAGGACAGTGGCAACAGCAGCTGAGGGCCCCACAGCCCAGGCGCCGAGCCCCTGTCTTGCCCTGTCGGCACCTGGGGGAACATCTCCCAGGTCGAGGGGAGCAGAGCCCGGCTGATGTCAAATGGATCACAGCCTACGGCGCGAAGATGATGTCCGGCTCACAGTGGCCACGCTCCAGGAATTAGATCCCTTCCACCTTCTATTTCCTCCTCCAAGATTGCTTTCTCCTACAGAAACCACTAGTCTGAACAGCAAAGGGATGCAGTACTTCAGCTGGGATGTTCCTCTTCCTTCGACCTCATAACGTGGGGGAAAGAGTGGTCTGGCTTACCCACGGACACAGAAAATGTCCACCCATGTCACCTGAAGGTCACCGATTCTAGAGGTTCAGGTGAGTTCAAGGACCCTCCCTTCTACAACTGGACACCAGCTACCTCCGGAACACAATTCCCCGTCCCTGCTTCGGGCCCCTGCAGGGTGGGGACAATGGAGTGGGTGGGGACGCCGAATGAGAGTGTGCAGAAGAGGACCCAAAAGAGAACCACACGCCCAAGACTCGGGACTGGCCAATCAGATCATTCCATCCACCGGCCTCGGAGATGGCGCCGAGGTGTGCAAGAAGGGACGGTGATTTGTAACTCTATGATTTTCATGGAACTACGGGCAAAAAAAGTCCTTTTATTCCGCCACGGTGCTTCAGCTGGGAGAGTAATCAGCCTGGAACTGCTGGCAGCCACCGCGCTGAGAATTTCTGACTCAAAAGAAAGCAGAACCAAGTGACGTGGAGAGAGAAATCAAGTCCTAATATTATTTGAGTCTGCTGGGTCCAACCCTACCTGAAGCCAAATCTATGCCTGGACTCCAGTTACATGGGGCTAAATCAATCTCAATTCTCTCTCTCTCTCTCTCTCTCTCTCTCTCTCTCTCTCTCTCTCTCTCTCCTGCAGAGGCTTCCCCTAAAACAATCATTTGCAAAGAGTTTATTTGAGAAGTGATGCCAGAAAATCCAGGGAGAGAAGAGGCGAGAACAGGAAGACAAGGTGCATTCCTGAGCAGATAGCAGCTAACGGCCAGCTTGGGCTCGGCCCCGCTAGGAACTCTGGGGGGCCGTTTGGGGCACAGAGCCAGCCTGCCAGAGGGGCAAGGAAGCCCGGCACTGACCCACTTCTCCTGCCTGTCACTGTCAGCTGGGCCTGGGGGGCAAGGGGTACCCCTCCATTCCTGGACTGCCATGAGAACAGGCAAAGCAAGCTCCTTAGGCACCCAAGGGGGCCGGCAGTGGGCAGACAAGCCGGTGTGCCCTGTGCAGAGAAATGGGCGGGATACTGCTGCTTTGTTCTGTGTTTTTATTTCATTTTGTGAGCGGTGCTAGGCTTTCTACCAACTGCACACACACAAAAAAAGACGTCCTGACCTGACTAATGTATGTGATCCTTCCACCCAAATTAGAGGTGATCCTAGAATATCCCTGAGATTTTAAAAAAGCCCTGGCTCAGCTGGTGTGGCTCAGTGGTTGTCGACCTATGAACCAGGAGGTCGTGGTTCAATTCCCGGTCAGGGCACATGCCCAGGTTGCGGGCCTGATCCTCAGGAGGGGGAGTGCAGGAGGCAGCTGATCAATGATTCTTGTCATTGATCTGTTTTTGTTGTTGTTTTAAAAAAAAGCCCTGGATTTCTTCCTTGATTTAACCCCGTCCTAGACATGAAAGCATCCTGGTTACAGGAGAAACGTGCTGATATCTTCTGGGCCAGCACTCACACCGGCAGGCCGGCTTGTCCATCGGGACACCCCGGAGTGGTCAGATGGTCACCCCAGCAGCCTTCCAGAGCCCGCCTCACCTCCTGGCTCCCTGCTCCAGCCGAAGGCACTGCCCCCCGGCCCCGTCCAGGCGCGGGTGACCACCCACAGCAACCTCAACGGGCAACCCGCAGGCCCAGCGCCCCTTGGCAGCGTCCAGAGCAGCGGTCATGAGCTTGTATCTTCATGTTTTTGCCTCTTCCGGACAAAAACACTCCCACCAAGAGAGCCCAGGTGGGGAACGCTGGTTCCCACCGTCCTGCCCGGGGCAGAGGTCTGCTGGTGGGGACCAGGCCCCCGACCATGGTCACAACCGCTGTCTCTTCGGGCACGGAGGGGAGGGTGTCGCCGGGGTGTCCTCTCCCAGAATGTGGCTTGGGGGAGATAAATGCCTTTTGTTTCCATTGTGAACCAGATCTTTCTTTTCCATTATTTTTTTCCCCTCAGTGGTTACTGTTGGAAATAGGAAAGCTATTGATTTTTGTACATTTGTTTCGTGACGGGCTGCCGTACTGAACTCTCATTATTTCTAATAGTTTTTCAGTTCAATTCTCCCGAAGGGAAAGAAAACCGGTCCGGGCGATATGACAAAGAGCCGGTGAAATCAGCCACCGTTCTATTTGTTCTGAGGCGTGTGGAAACAATGAGTTAGAGACAAAATCCCACTCTGGCCGGATTGGAGTCTTCTGCTCCCGCCACCCCACCCCCAACACTTCAGTGGCCCCCTCCTCCACCCCACCCCGGGGCCGAGGCCATCGCGAAACCCAGACTCGGAACAGTCCTTTTAGGGGGCAAACGCTCAAACTCTAAACCTTCCTGGATGTCAGGTGAGTGCAGGCGGCCCAGCTGTGGGAGGGGCCGGGGGAGGCCTGTTGCCCATCACCCCAACCCCCCCACTAGCATCCACTCAACCACTCTGCAAGCAGCCCTCCAGCCTAACTGAGCACCTACTGTGTGCCAGGTCTGGGGATGCAAGAATGCAAAAGGCTTAGTCCCTTCCTCAGCGGGCTTCATACCTTGCTGCAGATGTGCCCAATTCCACTCTGCCCGATTGGGCCTTTGCATCATCATGTGCATTTTGTTACCGACTCGGGCTTTCCTTTGCGGGATGTAGTCATCCGCAGCCAGTGCGCTGCCCAGTGCCCTGCCCAGACACCCTCCCGTCCCTTTTACAGTTGCTGCGTGCCCTCCCCGTGCTAGCTCCTGCGTGATCTTGCAGCTCCCGGTGAGGGACTGTGCTCAGACCACTAGCGCTGCTTTGCCCACACCTGCAGAGATGGAAAGGCCTGGGACTTACTGTCCCCCCGGCGCAGCCCTCAGCCAGTAACTGACCTGTGAGGACGCGCCTGAGCTCTCAACCTGCCTCTCCCTGGCTCCCAGGCCAGTCCCCCCGAAGCACATCCTCAATGATCATGTGCACATAAGTCCCCATCTCAGGGTTTGCCCCTGGGGAAGCATTCCTAAGGCTCAGAGCAAGCATCTGACACACACACACACACACACACACACACACACACACACACTGCCTTAGTTTCCCCCTCTGTCCTGTTGGCATAATGAGAAAGTCTCCCGAGAAAAGGAGTAAGGTGCTTTTATGGACTGCATTGTATTTCTACCCCTGCCTCCCCACAAATTCATACAGTGAGACCCCAACTCCAATGTGACTGGATTTGGAGACGGGGGCCTATAAGGAAATAATTAAGGTTAAACAAGGTTATAAGGGTGAGGCCCTAATCCAACAGAATTAGTGTCCTTGTAAAAAGAGCACCAGGGAGCCAGCACACAATCAACAAAACATCCCCCCCTCTCTCTCATTCTCCACACACACACACACACACACACCAAGAGGCCATGTGAGGCCACAATGAAATGGCAGCTGCCTATGGACGAGAGACAGAATTCGCCAGCATGATCTCGGACTCCCAGCCTCCAGAACTGGGAGAAAATAAGCGTCTATTGTTCAAACCACGCCGCCGGTGGTATTTGCTACGGCGGCCGAGCGGACTGACACAGCGTCCCTCGCCGGCCCTCCGGCTGGAATGAGGCCGGGAAAGCCTCCTCGGCCTCGTCCCGGTGTCCTGTCACCGCAAAGTGAAACCGCAGTGGCTCTGGGAGCCACTCACCGTGGTCCAGGGGGAATAAAGGAGGCCGAGCCACGGAGCGGATGCCGGCAAACCCTGTGGACAACCAGGTGGTGAGACCTGTGGCTCCGTGGGCCGTGCAGCCGGCCCCGGTCACAACCACTCACTCTGCCGCTGCGGGTGCCCACAGGGGCGGCCCCGGGCAGCGTGTCCGCGATGGCGGGCGGCGTGCCAACAGGACTTGACGTGGACCGACAGCCGCTGTGGACCATGGCTTGCTGGCCCCTGAGAGTTGAGTGAACCTCAGATCCAAGCTGGACCCTAAGAGGAGGACAAGCACGGGGGGGGGGGGGGGGGGGGGCAGATCTGCCCAGGTCCCACGGGAGCTAGTGGCAACTGGGCTGGAACTGGACACCCACTCCTTGTCTGCATGCTGTCGTTCCGTGGGTGGGCCTGAATCCTAAAGGCTTCTAGAATGCTGGCAATAGAGGGTGACATGATGTGTCGGGGGGGGGGGGTGGAAGAGGGAAGGGAAGGGCAAAGGTGCACAGACACCCCGGCATGGAGACAGCCATCATCATGCCTGCCTGTGGGTCACCTCAGAGCCGCGCAGCAGCGAGGGGCAGGGCCCCCGACGGCCCAAGATGCTGCCCCCAGAGACCCGGCCCCCCACTGCTCAGAGGACAATGAAAGGCCGGCCACCCCACCACCCCCACCACCACGGCCAAGGTGAGGACGAGGGGAGAGAGGCTGAGCAGTGGGTGGGGAGAGACTCCTCGCCTCCGTGCTCCCCGCACAGGTGCGGCCTAATCCGTGCTCTGGGCTTTAGGCTGGAAGCTGTGGGCCTGATTTGAGGAACCTGCGGCTTTACTTTCACAGAGGCAGGAGGGCCGGGAGAAGGCCAAGGCGAGAGGCAGCTGTCAGGACCCTCGTTGTCATTATCCTCCTCCTCCTCCTCTTCCTCCTCCTCCTCCTCCCTCTCTCCTCCGTTGCCATGGACCCCTGGGCCCTGCCGACAGCCTCTCACACCTGCAGGGAAGGGAGCAGCTGGCTCACAGCAATGACCCTCCCGGGGCCACCAGGCCCCCTGCAGCCGCCAGGGCTGCCTGAGCCCCCTCCTCCTCAAAACCTCCCAGGGCGCGGCCTCCAGTTTGAGGGAAGGGAATGTTCAGGTTTGGAAAGAGAAGGGCAAGGGGACATTGCCTCCCCACCCCCACCCCACCACCACCACCACCACACACACACACACCCCCCCCGCCCCCCAGAGGACTGCTTCCATTCAGAATTCCGTTTGACCACTTCAATGTCAGGGAGAAAGGAACCAAACACCACCAGCAGCAGCACCCTAGAAACAGATTCTTAAAAATCTCCCTATCAACAGGCCTCCAGCCTCCAATCATCTCAGATGAAATAAAACCTCGGCGGCAGGAGTTATTGTAGATCCGCTCGATAAAGAAAGGAGAGGTGGGGGTGGGGGGGGGGGCTTTGTCACGTGACTGCTGTGCTGCAGAAACTTAATGAGAAACACACCACATTTCCAGAATCCTCTTTCTAGCCGGGGCTCCCGCTGAGATAAAAGGTCACGCGGCGAGGAGGAGGAGGGAGGGCGGCGGCGGCGGGAGCGGGGAGGCAGGCAGCGGGGCCGGCCTTTCAGACGCGCTGCGATCGGCCCGAGCGTCTAGACGGGCGGTTTTCTTTGAATGCCAGATGTGGAGGGCTTTCAGAAAGGAATCTCAAACATCACCCATTTGAAAACAAATCCGCCCAAACTGCATTCACCGCCGCAGAGAACTTTCTAGCCCAGACTGCGAGGAAGGCAGGCGGGCGGGCGGGCGGGCAGGCAGCCCGGGCCGGGCGTCTCGTTGCTGCCCCCTGCAGGCCACAAGCTGCAGAGCGGCCGGAGAGCCGGCCCGGGCTGGGTCCCTGGGCTGCAGCCAGAGAGGCCGGCGAGCGGACCCTCCCTGCATGGTGCCAGGGTCTGGAAGAACGGAACTGGGCCTCGTCTCAGTCAATATTTAACCCTGCAAGGAGAGGCTGACCTTCTTTATAGATGAGAAACCACAGGTCCCAACAGGTTGAGCGCAATGCCCAGGCAATGCGCCTGGTTTATTGGGCATTGGCATTTGACACCAACACCTCTTCTAGGACCCTATGAACCGTGCTGGGATTCCCTTCTTACGGAAAATCAAACTGGACCAGA
Source organism: Vespertilio murinus (assembly GCA_963924515.1). Lineage (NCBI taxonomy): Eukaryota > Metazoa > Chordata > Mammalia > Chiroptera > Vespertilionidae > Vespertilio > Vespertilio murinus. The sequence continues at coordinate 6,265,014 of OZ004715.1, read as the reverse complement.
CCAGCAAGGAGGCCTTGCACCCCAGTGTTCTCTCCCTGGGAGCGGCCCAGGATTACGCCTGCTCTGAGGTCGGGGGGAGAGGCTCCTGGATGCCCACCCACCAAGCGGGGCCGCGGAGGGTTTGCAGAGCCAGGAGCACCCAGGCCGCCCTCTGGCCTCTGGGCTCTCCTGCGTGTCTTCCCCTGCCTCTGCTGCCCTCACCCGGGGCCGGCTGTGAACAGGATGCTGACATGACCCCTGACCCCCCGGGACTTCCCGCTGGACCAGCGGCGGCTACAAATTCCAATGCCAGACTCTGGGGGCCCGTGACCTTTAGAAGGAGAAGTGCGTGGCAGGACCCTCCGGGTGATTCATGTCTAATCTGGCGTGAAAGGACCTCTGGCCCCGCCGCTCCGGCGGCCCGGCCTGCGCTGCGGCCTCTGGCTGGCCTGCCCGCCCCCCGCCGGCACCGGGACCAGACCAGACGCCCTGCAGAGCCTGTGGCTTTCGGCCCGTGCTGGCCATTTAAGACTCTGTCCTGGGCCGAAACCGGTTTGGCTCGGTGGTGGAGCGTCGGTCTGCTGACTGGAAAGTCCCGGGTTCGATTCCGGTCAGGGGCATGTACCTTGGTTGCGGGCACATCCCCGGTGGGGGGTGTGCAAGAGGCAGCTGGTCGATGTTTCTCTCTCATCGATGTTCTAGCTCTCTCTCTCTCTCCCTTCCTCTCTGTAAAATATCAATAAAATATATGTTTTTAAGACTCTGTCCTGGACCCGTGGGGTATTCCTTCCTTTTCTTTCTGTTTTTTTTTTGTTCAGCCTCACCACAGGATATTTTGCTATTGATTTTTTTTTTTTTTTTGGTAATTATGCTTTTATTGATTTCAGAGAGAGGAAGGGAAAGAGAGAGAAAGTGAGATAGAGAAACATCAATGGATCGGCTGCCTCCTGCACGCCCCCTACTGGGGATCGAGCCTGCCACCCTGGCTTGTGTCCTGGCGGGGAATTGAACTGTAACCTCCTTGTTCCTAGGGTCCATGCCCCATCACCCAGCCATGATGGCCGGGCTCCATTGATTTTTAGAGAGAGTGGAAGGGAGGGGGGTGGCAGAGAGAGAAACATCAATGTGAGAGAGATACCCTTGTTGGTTGCTTCCTGCACAAGCCCCAACCGGGGCCGGGAAGCAAGCCTGCAAGGGAGGTAAGTGCCCTCTGTCCGGAATCGAACCCGGGACCCTTCAGTGCATGGGCCGATGCTCTATCCACTAAGCCAAACTGGCCTGGACTATTCCTTCCTTTTCTGAATCCTCAAGAGTCCCACTCACCCCTCCGATCCATCTTTCCACAGGGTTCTGACCCCCCACCCCCATCCCATCCCCACCCCAAACCCCCAACCAAAGCTGCCAGCCCAGCCCGGCGCACGCGCAGGCCGCCCCTCACCCGGGAGCCCTATGGCGGCCCCATCACTTGCCTGACTCCAGCTGGTCCCCAGGCGTCACTCCCGCACAGACGGTGCTTCCGTTTCCTCCCGTTTCCGCTCAGGCGGCGGCCCCGCCCCGAGCCACCGCACCTCGCCCCTGTGCGCCTGCGCACCTGCGCCGTCAGTCCGTCCGCCGCGGGTATGTCATCACGCATGCCCTTGACCTCGGGCCTGCGTGATGACGTAGAGGCCTTCCTGCGTAGAGACCAACCGGAAACGCTCAGCCGCTGTGGGCAGATGTCCTGATCGCCCGGCGCCTGGGCCTCATGAAGAAGCGGACCGCGCTTTCGCTGGATGGGAAACTGGGACTCGGGATGGATGGGGCGGCGGGACGAGGTCACCGCCTTTGGGATCGTCCTGGGAGAAGGGGTGTCCTTCCGGCCCCGCACCGTCCAGGCGGCAGGGAGAGGGGCCCACTGCGTCCTCGTTTCGGTGGAGTTGGCCAGGGGGCCCCTCCGGCCCGAGGGGGAGCGGCAGCCCGGGGAGGGGGGGCTGTCCCTGAGCCCCGGTTCCAGGGCCGCCCCGGCCTGCCGGACCCAGAGCCGGCTCCTCCCGGGAGAGGAGGCTGAAGGCACTTGACCCTTGAGCTGGGGGCCGCGGGGAGCACCTCCCGGAACTGCAGCCTGGTTTATGGTTCCTGTGAAAGATCGCGGGGTGGCTCCATACTGTATCAGCCATTTCCCCTGTGAGGAAGACGCATGGATACCCCGGGGCCGCTGATCCCGGAACCCGAGGACAAAGGCGGCCCACACAACCGGCGCCCTCTGTCCAGCCGGCTCCCTCCCGCTCAGTGGGCGATGGTGCCGAGCCAGAGCCTTTACCAAACACAGCTCCTAACCTCCGCTGCGCACACCCTCCTTTCTTAGCGGATTTAAGTGTCAAACACTACCCAGGAGCCTGGTTAAAACGGGCATCCCAACATGAAATGACAAAACCTGAGAAGGTACCAGGTCCAACGCCCACCTGGCACAGACCCTGCCTCCTCCTGGGAGGCTCTCAGACCCCAGGGAGGGGAAGGGCCGTTACAGGCTACCTCACTGGCCTCAGGTGGGAGGCACCAGCTCTGAGGAGGCTCAGAGGCTGCCAACATGAGGGAAATGTCTTGTATCTCCTGATTCTGTAGGCCCAGCGTGGCTCCAGTCAACAGGGCCTGGACAGGTCAGGGACAAATATCCCCTGGAAGTGTTGCTGCCCCTAGCAGAAGCTTAATGGCGGACTGGGTCTGGGGGGCCCCTCGCCTGTTTGAGCCTCTCCGCAGCAGGACCCACAGAGAGCAGGGCACCCCCATTCTGCTTCCCCAGCTCTGCCCTCCACCCTCCTCCCGTCTCCTGCTCCATCTAGGAGGGCGCCTGACCTCGGGCTCGGAGGGAGCGGGAGACGGGGGAGTGAACAGCGGGGCCCAGGGAGGGTCTGGAGGCTGCAGGTGCGCACACACGGAAGTGAGCACCGCAGAGCACGAGGCGCTTAAGCCTTCATCTGGAAGTAAATGAAAATGTGGAAAATAAGCCACGTGGCTTTGGCATCGCAGCAACTTCACTTTGAGCAGGAGCGGCCATGGGGGCGGGGGGGGGGGGGGTGAGGGGTACGTTTTAAAGCCACAGCCTGGGTCCGAAGTGCCCCTCTGCTACCAACCGGCCTGCTGGGGTTCCAGAAGCACCGCCTCCCCGGGCGCAGGGGCTCTGACGATGAAGCTATGACGGCTGGGGCTGGCTGGCGGCGCATGCCCTCCTGCAGTGGGAAGAGGAGCGAATACCACAGAGACAATGAGCAGAGAGCACTTTGGAGCTGGCGGTTCTGTCCTTTCCTGTGATGCTCACAGAGGCCCCAGGAGGCGCGAGCTGTCGTGATCGCCACGTCGCAGAGAAGAGAATTCAGGTTTCCAAGGGCCAAGAGACTTGCTTGCCATCCACAGGATTTCCCAATGGACAGAGCATCAGGAAGGGAGACTACGTCTGATGAGGCCATCCAGATAATTTCCCCATCAGAAAAGTCTAGAAACACTCCCCACCCCATGCATGTTGGGGGCTTGTAGGTTCAGGGTTGTATTTACATGTGTGTGGGGGGGAGGGGGTCTTTCCAGTGTTCAAATCCAGCTGCCTGTGGCTCCCTGTAGGTAAATGCAGATAGGGCAAGGATCTAAAAACACTCCCCACCCTCCTATTTCTGGTTGCCTGCTATTGTCAGGGCCTGCAGACCTCATGAGGTTAAGGACATTCAGCCCTGGGCTTGTGAGTGGACCGAGACAGACCTTAGTAGCCCTACAAGCGGAGATTGTCATCTTGAAGGTGACAATTCTCCCTGCCTCCACGGTTTCTGTTAAGAGACACCAGCACAGTCACTCACCCTCTGCAGGTGCAGCCACTGCAAAATCCTAAATGCCCTGTTGCCTGCATCCGAGCTCCATCTAGTGGCACATGTTGGGTATAGCAGAAAAGTGTGCTTTTTTTTTCTTTTTTTAATTTTTACAGAGAGGAAGAGAGAGGGATAGAGAGTTAAAAGCGTCGATGATATGAGAAACATGGACCAGCTGTCTCCTGCACAACCCCTACTGGGGATGTGCCTGCAACCAATGTACATGCCCTTTACTGGAATCAAACCTGGGACCCTTGAGTCCGCAGGCAGACGTTCTATCCATTGAGCCAAAACAGGGCTCTTCTTTTATATATATATTGGTCCTATCATACAGTCTTCTGCCACACTCATGCAAAGGTTCATACATGAGTGTTCATAGCAACTTTGTTCAAAATAGTCCAAAACGAAAAACAACCCCAATGCCCATCAACCGATGAATGGGTAAACAAATTGTGTGGATATTCAACAGAACATTCAGCTATAAAAGGACATGATAGTAAATGTGGAAAAAAAACCAAGCACAGCCCTAGCCAGTTTGGCTCAGTGGCTAGAGCATCAGCCTGCACACTGAAGGGTCCCAGGTTTGATTCCAGTCAAGGGCACATGCCCTGGTTGTGGGCTTGATCCCCAGTAGGGGGCGTCCAGGGGGCAGCCGATCAAGGATTCTCTCTCATCATTGATGTTTCTGTACCTCTTCCTTCTTCTCTGAAATCAATAAAAATATATTTTTTAAAAAAAACTTATTCTGGCCATCAACTAGAACAATTCTAATTTTTAAATACTCTTTTCTGTTGAGAGGGGAAATAATACAATATCTAATAGCAAATTTAAAAATGTTAGCACAAGAAAAATGTTGGAATATGACACAATATAATCTATAGACCTTTTTGGGTATTGTTGAAAGATAATATATTGCCAATGGAGAGGGCTATGTTCAAAGACGGTGCTAAAAGTGTGTGCTTTTCCTATTATTATCATTATTATTATTATTCAATACAGAGCACAGATAGCACTTCCTGTTGGTATGGGTGTCAACATCCAAAGCAGAATATGTCATTCAAGGAACCTATGAAAGACGCCCTAAGCTCATCTTCGTGCTACAGAAAGACAGCATTCGGTGGGGGCGGAAGAGAATCCAGTCCCTGAATGGCGCAGCCGCAGTGCAGAACCAGATGCGAAGGGGAGACCAAAATGAAAGCTATCAACGGAATGAAAGGACACACGGGCGGGGAACAGCAGGAGGCCTGCGAGACGCCGGCCAGCACGGGGAAGCATCCCAGGAACATGGAACGCGCTGCATCGGATTTGCATGTTGGATTGGCCGACGCACAGCCATTTTTGAAAGAGAAAATTGAAATTGGAAAAAAAATTTTTTTTTTTTTTAATGCACAAGAGAAGACAGTGTGTGGGCAGATTCCAAATAACCCGGGAACGAGACCAATCTCTTCCTGTCAAAATTAAATTCCAACAAAAAGAAGGGGTGGGTGCGTGAAGAAAGGAGCCATTTTAAACAAAGAAAAGAAAAGGTATTTGGGGTTGAGAGATAATGTGTGTCCTAAGGCAGGCTAGTTGAATCTTTAAGCGTAATAAACACGCCTCAGAATAAATGCTGCTTAAGGTATATGCTCAGTGGCTGGGAATCTCAGAATAAAAAGCAGAAAGAATAGAAAATGGTGCTTTGCCACCCATGGTCCCTAATGCCATCCACGGTCCCTCGTTGATTCCATACACAGCAAGTCCCAAGTCCCCAGCGTTCCTGGCTCCGCCCGGACCACAGATGACACCATCCTCCCAGCCCCTCTGTTCACCGTGCCTCCCCTACTCCCAGCACCTCACTGCATGTGTCAAAATGCTTTCCTCCTCCTCTGCAGCCCTCCGCCATAGCCAGGCCCCCAGGCCCTCATGCTCCTGTCCCAGCCTGGACCACAACCCCCAAAAACGGCCCCCAGCCAGAGGACCAGAAATATGTAACAGCCTTTATGCTGATTCCAATGTGACAATGTAGGGTCTTTTTGTTTTTTTAAAAATATTTTTCATTGACTTCAGAAAGGAAGGGAGACAGAGAGATAGAAACACCAATGATGTGAGACTTTCATTGATTGGCTGCCTCCTGCACACCCACCCTGGGCATGTGCCCTGACCGGAAATCGAACGATGGGTGACCTCATGGGTCATAGGTCAACGCTCAACCACTGAGCCACACCGAGTGGGCTGCAGGGTCCTCTTAGACTCCCTGTCTTTTAGAGTTGCCTACTAAATATTTATGGATGGAATGATATGATGTCTGCAATTTGCCTCAAGATAATATTGGAGAATATTACATGGCAATTTTTTTTTATATTTTACTGATTTTTTACAGAGAGGAAGAGAGAAACATCAATGAGAAACATCGATCAGCTGCCTCCTGCACACACCCCACTGGGGATGTGCCCGCAACCAAGGCACATGCCCTTGACCGGAATTGAACCCGGGACCCTTCAGTCCACAGGCCGATGCTCTCTCCACTGAGCCAAACCGGTTTTGGTACAGCAATTTTTAAAACGTGACAAATACATGGATGAATCTCACACAAAATACTGAGTCCAGAAACTAGACCCCAAAAGAGTCCATACTGCACAGTTCCCTTTATGTGAAGATCAAAAACAGGCACAACCAGCTGAAACCGGTTTGGCTCAGTGGATAGAGCGTCGGCCTGCGGACTGAGGGGTCCCAGATTCGATTCCAGTCAAGGGCATGTACCTTGGTTGCGGGCACATCCCTAGTGGGGGGTGTGCAGGAGGCAGCTGGTCATTGGATCTCTCTCATCGATGTTTCTAGCTCTCTATCCCTCTCACTTCCTCTGTGAAAAATCAATAAAATAAAAAAATAAAAAATAAAAAAACAGGCACAACCAGCCTTTTGAGCTACAAGTTCGAACAGTGACCAGCTTGCAAGGAAAGAGGGCGATGGAAACCAGAATGGTCCCTGCCTCTGGGTGCTGGGTGCTGACCGGAACTCTCTGGATGTTTGAAACATTCTCTTATTTTGGTGATTGTACACAGTGCATACAATGGTCAAAAACGACCACAGGCTCAAGATTTGTGCATCTCATTGGATATTAATTCTACTTCAGTAAAAACTAGGCTTGGCCTCTTACCGTCATAGCAGTTCTTTAACTTGAGGAACACGTACGCACGCTGGCCACCCAGCTCTCTCAATGGCCAATGCAATGAAGACTCCTTGAACATGAATCTTTGTACAAGCCCGCAGGCACCGGCTCTCTCTGCCGGTGACTAAATGAGTAACTGCGCCGCTGTTTAGCTGTGAGAATAACTCCATCCGGAGCCACAACTACTCAGAAAAGCCCAGCAGGCCTTTGGCACTGACAAATCACCCCATTCGGGTCTTCCGCGGGAGGCCCCATTTCTCATTATGCTGCGTGTGTGGAGGAACCGTGCCGCACAGGCCCAACAAACACAAAGCAAAGGTTCGCTTTTGAGAGGAAAACATGCACCGTGTGCAGGGAGACAGAGGCAGCCCAAACCCCGCTGAGCCGGGGAAACCAGGGACCCTAGGCCCATCACTGCCGGGTGCCGGAGGGGCAGGTGGATACGGCCAGCACGCGTTCCTTGTACGTCCAAGGATTCTTCAGGAAGAGGTGAAGTTTGCCCAGCCGGTGTGGCTCAGAGGTTGAATGACAACCTACAAACCTGGAGGTAACGGTTTGATTCCTGGTCAGGGCACACACAGGGGTTGTGGGTTCGATCCCCGGTGTGGGGTGTGCAAGAGGCAGCTGATCAATTATTCTCTTTCATCACTGATGAATCTCTCTCTCCCTCTCCCTTCCTCTCTGAAGTAAATATAGATTTCAGCCGAAACCGGTTTGGCTCAGTGGTAGAGGGTCGGTCTGCGGTCTGAAAGGTCCCAGGTTCGATTCCGGCCAAGGGCATGTACGTTGGTTGCGGGCACATCCCCGGTAGGGGGTGTACAAGAGGCAGCTGGTCGATGTTTCTCTCTCATTGACGTTTCTAGCTCTCTATCTCTCTCCCTTCATCTCTGTAAAATATCAATAAAATATATTTAAAAATATATATAGAGAGAGATTTCAAAAAAGGGGTGGGGTGGGGAGGAGAGGTGAAGTTTCTCCCTAGGAAACGACCTCGGCTTTAGAAACTAAGTAGAATGTGAAAATAAATATTCAGGAACTCGACAGAGGAATGAAGGGTCTTCCCGTGCTAAGAATAGTGGGGGTCACCCACAGGGTCAGCCTGGCTGAGTCACCGGGGAGCCATCACCTGAGGCTCCTGTGGAGAGGAAGCCCCAGGGTCAGCTGAATGTGTTCTGTCCTCCGCGGGTGTTGTTTATAGCTCTGCTTAAAAATATCTGGCAGCTTCCACCTGGCTGGCTGGGCTGCCAGTCCACTGAATAAAGAGCGCGAAGCGTGCTGGCACTCCGCAGCCATTCCACCTGCCAAAGGTAATTTAATAGCATCGTGATATCTGATCCAGGCGCTGTCTTCTGCTTCACAGATGCTGCTGATGGATCCGTACCGTCTCCACTTAAAATGTAGGGTATGACTCAGGCAAGACTAGGTGAGAGTTTGCTAAGGAATAGATTTACATAAACTCAAAATACCTCCCACAAAAGTACTACTTATTAACCACAAAAGGGAAGAGAGTAATTTTGACGGTGGAAAATCTGATCAGTACCACCTTCACCAAATGGTCAATGTCCTTGTTTTCAACAATGCAATCAACCCACAAGGTATGCCTCCAGAGGAGATGTCCTGAGAAGGACACATTATCCCTTCCGGGACATTGTGGCCAAAATGCATAGTCTGAATCTAATAATGAGGAAACATGAGACACACCCAAACGAGGTAAAGTTGAAGCCATGAAAGACAAAGGCAGGCTGAGGACGTGTTCTAAATCAAAGGGCCCAAGAAAGACAGGAGAACTAAATGTAATCTGTGATCCTGGATAGAAATACATATAGCGCCAAAACCGGTTTGGCTCAGTAGTAGAGTGTTGGCCTGCAGACTAAAGGGTCCCAGGTTCGATTCCAGTCAAGGGCATGTACTTTGGTTGCGGGCACATAACCGGTGGGGGTGTGCAAGAGGCAGCTGGCCAATGTTTCTCTCTCATCGACATTTCTAGCTCTCTCTCTCTCTCCCTTCCTCTCTGTAAAATATCGATAAAATGTATTTTAAAAAATAAATACAAATAGCTGTAAACAGCGTTAATGGGATAGTTGGCAAAATTTGAATATAGACTAGAAAATAGGAAATAGTATTAGATCAGTGTTAAATTTCATGAATTTGATAACGATATTGAAGTTACATTAAGAAAAGATTCTTGTTCTTGGCATATACCCATGGATGTATTTAGAGCTAGCTAGCTAGCTAGGGGGGAGGAGGAGGAGGAGAAGAAAGAGGAAGAGGAGGACCACCAAATGTGGAAACTTAATTGGAGACTGTGTGAATCTCTTGTCAAATGGGGTGAAAATGAGGGTGGAGGCCCGAACAGGGCCCAATCCCCTCTCTGGATTACCGGCATCCCAGACAGGTCAGAAGACCTCTCAAGTCCACCTCAAAAGAAACAAATTGAATTCTTTGAGGAGGTGGTGTATATATACACCTAGAACCAAAATAACTCCAACCATCTTTTTCCCTACCCTTTGCTTCCCTGGCCAATGCTTGCTGAGCTCTCTAAGATGATAAATTCACTCTTTCTTAAAAATTCCACTTTCTCGCCTGGCTGGCATGGCTCAGTGGTTGAGTGTCAACCTATGAACCAGGAGGTTACGGTTCGATTCCCGGTCAGGGAGCATGCCCAGTTGTGGGATTAGTCCCCAGTGTGGGGCAGCCAATCAATGATTCTCTCTCATCATTGATGTTTCTATCTCCTCCCTCTGAAATCAATTTTAAAAAATACTTATTTTTAAAATGCCACTAGCTTAAAATCTAGGCAAGGTAGAAGTTTATAAACAATGCTGAATTTTGCCCCTTTCTGCACTAACAGAGAAAGATTAAACTTACCGCTCCTCACATTGTTCGTTTCCCTTCTGCTGGTGACAAACATTTATCTACCAATAGATACGTATTGTTTTATTTAAGATCACTTTTGCTATGATCCTATAATTATGGCAATAATTTCTTCCATTTATAAACAAACTAGGATCCACAGAAATTATGATGTGTTTTAATACATAATGAGGCCTGTTTTACAATTTATAGCTCATGAATCTCTATTTATTTACTGCTTGGCCTTCTGGTGACATTAAACTGCATCTCAATAGAAACAAAGTGAATTATTGGAGGAGGCGAGGTATATATGAATTATGATTAAGGCAATAACTATTTATGCAAAGATGCTTTGGTAATTTATTTTAAAAGCACTTTTGAAAGCCTTCAACATGTCAGTTATTTGGAAATTGAATGAATTAGACGTGAATTAGCCAATCACAGATTTACTCTTTTCTTATACACACACACATGCACGCACGTGCGCGCGCACACCATAATGGCTACAAGTTCAAATAAGAACCAAAAATCAATGCCTCCTGATTGTTATATTTTAGCACCAAGATCACAGAGATCCATCTGATCATTCATTTTGCATCTTCGCATGGAAGCCAGGTGAATGTCCAACAGCCCTGAACTAGCAAACATGTACAAATCCCAGCCGTGGGCCACCCATGTTCAAGACACCATAAGACGTCTGGTCCCCAGCTCTTGGTTTCTACCTACCATGTCCTGTATCAGGAGTCCTTGGGGAAATGGCTGATTCCAAGGCCAGGGCTGGGAAGTACCAGCTAAGGATGGACATCATATTGTGCTACAAAGCCGAAAAGCACTTTTTGAAAATGGAAACTGTTGTCCAGACAGTGTGGTTCAGTGGTTAAGCATCAACCTATGAACCAGGTCACCGGCCTGGTCAGGGCACATGCCTGGGTTGCAGGTTCAATCCCCAGTAGGGGGTGTACAGGAGGCAGCCAATCAATGATTCTTATCCACATTTCTTTCTCTCTCTCCCTCTTCCTTACTCTGAAATCAATTTAAAAACTTTTTAAATAAAAAATAGCAACTGTTCATTAAAAGATTTATGGAGACAGAAAGTAGATTAGTGGTTGCTTGGGCAGGAGGGACCTTACTGGATGAAAATGTTAAACTGATTTGTGGTCATGTTTAATGTTACTAAAAAAAAAAATCATTGAATTGTATACCTAAAACGGGTGAATCATGTGTGTGTAAAATATGCCTCAGTATATGTAAAGCAACTTTTAAAAAGTCAGTATCATTTTGTTTTTTGTGGGTTTTTAAATATATATATATTCTATTGATTTTTTTTTAGAGGGGAAAGGATATTTCAAAACATCGATGAGACACAAACATCGGCCAGCTGCCTCCTGCACATCCCCTACTGAGGATGTGCCTGCAACCAAGGTACATGCCCTTGACCAGAATTGAACCTGGGACCCTTCAGTCCGCAGGCTGACGCTCTATCCACTGAGCCAAACCGGTTAGGGCTCATTTTGCATCAGGGGACTGTTCTAGAAAAGATGTAACAACCAAATCCAAGGAAAACCTTCATTGGAGCTTGGATTGTGGGGGAAAAAATCAGCTTTAGAAAAGGTATGGAGGACATCAGGAGATATTTTTTTAATGGACTGTACATTAGATGGTACCCCCACACTGTGGTACATTTTCTTGGGTGTGAGAATGCTATTGTGATTATGTGGGAGCATTGCCTTAAATCCTCAGGAGATACAGCTGAAGAGGTCAGGGGGGTGTATCTGACACCTACAACTTACTTTGTCATGCGTTAGGAAACCATACGTGCATACGTATGGAGATACAAAATACATGTGTGAAAATGCTAACAGTTGGTAAATCTATAGGGAAGGTACACAGGTATTCACTGTACCATCCTTTCAACTTTTTCTACAGTTTAACAATTTCAAAATAGTATGATGGTAAAATATTTGGGCCACATTTTTTTAGGATGGAATCTTTGCTTTAGGATGGAATCCCCATGTAATGTAGGATGGACCTCGAAGAATCTCCGTGTAACGAGTAAGCGGGTTGTGCTAGCAAAACGACTCCGTGATACACTGTTTTCTCCATCTCTCACTTACTACCCGGCCGGACTGGATTTCTTTCAGTATCAGAGATGAGCCACGTGACTTCCTACCTCAGGACCCTCCACAACGCCCCACACATTTCCGTCACACTTGAATCATGTGTTAAAGTGTCTCTCCCACTGTCTTCCCCAAATAACTGTACGATTCAGGAGGGTGAAGGCGTCCACCATCACGTCCCTGGTTTCCCGACAGTGCCCGGCACACAGTCGACACCCAGTATTTTTAAGAGAATGAATGAATGGGTGTGTGTAATGGACCCACCAATGTGGCACCAACTGTGGTAAATGTCGCCAGTGTTAGGGGAGCACCACGTTATCTCAGAACAGCCCTGTCGCTAAGGAGCAGTGAGCACTGTTCATCCAGGCCTGCTGGTGCTTCCTGGAGCTCTCCGCCCGCCTGCTTCTCATCTCGCCACAGTGGACACTGGGTTGGGGGAAGGCAGAAAATCAAACTGGTGCCGAAACCGGTGTGGCTCAGTGGTAGAGCGTCGGTCTGCGGACTGAAAGGTCCCAGGTTCGATTCCGGTCAAGGGCATGTACCTTGGTTGCGGGCACATCCCCAGTAGGGGTGGTGCAAGAGGCAGCTGGCCAATGATTCTCTCTCATTTAAGTTTCTAACTATCTCTCTCCCTTCCTCTCTGTAAAAAAATCAATAAAATATATATTTTTTTAAAAGAAAATCAAACTGGTTATTTCCCACGAGCTGCGGCATAAATGGATAAGATCCTCAATGATCCGAGCAGAGCACAAGGCAACTTTCAACTGCATCGCTGCACCATCTCGCGCTCTTCTAAACTACCTGCGTTCATTTCCAAAGTCTGCTGTTGCAAATTGACTACAATTCTCTCCTCTCCTCCATTTCTCTCGGGTTGCTTCTCTCTTAAGGGCCTGACACGGGGATGTGCTCTCCCCCAAACGTCTCTAACCCTCCAGTGTCCGACCAGCACCCCACAACCCAGAGACAGATACAGCCCCTACTGTCCAAGCCAGAAAGGGGCCAAGGCAAAGATCAAGTATCTCCCCACCCAAAGAAAAGAGAACATATTATATAAACTCGGTCTTTAAATATATAGACAGACTACAATGCAGCGTGTGCTGAAACCGTTGAAACACATGTAAGGTGAGGGGGGGGATAAATACAAACGAAACTCAAATTAGGTCGGAGATTTGCTGGGCGTGAGAGCCGCAGGCGTGGCGAGATGACGCTGGCGAGAGGAGAGGTGAACTGGGGGGGGCCTGACAGTGGGAGCAAGGGCCTGGAAGACCTGCACTATTCGCACGGGGGGCGCAGGCACCCCCGGTGCGGGCAGCAGCACGAGCAGAGGCCCCGAGGCAGGGAGGAGCACAGCCTGCGGAGAGGTCGGCGAGGGCGAGGCCACAGCGGGAGGACCGGGGGACAAGGCTGGAGCGGGAGGACCCGGAGACAAGGCTGAGGCGGGCGGACCGGGGGACAAGGCTGAAGAGGCGCCCCGGGGGCTGGTCGGGGCGGGCTTTCTCTCCCCGGGGTGCAGTTTCTGATGCTGCACAAAACTGCCGTACCACTTGAAGGCCTTCCCGCACACCTTACACTCGTACGGCCTCTCCCCCGTGTGAACCCGCTGGTGCTGAACGGCGGCTATCTTCTGCGCGAACGCCTTGCCGCACTCCCCGCACCGGTAGGGCTTCTCGCCGGTGTGGATTCTCTGGTGGACGATGAAGACGGACCGGCAGCCAAAGGCCTTCCAGCACTCGGTGCACTCGTAGAGCTTCTCCCCCGAGTGCAGCCGCCGGTGCTGCAGGCAGGCCGCGCTCCTGCGGAAGGCCTTGCCGCACTCCTGGCATTTGTAGGGCTTCTCCCCCGTGTGGATCCTCCGATGCTGGGTCAGGGCGGTGTTGGAACTCAAACCTCTGCCGCACTCCTTGCACTCGTAGGGCCCCTCCCCGAGGTGGTTCTTCTCGTGTATGATGCAGTCGTAGCTGGACTTGAAAGCTTTGCTACATTCCTTGCATTTGAAGGGCTTCTCCCCGGTGTGGCTCGTCTGGTGCCGAACGAGCCTCGAGTTGTACCTGAAGATCTTCCCACATTCTTTGCACTCGTAGAACTTCATTCCCCCGCGAAGTATCAGGTTCGGGTTCGGGCTGAACGTTGGCCGGGGGGCCTTGCTTTGAAAAGCAAGGTGCTGAGAAACATTTCGGAGCCCACCTCCCGGCGCGGGCACTCTGAGCCGCTCGGTTTCTCCGGCGGCTTCCTGCTTCCCGGCAGGCTCTTCCTCCTTGACCCGGGACTCGCCACCTGAGCAAAGCAACCAGGAGCACCCCACATTACTGCGCTGGACAGAAAGCAGAACCCGTGGGGTCCTAATTCTCTCTTGTAGGGTGCGATTTTTAAAATACATACCCACGAAATGGCTCTAAGCGTCCATAAAGGAGGACAGGAGAAAGTACTGTCATAACATACAATTGGAAAAATATTGACATGGGAAACCGGAAGTGCCTCCTGTAAGGAAGGCTGGAGTTGGGGGCACAAAGGCAGGTAAAATGGGCAGAATGAGAACTCAAGAATGGGAGAGAGCCCCAGCCGGTTTGGCTCAGTGGGTAGAGCATCGGCCTGAGGACCAAAGGATTCCTGGTTTGACTCCAGTCAAGGGCCCACGCCTGGGATGCAGGCTCCTCCCTGGCCTCTGCCCTGGTCGGGACTCGTGTAGGAGGCAGCCAACCAATGTGCTTCTCTCACATCAACATTTCTCTCTGCCTTTCCCTCTTATTTCCACTCTCCAAAAATCAACGGGCCTTTGCTGGTTTGGCTCAGTGGATAGAGCGTCAGCCTGTGGACTAAAGGATCACAGGTTCAAGGGCACATGCCAGAGTTGCGGGCTTGATCCCCATTAGAGGGCATGCAGGAGGCAGCCAGTCAATGATTCTCTCTCATCACTGATGTTTCTGTCTGTCGCTCCCTTCTCCGTTCCACTCTGAAATCAATAAAAACATATTTTTAAGAAATCAATGGAAAAATATCCTTGGGTGAGGATTAAAAAAAGATGAGGCGGAGCAGGCTGGGAACGTAAGTGAGCAAACAACAGCTCATAATGCACCCCCTCCAGGCCAGGAGACCACCCGAATTCTAAATTCTAAACAATGGCATAAAAATTCCATTTTTGAATGTTCCACGTAACATCCTGAGATAAGAGAGTCCTCCAAAAAAAGTCAGCTGGGACAGAAGCGGAGAGCAGTAGGCCACAGTGGCATTATTGCTAAACAAACCATTAGTTATAAAATCACAGTCCGTGTGAGAAGTGGGGCCCGGAACCTTCTTTCGAAAGCAAAAAAAACACACACAAAAAAAACCAAGCAATGAAAGGCTCCCGGGACGGGGAAGCGTCCCGGGAAATGAGAGGCTGTGCGCATGTGCCGGGTGCCGGGCGGGGGATAGTCCTTGCCTTCTCCTAGGCAACCCCAGACAGGACAATACAACGTAAACCCAAATACTATGGGAGAGGAATCTTTAGACTGCGCCAAAAAAGGCAAATTAAAATAAAATCCATCGCCGCGGCACAAAGAAATCAGTTTGACCCACAGAATCAAATTCTCCTTAAAATATGGCAGAAGCCCTACTCCCCTGGCTTGAAAACTGGCATGAAATTAAATATTTCCACTGGTGGGAAGGAAGTGGCTCAGGAGCCCCTGGCCACGGTTTTCGGCGGGAGCACAGCCACGTGTGTGTGCAGACGGTGTGCGGCCAGCACTCCGGGCTCAGGGCTGGAACTCCGTGGCGGTCAGAGAGCACTGACTGCTGCCTTCCGGACAACGGGGAGCTTTGTTTTCTGCTGCGGAAGAAACGTTTCCAGTAAACCGGGGAGGCCGAGCCAGAAGCTGCTGTGTTCGCTTACTCACCTGGACAGATGCCTCCCAAGTCCTCGGCCTCCCAAGGATCGGGGCCCCAGGGCGCGCCCCCGCTCTCCAGCTGGGAGATCAGATCCGGCTTGGGGGCTGGAAACGCTGCTTCAGGAAGAAAAAAGACGGACAAGCTGCAGGAGACGTCAGACCTCTTCCCGAGATCTCTCCTGGCCCAGTTCCTACTGGGCTGGTTGGGAGGGGAGAGAAATGGACCGCCTAGGCCAGTGGTCGGCAAACTCATGAGTCCGCAGAGCCAAATATCAACAGGACAACGATTGAAATTTTTTTTGAGAGCCAAATTTATTCAACTTAAACTTCTAACACCACTTCTTCAAAATAGACTCGCCCAGGCCGTGATATTTTGTGGAAGAGCCACACTCAAGGGGCCAAAGAGCCGCAGTTTGCCGACCACTGGCCTAGGCGACCAAGTGAACCGGCCAAGGGTTTTGAGGATGGACTCCGAAATGATCCAGGGGAATGACAAGGAGATAGCCCTTCTCCAAGGAAATGTCAACCTTGCCCTGACTTATTAGAGAGGAAAACCCCTCAGGAAGGATATATGCCCTGAGAGCCTGGGAGACTGCTCCTCAGAGGGGAGCACTCATGACCCCAGGACAATGGAAGATGGAGGAGCAGATCACGAGGCAGAGGGCACCAGGAAGTCCTTCCACTCAGTGCCCAGAACCTCGCTCTTCCCTGAGATGGAAGGAAGTCTCGTTTCAAAACCTGCATCTCCAGAGGCTGGGACTGCAGAACTCCCGCTGGAGTCACCCAACCCCAGGGCTACTAGAATCCCCCCAATATCTGAGGAAGAGGTCCAGCTACCACAGAGCCGCTGAGAGAGACCTACCCAGCGCGGCCACGCGGGCATAGTTCTCCAGCATCACCTCCCGGTACAGGGCCCTCTGCGCAGGGGTCAGGGTGGCCCATTCCTCCGCGGCGAAGTACACGGCCACGTCCTCAAAGGTCACGGGCTCCTGAAACAACAGGCTCCTGCTCAAGCTCCGAGGGAGGGGCGGAAGGAGGCAGCCTGGACTGCGGGGTCCCCCAACTCTGAGCCCCGTGGGAGGTCTGCTCTATCAAGAAGATGGCCTCCGGCCAGTGGTTCCACTTCAAACATGGAACCCCAACACGCTCCCATCTGCTCAGCTCTGTTCTGAGTCATCCTAACCTCACAGCCTGGCACCGGGGGCTCTCTGCCTGGTGACTGCATCGCCCCCTATGGACCTGTCCCTCTGGCACCTCCGACCTCAAGAGCGCCATCATCTGGTCACCTTATTGCTGTGCACTAACCACTACAGCCAGCTGCCACTCACCCCGCCTCCGCCCACCTAAAGCACACACGCACAGCCCTCGCTGGTTTGGCTCAGGAGATAGTGCATCAGCCTGCAGACTAAAGGGTCCTGGGTTCGATGCCGGTCAAGGACATATGCTCAGGTTGTGGGCTCAATCCCCCAAAGGGGGCGTGCAAGAGGCATCCGATCGGTGGTTCTCTCTCATCATTGATGTTTCTATCTCTCTCTCCCTCTCCCTTCTTTCTGGAATCAAGAAAAATATATTTTAAAAAAGTTTTTCCAGCATTTTTCAAATTTCATTTCATACCTTCTTTATCAAAAAGCTAGCTCTGTTGAAGAAAACCCACAATCTGCCTGTTCCAGTCTCTTCTCTGAACCACCTGTATTCAAACAAGGCTGGCAGTGCCCTGTCTCTGGGCACAGATCCATTGATGTTTCCATCTCTCTCTCCCTTCCTCTCTTAAATCAATAAAAATATTAATAAAAAATAAATTTAAAAAAGACACCTAGCCCTAACCTGTCCAGGTTTGGCTCAGTGGATAGAGCATTGGCCTGCAGAGTTGAAGGGTCCCAGGTTCGATTCCGGTCAAGGGCATGTACCTTGGTTGCGGGCACATCCCTAGTAGGGGATGTGCAGGAGGCAGCTGATCGATGTTTCTTTCTCTCATTGATGTTTCTAACTCTCTATTCCCCTCCCTTCCTCTATGTAAAAAAAAAGAAGGCATACAGATAGCAAATAAGTATAAGATGTTTACTATCATCTGTCATCCGGGAAATGCAAATTAAAACAATGAGACACACACCTAGCAGAATAGCCAACTCTAGACCAGAACGCTGACAACCAAATGCTGGGGAAGCGTGGAAGAGGAACTCGCACTCACTGCTGGTGGTAATGCAAAATGGTGCAGCCACGATGAAGGCGGTTGGGCAGTTTCTTACAAAACTAAACCTATCCTTACCATATGCTCCAGCAATCACGTCCTTGGTGTCTTCCCAAACGAGCTGAAAGTCTACGTCCACACAGAAACCTGCACACAGACGTTCACAGCGGCTTTACTCACAATTGCCAAAACTTGGAAGCAACCACAGTGTCGTTAGTAGGCTAATGTCTAAACAGACTGTGGGACATCCAGACGATGGGATATTTATTACTCACACTAAAATGAAATGAGCTATCGAGCCATGAAAAGTCATAGAGCAACCTTAAGTGAACATGACTAAATGAAAGAAAGACACCAATCTGAAAGCCTACGCAATATTATTCCAACTACTGGGCATTCTGAAAAGAGCAAGACAATGTAACTAGTGGAAAAGATCGATGGTTTCCAGGGAGGGAGGGATGAGTAAGCAGAGCCCAAAGGATTTGTAGCACTACGAAAACACTCTGTGTGACGCTATAATGGTGGATACATGTCACATACATCTGTAACCCATAAAATGTACAACACCAAGAATGAACCTGCTCAGCAGGTGTGGCCAAATGGGGAAGCATCAACCTATGACCCAGGAGGCTACAGTTTGATTCCTGGTCAGGGCATATGCCTGGGTCCCAGAGGACAGTGCCCAGTAGGGGGCTTGCAGGAGGCAGCCGATCAATGATTCTCTCTCATCATTGGTGTTTCTATTTTTCTCTCCCTCTCCCTTCTTTTCTGAAATCAATAAAAATATATTTTAGCTAAAACCGGTTTGGCTCAGTGGATAGAGCGTCAGCCTGGGGACTGAAAAGTCCCAGGTTCGATTCAGGGTCAGGGGCATGTACCTTGGTTGCTGGCACATCCCCAGTAGGGGGCGTGCAGCTGGTCGATGTTTCTCTATCATAGATGTTTCTAACTATCTCTCTCCCTTCCTCTCGGTAAAAAAAAAAAAAAAAAAAAAAAATCAATGAAATATATTTTAATTAATAAATAAATTTGTAGTGATTTCAGAGAGGAAGGGAGAGGGGAAGAGAGGCAGAAACATCAATGATGAGAGAGAATCACTGACAGGAATCCAGTCCACAACGGGGGCAGGGCCCTCCCCGGGAATCCAACCTGACCTCCTGGCACCTGACCTCCTGGTTCCGAAGGCCACGCCAGCCGGGCACGAAGGTGCTTTGGGAAAGACTGAAAGGAAGCTCAGCTCACCTGAGGCCAAGTTGTTTGGAGCATGGCTGTTGTCCCCTGGCTTCGGGCACTGTCCTCTGGGTTTGGAAAAGCAAGAACCTTAGAAGCCAAGAGAAGAGGAGCCATGAGTGCCAGGCGCTCGGTTCTGCACCACCCGCAGCCGCCTGTGGCCCTCCCAGGCTCATTCCCAGCACCGGCAGAGCTCCATCAGGCGCCCTCGGGCTGCTCGCCCCAGCTCCTCATGAGGTGCTCCGCCGGGCCTCGGCCCAGTCCCACACCTGCCCGCTCAGTCCCGTCTGCTGAGCCATCGGCACCAGGCGGCTGAGGTCCAAGACGAGCTGTGCCCCTACAGTAACCTAAAAATATAAGAGCCCTGACTGGTTTGGCTCAGAGGCTAGAGCATCCGCCTGTGGACTGAAGGGTCCCAGGTTCGATTCCGGGCACATCCCCAGTAGGTGTGCAGGAGGCAGCTGATCGGTGTTTCTCTCCCATCAATATTTCTAACTCTCTGCCTCTGTAAAAAAAAAACAGCAGAAACCAGTTTGGCTCAGTGGATAGAGCGTCAGCCTGCGGACTGAAAGATCCCAGGTTTGATTCCGGTCAAGGGCATGTACCTTGGTTGCGGGCACATCCCCAGTGGGGGGTGTGCAGGAGACAGCTGATCGATGTTTCTCTCTCATCGACGTTTCTGGCTCTCTATCCCTCTTCCTTCCGCTCTGTAAAAAAATCAATAAATTATATATGAAAAAAAAATCAATAAAATATATATATTTTTAAAAATACTAAAAAAGCTCTTACAGGGACCATGACGTTGACCCCAAAGAGATGCCTACGGAAAGGGGGGACAGGGATGGTTGGCTGCGGATAAAGAATAAAAGTGTTCTAGCGGGTAATGCTGGCCCAGACGCCAATATATTTTACCAATATTTTGGTAAAATATTCTCTCTGTTTAAAATCACCAGGGAGGTGCTTTTTAAACAGAGAAAAATATACGTCATGGAATTAACGGCAAATCAGAAATTGCAGGGGTTGGGGGGGAGGCAGAGCAATACAAAATGAAGTAGAAAAAACACTGAACACCAAAAGGGCAGCAACAATGACAGCTGCTCTGCTCTCACTACTTCTTCTCAATACTGAACGGAAGGTTCCAGTACAGCGCCAAGCACAGAAACTCAGCAGCGGGCACAGGAGTCTGTGGGGCCAAGTTCTTTGGGGAGGAAGGAAGAGCGGGTCGCGGTGCGGTGGGCAGGGGCAGGGGCTGACCCGAGCTCCGGGGCCGCGCAGCCGCCACATGGACCGAGCGCGGGTCGGGGCGGAGGCGCGGACGGGGCGCCAGGGACAGTGAGGCGGCGGCGCCGGGCGGACCTGGCTCGGAGAACTGGCGGGGACGCACACTCTTCCTCCCGAACCGCGGAAAGCTGGCGGCAAAAACCCGATGCATGCGGAAGCGAGCGCATGCGCCCAGCGCCCCTCTAGGCCGCCGGAGGCCGCCCGTCTCGATGGTGCCCGCGCCCGCCCCCACGTGACCGGCCGGCGGCGGAAGGGGCGGGGCCGGGGGCGGGTTCCTGCCTGCGCTGTGGCTGGTCGGGGTGGGGCCCTGCCAGCTGGGACCCTTGTCACAGGCTTGGGACTGGGGTGGGGGGGAATATAAGGGGAGATATAAGCAAAGGGTGGATGGTATCTAAATTAGAAAAGCAGAGAAAGCCGCATCTTAACTGCTGGCAGAGGGGAAAGCGAACCAAAAGATCAATTCACACCACAGGGCCAAGGATGATCTCAGGATATTTTGGTAAAATATTGTTTAAAAAGCACCCCTGGTGCTTTTTAAACAGAGAAATATATACGTCATGGAATTAAGGGCAAATCAGAAATTGCAGGGGTTGCGGGGAAGGCAAAGCAATACAAAATGAAACAGAAAAAACACTGAACACCAAAAGGGCAGCAACAATGACAGCTGCTCTCACTACTTCTTCTCAATACTGAACGGAAGGTTCCAGCCAGTGCAATTAAGGCAAGAAAAGTAAATAAAGGCATCCAGACTTGAAAGGAGAAAAAAAAATAAAGCTCTTCATTCGCAGATGGCATGTCTATGTAGAAAACCCAATGGGATCTACAAAATAATTATTCGAGTTGTGTTATTCAGGGTAACAATCTTGTGGACGGGGTGAAAGGGGTTTCCACTGCATGCAGGGCTGCAATGTCCACTTTTCGGTTAATTTCTACTTTTCAGCCTCAATGTCAAATCTATCCCAACCAACCCCTCCACACTCACTTTTCCCCCCCGAATACTAAACCTGACAAGCTCAGGGGAGGCCTCCGTGGCAGCCTTACAAACTCCGAGACCTAGAGTAACCACATAGGGATGGTTTTAAATTAAAACTTTCTAACTAAAAGCAGTTTAGGGCGTGTGTAGTCATACCTAAGGCACTTTTCCCTAACAAAGGACAACCCTCACCTTAATTAAGGCTGTCTCTTGTCTTTTTGCATCTAACATACCAGAAAAACAGGCCTTTGCAATAACAAAGTAATTACTCTTTTTCTGGACTCCTCAAAGAGCAGGCACCAGAGTAGAGACAACAAATCCCCTCATAGTTATTTTAAACATACACCTTAACTACCTTGTATCCGCCTACATAAAAGAAGTATGTCTCTATCATTTTACTTTTTATCTAATTCCACACACACACACACACACACTTTTGCTTTCTGCTGCCTCACTAATCTATCACCAATGGATTTCAAGCAGCCCACTTACGCCTTCTCTTTTGGGTGTAATGCATAAAATAAGGTGCAAAACTACCATTTCCCAGAGCATTTTCTCAATCTGCTGAGGTTCTACTTCCTGTCAATTGTTATCAATTTGGCTTGAATAAAATCGTAACAGGTTTGAAGGCTTCTTACATTGGCACATCAAAAGGATGGGGATCAACAGAGGCCAAGAGGATGGGGCTCACCTGGTGGCCTTACCGCACCGGCCCCCAGGCGCTGAGAAGTGAGACTGGGGAGAAAATGAGGCTCCGGTAAAATGAATGCTGCCTCGCTCCATGCCATTCCTCCCGCCACCTCCTCGGCCCAAAGGCAGAGCTTAGAAAAGCCGGCACCCCGCCCCGTAAACAAACCTGCCGGCCAGCCCGGGATGCCAAGCCCGGCTGAACCGAGTTAACCCGCGCGCAGGCGCAGGGGAAGCGTGGGAACGCGACGTGGGTTCCTCTCTAGGAAAGCGCGGCTGGCTCAGCCGGAAGTGTGGACCGCTTCCTCTCTAGAAAGCCGCCCGTCTCTATGGTTCCCAGCTACAGATTCCAGTCCAAACTCGCGGAAACTTGCTGGCCCCAGGCTCGGGTCCTGCAGGGCCATCCTCTGGTGATGTCGCCGCCCGGCTCTAGCCACATAAGTTACAATTCTTGATTTTCCCAGGTTTCTCTGGCGTTTGCCACTACGGGCTGCTCTGCCAGGCACCGAGGACCACTGTGTGCCAGAGCTGCCTGGGTTCTGTGGCTGCGAGGCTTGGACGTGAGAAGAGCTGTTAGAGTCTTAACCTTTATAATAAACTGTTAACAGTAAGTTGTTTCGACCGGTTCCAGTAAATTATCTACCTCGGGAGGCAGTCCAATTTATAGCTGGTCACTCAAAAGGCCTGGGGCTTGCGATTGCATCTCTAGTGGGAACAGACCGCTAATGTTAATTTTGGTAGTCACGTGTCAGAATTTAACTGGTTGGTGTGGATAAAACCCATAAATGCTATTAGTTCATATAATGACAAAATAATACATACAAGCAAAGTCTATCACTTAACGAAACCTAACTGGAAGAAACACTTGAGGATGCAATAAGGGAAAACCAGAAAATGAATCCAAGAGCAGTAAAACCAAGAAATCCCTCAAGCAGCCAAAGCTGCTTAAATTTTGTTTATATGGGAAATATATTTGTACAAAAAAAAAAAAAATCACCGATGTTCTAATTATCATTTCCATGAGAACATTAACTAGTTACCACTTAGTGATGGCTTACACTATCTGAAACCAGGTAGAACAAGACAAAGAAACCAATTTCGAATAACATCAACCATCCTACTATCAATAAACTTGGCAATCCCTGCCCCAGCAGCAGACTTCCATCCACAGAAAGCAGATGCCAGTGCGTTAAAAAGAACCTTTATTATACATTTATAGGAGCCCCTCGTGTTCTCATGCTTTCTTGCCAGATGCCTTGGGAGCAGCAGGTGCTTTCTGGCCTGGGGCTTTCGGACCCTTTTGAGCTTTTGGAGGCGCTGCCTTCTGGCCTGCGGGTTTCTGAGCGGGAGCCTTCTGGGCTGGAGCCTTCTTGCCTGCAGCGGTCACCTTTTTTGCTGGAACTTTTGCAGCAGCTGCTGCGGCTGCAGCGGCACCTTTAGCAGCAGGTGCCTTTTTGGGAGAAGCTTTCAGGAGAGCTGCCTTTTGAAGCTTCTTAACTTCAAGCTTGATTATTCGGTTCCTCTGAAAAATTTCAATGCAAGTATATTTACAACATATGCATACAAAAGCTATTGTCATATGTATATAAGATGTATAAGAGAAAACCCTAATGTCTTAGACCCTCCTATAATCAATCAATTTTGCTCTACTAAGCATGGGCAAACAGAATTACCATATAAACAAATCTAGGCTTAAAACATAATCCTGTACTAATTTTAAAAACTTACCATTTTCTTTGCCTTCATTACTTTGTAACGATCAAAATCTGTCATCTTGGCTTTCTGTAAAAAAGAAAGCACAAAACTCTTATACCACCTTCCAACCCTCCAAAAAAGGCCAGAATTCAAATGCCTGTAAGTATTACCTTTTCTCTGGCTTCAATCTTCTTGGCCCATCTTGTGGCTGCCCATTTTGTGTTGATATCTGCCTTCTCCCAGGCTTGTCGAACATACTTCTGGCGGGCACTAGAGAGAGCCAAGACTAGAGATGAAGGCATCAGCTTTGAAGCAACACACACCCAAGAGCAGCTTTCGCCCTCTGAAAAGCAGAACTGGTACCCCCTCAGGCTAAAAGGCATAACATAAGCAAAACAATCCCAGAAGTGCCCTTCCATTTGTTGTACTTCTGGCTCTCGCTGTCTCTAGAGAACAAATACCACCTGGCACACCACATCTTTGGATGTCTTACAGCCTCAAACACACAATAAACCCAGCATACTTTAAAGTAAACTGGTAGTTACAGTAGGTGTTCTAACTGTACAGCAACATGGTAGTTATCGTCCATAGTCTATATCAAGCTTGTCAAGAAAGAATGATTTTCTCAATTCCTTGTCAGTAGCTGGGAATAGAACCACTTCAGCAGCTGTCATGAAATGGCGCGTGTTACATTTTTAAAAAATCCTCACCCGAGGATATTTTCCCCATTGATTTTTAAAAAGAGAATGGAGGGGAGAAGGAGGGGTTAGAGAAACACTGATGTGGTTACCTCCCATACTCACCCCTACAGGGGCCAGAGATCAATATGCAACTCAGGTCCATACACTTGACTGGGAATTGAACCCCAGATCTTTTTGTCAGCAGGCAGACACTTACCACTGAGCCAAACTAGCTAAGGCTGTTAAATACTTGATACATAGGAAATATTCAACCAAGGATAACTAGAGTATTAGAAGAGACAAGAATTCGTGCGTTTGTTTTGGAGCTAAAAGTGATTAAAATACGAACAGAAAACCAAAGTTCCTTAAAAAAAAAAAAAAAAAAGGTCTTTGTTGTGTAAATCCTGAGAGGTACAACAAGCTGGCTAATCTTCATACAGACAGAGCCTGAGGACTACCAGATCCCAGCACATTTAAAGGGAAAGAACGCAGACTGGAAATCTGAATTGCCTCCATTCTTCACTGTTCACTATATTCTCAAGGGAAAACTAGTCAAAACAACAAAAACCTTTTTTTAAAAATTAAACCAAGAAAATGTTCTCTAGCACAATGGTCGCCAACCGGTCCACTGTGCTCGCACAAACCAAGCTGGGGGCGGGTTTTACCTGTGTGGGAACTTTAGGATGAAGTCAGTGAGCTGCATGCATTTGAAAGGCATAGCCT
Source organism: Vespertilio murinus (assembly GCA_963924515.1). Taxonomy (NCBI): domain Eukaryota; kingdom Metazoa; phylum Chordata; class Mammalia; order Chiroptera; family Vespertilionidae; genus Vespertilio; species Vespertilio murinus. The sequence continues at coordinate 6,239,767 of OZ004715.1, read as the reverse complement.
GTCTCCTTACTTGAGTGCAAGGTCCATCAACCAAAGCCTAGAATACATAAGATCAAGACCTCAGTGCAAAACCTAACAGCATTCAACACGATAGTCTGTACAACACGTCCCAACCCCTACTATTTAAATGTCTTTTTAAGCGATTTAATTATTAGCAGTAGTACAGCCTTTTTCCTAACTACATATAATTTAATGGACAATTTTAAGTCTTCAATCCTTACCTTCCCAACAAACTTAACGTTCATTCACAGCCTCTGGTCAATCCTTAAGTTTGTGGTTCTCCATACTGACAATAGCAAACGAGGCCTGGTTTGTTCCAAACTATATATATATATATATATATATATATATATATATATATATATATATACTCATTTAAACCTCACCAATGTTTTGCCCATACTCAAAAGTTCTGGCTAGCCGAAACCGGTTTGGCTCAGTGGATAGAGCGTTGGTTTGCGGACTGAAGGGTCCCAGGTTCGATTCCGGCCAAGGGCATGTACACTACTGGTTGTGGGCACATCCCCAGTAGGGGGTGTGCAAGAGGCAGCTAATCGATGATTCTCTCTCACTGATGTTTCTAACTCTGTCCCTCTACCTTCCTCTCTGTGAAAAATCAATAAAATAAAATATACTTAAAAACAAAATAAAAAATAAAAGTTCTGGCTAGCTTAAGCGGCAGAGGTCAATACTCAAACCCACCAGCACTGGCCAACTCAAACCCGTGCTTGAAAACGCCCCAACACCCACACTAAAATAAAGCCATCGCCCCACCCACACAACCCCTGCCTCCGGGGGCCGCTGGGACCGCTCCAGCGTGCCCTCCCCACGGCCGTGTCAACTTGTGACCCGTTCCTGACACTTACCCTGTTCTGGTCGATCACATCCACGATCGCGACCAGCTTCCCGGCGTGAGGCCCGAAGGAGACGTAGGCCACTCGGCCAACCTCCACGAAGCGCCTGAACACCTAAAATTTTGCCGGAGGGGGGAGAGGGAGGAGGAAAGCGAAACTAATTAAAGTGTCTCCACGCTCACAAAGTCCTGCAGTTTAAAGGCAGAGAGGCTCAGAACAGAGAAAAAGAACGCAGCGGGGAACACCCCTCCCCAAGCGCCACGGGCCGACTCGGATGAGCGAAATCCGCAGTAGAGGCGGGGACGGCGGCAAACGCCGGGGTCCCGCCGACTTGCACGGCCCCGCCCGCCCCAGCCCCAGCCCAGCCCCAGCCCCGCCGGGCCGCCGGGCCGCCCGCTTGGGCGGCGGCTGCGCGCACGCGTGGCCCAGGCGCGCCGGGCCTGCCGGGCCCTCCACGCGCTCGGCGACCGCGGGCCCGGGGAGCCCGCGAACGACGTGCTCCATCCGCCCGGGACCCCTCACCGTGCACTACGGGGGGCCCGCGGGGCGCCGATCCGCGCCCCGGCCCAGGCGGCGGTGCAGCTGCATGGCTGCCGGACCCCGGAGCCCGCAACGGGGACACTCACCATGTTGGCGGCGCTCGGCGAGAAGGAAAGAGGCCCGCCCGGCCGTGCGCATGTGTAGAAGGCCGCCCCGCCCCTGCGCTGGAGGGGGCGCCGACGTGGGCGCTGATTGGCTGGAGCTGATTGGGGAGGGCGTGCGTGCGCATGCTCACTGGGGAAACATGGCGGAGCCGGCCGGGAGCCTGGACGACTTTCCGCTCCAGCCGGCGGTGGGCTCGCCTCCGGTGACCCGGCGCTCGCGTGGCGGACGGGAAGGTCCTTTCTCTGTGGTTTATAGAGTGAGGGGCACAGAAGCTTTGACTCCAGTGTAACTTTGTCCACTTCCATTTGACTCTTTTTTTTTTTTTAACATTCTTCCATCTTTCTTTCCACCACTCACCCTTCTCCCGATTTTTGTCTAAAACGTTCTTACTCATGGTTTAGTGCTAGATTTTTTTTTTTCCCTGTCCCGGAGTGACTCCAGGAATTTTGCTAACGTTTTATTTTAAAGTAATAAAGACTTACAGAAAAAGTTGCAAAGCTAATAATGTAGGTAATTCCCGTAAGTGCTCAATGTTAGCATTTCACGTTTGCAAATTTCTGAACGATTTGAGAGAAAATTGCAGACATGACGTTTCTTTATCGCTACACTATTAGATGTGTTATTTTTCCTAAAAACGGAGACATGGCTTACATAATAAGATGATCGAAGTCAGGAAAGTAATACGAATAACCTGTTCTTTAATTTGCAGTCCTATTTAAATGTTATCGATTGTCCCATTTACAGTTGTTAGAGTAAATGCAAATATAAATATTTCCTGGTTCGCAATCTAATCGAAATAAGTTGTGTTTAGTTACCATGTCTAGTTTTCTGTTTGTTTGTTTTTTTAAATCTATAACAGTTCCTAAGCTCTTATATTTTATAATAATGACATCTTGACATTTTTAAACACAGGCTAGTTGTTTTGTAGAATATCTCTCAGTATGGATTTGTTGTGGTTTTCCTCACCATTACACTCAGATTATGCCTTTTTGGTAAAAATGCTGTGCCCTTGATGGCTTCATTTCAGAACACATGCAAGATAGCTCCTTGGCAGTGTTGCTATGGCAGTGTTACTATTCATGACTTGATTAAGATTGTGATTATTTTACCGACAATTCCCAAATCTATTTCAGTCGTTTCCTCTAAGATCTATGCCAGCATCTATTCCTGGGGCTGTTCTAAGCAGCCTCCTAAAGTGATCTGCTTTTCCACTGATCCATTTAACCTATTCTCTGCTCAGAAGTCAGAGGGCTCTTTAAAAAACAAACCATGTCCTGGCAAGTGTGGCTCAGTGGGGTGGGTGTCGGCCGGGGCACTGAAGGGTTGCCCCTGGTTGGATTCGGTAGATGGTTTGATTGGCCGGTTCAGTTGGATCCCTGGAAGGGGATGTGCAGGAGGCAGCCCACCTAAATTCTGCTCTCACATCGATGTTTCTCTCCCTCTCCTCTCCAAGAATCAATAAAAAATCTTAAATCAATAAACAAAATCACATCTTTCTGTTCAAAACATTTCAGTGACTTTCTACACTATTTAGAATAAAATCATAATTGCTTGTCCCGGCCTGCATCGTATCCTCCTACACGTAAATCCCATGTTCCCCTTCATCATGCTTCAGCCACACTGGTCTTCTTCTTTTTTTTTTTTTTAAAATATATATTTTATTTATTTTTTTTTTTTTACAGAGAGGAGGAGAGAGGGATAGAGAGTTAGAAACATCGATGAGAGAGAATCATCGACCAGCTGCCTCTTGCACATCCCCACTGGGGATGTGCCCGCAACCAAGGTACATGCCCTTGACCGGAATCGAACCTGGGACCTTTCAGTCCACAGACAGATGCTCTATCCACTGAGCTAAACCGGTTTCGGCCACACTGGTCTTCTTGAATAGGACAAGCTCTCCCCTTCTCCGTGACTTGTACAGGACGTCTCCCATGCCAAGAATGCTCTTCCTTTTGCTCATACTCAATGCATCATTGCCACATTAAAAAAAAAAAAAAAAAAGGTCAGTCCCCCTGTCCCTTTACTAGATCAGCTTTTTGTTTTCTTCAGAGTTCTTCCCACAGTTGACTCCTTTTTTTTCTGTCCATTTAGCTGCAGTTTTGCACCAACTAAAGTAAGTTCTGTGAGGGCAGGACCCGGACCATCTTTTCTTAGCACGGTGCCTCCTCAGGGGCTCAATAAGTGGGCAGCGAATGATTGAGTCTTCAGGCCTTAGTATCCTGCTTTATAATTTACAAAGCAAAAGACATGAATAAGAACATCCGTAGCAGACTGGTTGCGGTAAGAGCCCCAGACTGGGAACTATCCAAAGGCCCACAAACAAGAGAATGGATAAATCGTGGAAGTCTTTCTAATGAAGTCAGCAGCATCTACGCGGAACATGGACGCATTCACACCTAACAGTGAAATACATCCAACACATAGAGTGTATGCCGTGTGATTTCACTTCTATAAAGTTCAAAACAGGCAAACTAATCTTTAATTGTTAGGAGTGAATGAACCTGTTTCCCCTTGTAGGCAGGGGCAGCTGGAGGTGAAGAGAGACTTCTGAGCTGAGAAGTCACTGAGGTGGCCAGATCCCTCTGCGTATTGGCTGCATGAGTGTGTTCAACTTGTGGAAATTCATAGCTTTACCTTTATCTTCCCCAAATAAATGGTAGCTTAAAAACGCACACACACAAACAATTTTTAAAATGGAATTTTCTGGCTTTAACATCAGAGAATCTGATTTGCTGGTCTGAGGAGGGGTTGTCACTCAAGCCCGAGTTCAGTCTGCCCTTCTGAGCAGCCTGCCCCGGGGATTTCAGACTTGCCTGTCCAGGCCCTACAATCGCAAAAGGAATTGATTGCAAGAACAATCTCTTAACATATACCTCCTACTGGTCCTCTTTCTCTGGTTAAACCCTGGCGGCTGTACCAGATATATCATTTCATCTGGAAGTAGTAGTTAGCAAGTATGTAAATGGTAAGGATTCTTGGGGACTAGAGGGAGGGGGAGAGGGGGCAGAATTCACAAGACCATTCTCTCACCTAAACAAAAATTAGCAGAAATGCTTGTAGCAAATGTTAAGATTTCTGATCATTTCAGTATTTTATAATATTGAAAATAATCTTGAACTAATTATTTTTTTTTTTTTAGCATCATTAATGAAGTTTAAACAAATAGGACCCAGCCTGGGGAAGATTTTCTCCATGGCTCCAGCAGAGGGCCTTCATGTCTCGTGTGTTAGCATAGAGTCGACTTTTGGAGAATGTATGATGAATGAATGAATGAATGAATGAATGAGCAAATAGATTAAATACTTTTTAAAACTCTTATTCATTGCCTGTACTCCCTGCCAGACACTGGCTGAGTGCTACATTTCTCTTTCCTCAACAATCCCATGAGGTACTAGTAGATATTAGCCCCAGAGATTGAAAGATTATGACACAGAGGTAGCAAATAGCAAATTCTTGAGTTAACGCAGATCTATAATGTTACCTTTGAAACGCCATAGAGGACATACAGAAAGTGCATACATGGTTGAAAAAAGAGAACACCTGTAACTACTACCTAGTTACAGAATATCAATCACCATCACCCCAAAAGTTCTGTTACTATGGACTGGATTTTTGTGTGCCCCCGAGATTCCTATGTTAGCAGTCCGAACCCCCAATGTGATGGTATTTGGTATGGGGCTTTGGGGAGGTGATTAGGGTTAGATGAGATCATGAGGGGGTGCCCACTATCATGATGGAATTAGTGCCCTTATAAAAAGAGACACCAGAGAGCTCACCCTCTCCCGACAAGCACAGAGACAAGGTCCTGTGAGGACCCCACGAGAAGGCAGCTGTCTACAAGCCAGAGAGTCCTCACCAGGAACGGAACCAGCTGGCACCTTGATCTTGGACTTCCCAGCTTCCAGAACTGGGAGAAATTAGATTTCTGTTGTTTACACCCTCCAGTCTCCGATATTTTGTTAATGGCAGCCTTAGCAGACGAAGACATCTGTTTATTCCTTTCCAGAAACAATCTGTTCCCCCCAAATTCAAGAGCAGTAATTTTCTTGCTTTTCTTTAGAGTTTCATCTTCTGTGTTTAGTTTGGCCAGTTGTTGAACTTTACATAGATGGAATGATACTTGCTTTTTACCCTGTGTTTCTAAGATCCATCCATATTGAACATATGTGTAGTTCTTTTGTTTTCATACAACATGGTATTTTCTAGCACAGATTATATCACTAGTTATTCTTTCATTTTATAGAATGGGCATGCTGGTGGCCAGTAAGAATATTCTTAGGCCGAAACCGGTTTGGCTCAGTGGATGGAGTGTCGGTCTGCGGACTGAGGGGTCCCAGGTTCGATTCCGGTCGGGGGCATGTACACTGGTTGCGGGCACATCCCCGGTAGGGGGTGTGCAGGAGGCAGCTGGTCAATGTTTCTCTCTCATTGATGTTTCTGGCTCTCTAACCATCTCCCTTCCTCTCTGTAAAAATTCAATAAAATATATTTTAAAAATATTCTTAGGTGTGCATCCTAGTGTGTACATGCATACATATCTTAAAACATATATTCTCTAAGGTATATGCCTTGGAGTGGAATTTCTAGGTTATGAGGTATGCATATCTTCAACTGTTTTAGACAGTACCTCAGTTTCTCAGAGTGATCACATTCATTTCCATGGTCAGATTTTCTAACTTTTGCAAAACCAATAGGTATATTGTATTATCTCATTGTAGTCCTGATATGTGTTGCCCTGACCTATTTCATGGCATTGAGCACATTTTCACACTTATTGAACATTTAGATTTCTCCTTTTGTACAGTGTCTTCAAGTTTTTTGCCCACTTGGAAAAAATTGGATCATCTGCCTTTCCCCCCCACTGATTTGTAGGGATTCTTCATATAATTTAGAAACGAGTCTTTTATCAGTCATATATGTTGCAAATACCTTCTTCCACACTGTGGTTTGTCTTTTTATTCTTTTCAGTGTTTTTGATGAATAGACGTTCTTAATTTTAATGTAATCACTATTTATCACATTAAAATAAACACCAAGTATTCTCCTATGGTTAAGGCCTTTGTGTATGTGTGTTAAGAATCCCTTTCCTTATTCAGGATCTCAAAATCTCAAAACCCTTCAGTCCTCAGGCCCACACTCTATCCACTGAGCCAAACTGGCTAGGGCACCTTCTGTCTATTTTAGAAACAAGCCATATGCACACACAAGACGAATAACGATACAAGAATTGATGATGTAATTCGTTTCTAAAAGGTGATCCAGGAGATAGGCCACAGTGTAAGAACAGCTTTGTGAAAGAAGTAGAGCTAGAATTGGGCCTTTGGAAATAGGCATTATTTGGATGGATTGGAGGATCACCCAGGCTAGGTAGGGAGAACTCTGTAAACAAAGGTGCATTTTGGGATGGGAGCAGCCATTCGGGGTGGGAATCAAGATCTAAGTGGTAAGGGGGAGAAAGGAAAATATCTAAATGGCAGGCTGTGGTCTCACAGAAGCTTTGACTGTCAGATAAGGTAAAGAAATGTTCAACACAGCCGAAACCAGTTTGGCTCAGTGGATAGAGCTTCGGCCTGCGAACTGAAAGGTCCCGGGTTCGATTCCGGTCAAGGGCATGTACCTTGGTTGGGGGCACATCCCCAGTAGGGGGTGTGCAAGAGGCAGCTGATGGATGATTCTCTCTCATCGATGTTTCTAACTCTCTATCCCTCTCTCTTCCTCCTGGTAAAAAATCAATAAAATATATTAACCAAAGAAAAAGAAATGTTCGACACAACTACTGGTATCTCAAGGATCCAAAGGCTTACCAAAGTGGAGCTCTTTGAACTCTCTGAAACAAAAGTGATGATAATGCAAACTTTTCTTAATTCACTCGGCAGGCTTTCTTAAGAAAACGTTCTCAGTTTTTAAAACTTCTCATCAATGCTGCCCTGGGACCTTAGAAGCAAGAGCACCTACCACGTGCAAGGAAACACACACACCCTCTGCGAGTCAAAATGAAATCCGCATCATTTATTCCACATTGAGCTACAAAACCACAATCTGAAACCACAGTGATTTTTAGCCTGTGGCCACGGGACATGCCGGGGTTCTCCCCCATCCTACTTAGGAGTTGGACGTCCCTGCAGCTTCCTTCTCTTTCTCCGAAGTCAAGAACTATGGCCGCTGTGCAGTGAGGCCTACCCCCCAGGAAAGTAATGGGTAAGCAAATCATAGACTAGGACGCCTTGTGGCAGCATCAAGCACGCCGGTGGGATGGTGGACAGAACGTGCACACCATGCTGAGGAGTCCAAAACAAAAGCCTAGCAAAGGCACAAAGATCTGGGACGCAACACCCTCGCTGGGAGTAAATGTTTCCTAGGGTGACGGGAGCAATGCGAAGGGGCGGGGAGGAGGATGATACAGACACGGGCTGGGGTCTAATGACCAGAGCCCTGAGCGGGAGGGAACCCCACTTGGGGAACGGACAGCTGCTTTCTGGGAGACGTGCTGTGCGTTCTGCCTGCGTGACAGGAGCTGGCCACGGCCACTGTGCTTGGGCGGAAAGCAGTCTTCTCCCCCACATTTCCTACCAACCTGAGGGAGCTCAGTGTTCACGGGATTGCTGAAGGAACGTCTCGGTTGAAGACCAGTGGGCAGAAAGCCATACCAATGAGATATCTGATTGGGTCAAATGCGTAGTGGGCATCTGTGCCAGGAGGACCATGGCATTTCTTAAGGGAGGACAGGATGCACAATGTGCCCTGAGGTCAACTCTTCAACACGGAACTGTCACAACCTCTGCGTCCTCCTCCTCTGGGGCCCGTCTCTCCTGTTCCCCAGGGCGTCAGCGTTGGGCGGCGGGGTCTCTGGAGGAGCAGTGTGCACAGAACAGTGGAGGGACTCGCCGGGAGGTGCTTTGGCAAACATCGGTGTTTCCCGCAGGCGGGCATTTCACTTGCACTGTCTGGTGCCACCCAGGCTGTGCCCGGGCGGCCCTCGGGCTCCTGCCGTGGCTCCCTCGGCTCCCTCGGCTCACTCGGAATCCACGGTGTGGTCCAAGGTGTGCTGGGAGCGCCTCTGATTCTTGGACATGGCGTACAGGTACACCAGGAATCCCAGGCACAGCAAGGCCACTCCCGTGAAGAAGGCGAGGAGGCTCATAAAGGTAGGCAGCTTCATGGGCAGGCGGATGAGGGGCATCTCGGCCGGGATCTGGTTGGTCAGGGTGAGCATGTAGCCAAGAGACCAGGCTATGCTGCTGTTCTCCACCTGCGAAGCAGAGGAGATGGCTCAGTGCAGGTCCCTAACCCAACCCAGCTGAGGACTGAACCTACAAGCCACGTGTGCTCCCTGCCCAGGAATAGAACTGTGACCTCATGGATCACAGGTCACTGCTCAATCTCTGAGCCACACCAGCTGGGCTATATTATTTAAAATAAAATTTAAAAATGTGCTTTTTAAAAGGAGAAGGAGGAGAAGGAGGCTCAGTTCTCAAGGCGGGGGTTGAGGCGGGAATGCACACCACTGTCACCAGCATGAAAGGAGGTCAAAGGACTTGCCCAGGTTCAGACACTGCGAGGCTGGGCTAGAACCCAAGTCGCTGGGGCCCCCCGAGGCTCGAGGGCCCTAACTCCAGCATGGCAGAGAAAGTCAGAATTAGTCCACACACCTCCTCATGGCCAAGTGGGAAGAGGGCAGAGTTGGTAACAGTGGAAACACTGTTTGTCGCTGGCTGTACAGAGTGTCTGCGGCCGAAGAAAGAAGGTAATGTGTGTTCGAGAAACCAAGGGCCAGGTTTTAAGAAACAAAAGGGTTTGTCAGTTTCTCCTGGTAATTCAATTTTTGGTTTGCACATTTTTAGGTTTTATTAGATGCGTACACATTTTGAATTTACAATCTTCATGATGGATTGAACGTTGTAGTCATTATGCTGTAATCCTCTCTATCCGGAATGATGCTCTTTATCTTAGAGACTATTGTTTTCAGAGATTAAGTAGCTACAGCCGTCTTCTTGTGGGTGACGTTTGCCTGACAGTTTTAAAAAAATCTTTTTTTTTAACTTTCAGTTTTTCCAAATCCTGATGTGTGAAGCCTAAGTGTTTCTTTAAAGTGTTTCTCTTAAAAATTACATATATTTGATTTTTAAAAATCAGCCGAAACCGGTTTGGCTCAGTGGATAGAGCGTCGGCCTGCGGACTGAGGGGTCCCGGGTTTGATTCCGATCCAGGGCATGTACCTTGGTTGTGGGCACATCCCCAGTGGGGGTTGTGCAGGAGGCAGCTGATTGATGATTCTCTCTCATCGATGTTTCTAACTCTCTATCCCTCTCTCTTCCTCTCTGTGAAAAATCAATAAAATATATATATATTTAAAAATCATGTGTGACAGTATCTGTCTTTTAACTGGTAGATTTGGTCCATTTATGATTATTGTAATGGTTTATATATTTGGACTCCTAATATCTTACTTTTAAATCTTTAATTGGTGCTATTTCCCTATATTTATTTTTTTTTCCTTTCTTGCCTTATAAATTGTGTGTGTGCATGTTCCCTTTTAAAAAAAATTAGCATTTTAGGCCACTTCTATGTTCCTGTACCCTATGACCCCCTGATCCTATCCTCATCGCATTGAATATTAGCTATACTTGAATTCTGGGTTGTTCAGGTGTATGGATGAATTCTTCTCTTTTACCCTTTTATTTGATGTGAGTTTTCTTTTTCTTTTTAATATACATTTTAAGCTACAACATTATTTATTCTCATTTCATATGTTTCTATAACATCTGGGTTATTCCATTACTTCCTCCAAATACAGTTTTAACGTGCAGTCTTTGTGCGGCCAATCTTCTGCAGTCTTTTCTGGGCCCTCACTAACTAGGCTGGATGTGAAATCCTTTATGTACAAAGGAAAGGAACTTGACACCTAGAACTCTGTGAGCGTGCAAGCTGGTACCAGCGGGCAGAGACTCTCCATCCTCGTAACGGACTTCCCTGATAATGAGATCACGCAGTCAAGCCGGGAGAGGGCCTGGCCACAACAGTCCTCCTGTGTCCCCAGACATCCTCATTTCTGGCGGATGATTCGATTTCATTTATGTAAAAATAGACGGTCACAGGCCTAATGCCAGATGTTGATGGGTTTCATCTAATTAGCCAAAGCTAATAGCGAACAGACCGACTCCAGATATGCTTCAGGCTTTACACCAGCTCTTCCTGAAACCAGACCAGCCCCCCAGACTCCTGACAGTAAACACAGGGCCTCCAGGCTCATTCCAAGAGAATTCTATTTAATCCCTCAAGCTCTAAAGCCTGTATCTTACTCTGACATCTGTGTAAACGGAGAGCAATTAGTTACTACCCTCTTTAAAAAAATTTTTTAAAATTGATTTTAAAGAGAAAGAGGAAGGGAGAGGGAGTGAGAAACATGGATGAGAGAATCATCAATTGGATGCCTCTTGCCTGACCCCTACTGGGGACCGAGCCCATAACCAGGGCTTGTGCCCTGACCAGGAAGAGAACCAGTGACCTCTCAGCACATGGGATGGCGCTCAACCAACTGAGCGACTCCAGCCAGGGCAGTTACCACCCATCCTCTTTTTAAAGAAAAACAACAAACTGTTATATTGGAAGCTTCTTTTTAGAATGAAAATACATTAGGATGAAATCCTTAACCTATTTCATTCACTCAGCAAACATTTCCTAATGTGCGGGATGCTAGGAACCAGAGGATGGTAACACAGGCCTGCCCTGGAGGCACTGGGAGCCCCTGGGGCCTGGGCTTCCAATCCTTTGCTCAGGGGGAGGGTCTACGGTGCACTCCTCTTCCCAGTTCTTCATCGTCCCTTCTGGGAGGTCACCGGGGGTCAAAGGCTCTTCTTTCACGCACATACACGCAAACCTCTATTTTGAGAGGAAGAGGAGGGAAGGATTTGTGCTCTGACTTACCTCTTTTTTAAAATGTATTTGGGGCCAGGTGTCCTCGGTGAATTTGTACCCGTTCACGAGCAAGTGGTAGATGTAGTGGGCCGAGAAGCAGTACGAGCGGGCGTACATCTCGTCGAACCAGGGCAGCAGCAGCGGGAGCTGGGAAGGTCAAAGCAGGGAAGGGAAGGCGGGCGGGCGGGTTTTCAAATGCACATTTTGGAATGCCTTAGGACCCTAGGCCTAGCTGGAAAAACTGGATCACCCAGCATTTCATATATATTTTTTTAATTTTAATTTTAATGTTTTTTTTAAAAAATTTTATTTGAGAGAGAGGAAGGGAGGGAGAGAAACCTCAATGAGAAAGAACCATCAATCAGCTGCCTCCTGAATTAAGGAATGGAATGATAGAATACTAAAACTATATCCCTAGAACAGTGTTTCCCAAAGTGTGGTACGCATACCCCCAGGGATACAGGAAGAGTTTGGTGGGGATATGCACTGCACCGTGCTTAGCTGCGCCTAATTCTACGTTCTCATGAGTCAAGTCAATTTCATCCTGCTCATTTCATTGATCCAAATAAATGTTATTTGTAATATAACTTTTATTTATATTTTATTATGAATAATTTTATTTTTCGTTTATTATTATTTTGTGTATGTACCCCCACCCAAATAAATATATTTTGATTGTTATTAAAATACATCCTTTTTTTTTTTTTTTGACGAGGGGTACTCAGCGTTACGAAAATTATAGAAGGGGTACACCTATATCAAAAGTTTGGGAAACACTGCCCTAGAACAGCATCATGGAAGGACAGTCTCTCAGTGTACAGGGCGCTTAGGATGTGCCCAACACGGTTCTAACCACTGCGCCTGTATGACACAGGGATGGCTCCCTGAGAGCCCCATTTCGGGGGCTGAAAGCAGAACAGCACAGGGGGAAATTCCGAACATACACTCTCATGGGCACAGCGGGGTGGACTCCGCTCTGCTGCGGGTGCCGCTCGCTCGGGCTCCTCTCCCTGTCCGCACTGACCTGACTCCAGTTCTGGGAGCAGAAGTCCCAGGCGCTGGCGTTGAAGGCGCTCAGGGAGAAGCTGCCGGTGAGGTTCAGCGCGTGGGCGGTGTAGTAGAACCCCGCGAAGGCCTGGGGGGGGGCAAGGGACAGAAGGACATCAGGTCTCAGAGCGGGACTGACAATGGAGGTGGTAGGGCAAATAGGAAAAGCAGGCGTCAGGCCGGCAGAAGAGAAACAGAAAGGTGAGAAATAAATACGCAATGGGAAGAAGAAGAAAAACACACACAGGAACCTTTCCATGGTGTGTGCTCTCACCACAAAAGATCCTTTAACTTTCGGCTGGTAAATCCCGTCAAAGCAGAAGAGTTCTCGGTCGTGGCAAACTCTGGGGGCAAAGAGGGAAGCCACCTTCACCCGGCAGAGTAACGGGTCCCCGGTTCCTTCGAAGGTGATGGTGAGGTCGGGGTCGTAGGCTCCGGGCCTCAGGTCCTCGGTGCACAGGCTGTCAAAGAGGCGCGCCGCCGGGAAGGTGGCCACGTAATCCCGAGGGTAGCAGGGGTTGGTGACGTTGGTGTCCGCGGTGGAATTCTGGAGGCACAAGAGTGACCTGTCAGAAATCACTCTTTGGTGGGGGACCCAGGACTTCCCTTTCGCCAACTCTTATCATCGCTACGCTCCGATGCCAAGAGGGACAGGGAGGAAACGCCATTCTGTGTCGGTGGGCTGTCTAGGTAACTCAGCTGGTGGTGGGGGGACAGTAGCCTGTACCAGGTGCAATGCTGGGCGCTTGCTCACATGACCAGATCCAGCCCTCGCGGCAGGCCTGTGAGGCAGGATTTATGAACTCCATTGTGATGAGACAACAAGACAGGCTTAGGGTAATCAGCCATTTTGACTGGAGTATTGTCTGTCCACCTAATAAAATAATTCCAAAGGGACAAATACGTGACGTGTGAAAACTTAGCTTCCGCCCCCCTCATTGCCCCCACCTGACCCCCTCCCTGGAAGTGACCTCTGTGGACAGTTTCTGTGTATTCTACCGGAGATTTTTGTCTGTACTTCGTGTGTGCATGTGTGAATACATTTCATTTTCCTTCCTCTTTTATTAAAATCATAAATGGTAGTACTCTACACACTGTTCTGCTTCTTGCTTTTCTTACTTAAAAATCCATCTTTGATATATTGTCCATGTAGAGTAGCCTCTTTTTAAAAAAACATTAAAAAAAAAAAGATTTGATTTCAAAGAGAGGACGAGGGAGAGATAGAAACATCAATCAGCTGACTCCTTCACGCCCCCTATAGGGGATGGAGCCCACAACCCCAGCGTATGTCCTGACCGGGAATACAACCAGTGACCTCCTGGTGCCTGGGGCAGCGCTCAACCAACTGAGCCTCACCAGCCTCTACTTTTTAGTAGCTGCACAGAACTTCGCTGTACAAATAAACTATATTTAAGAAATCCCCTCAAGATGAAAATTTAGGTTTTCCAGTCATTTTGCCATTACAAATGGCACCACAATAAACATTCTTGTTCCGTACAGACTTTTGATCCATTTGTGATTTATTTGGATAAAGACTGTAGTAGGAAGCTGGCTTTATATCTTTTCCAGATGACTTTCAAGTCTTTATGTCCTAATGAAACACTGTTCCCTTTATCTTATGCTAAATTAGAGGCCCAGCACGAAATACATGCACTGGGGGGGGGGGGGGGGGGAGGGAGTGTCCCTCAGCCTGGCCTGCGCCCTCTCACAGTGAGACATCCTTAGCGCGGCCATGGAGATAGAAAAGGCTCCCCCACGGCCACTGCACTCTCCAGCTGTGAACCCGGTTTTTGGCGGCGCCCCCGTGTGGGAGCACACTGACCACCAGGGGGCAGCTCCTGCATTGAGTGTCTGCCCCCTGATGGTCACTGCACATCATAGCAACTGGTCATTCCACCATTCAGTTGAATTGCATATTAGCCTTTTATTATATAGGATTTCTAAATTGGTTCTGTTTATGAGTTCTCTTTTCAGAGGAGCAGGATTTGAACTCTACTTTCAAAGCCACTAAGGCATCTTATTTTCCCTACAGTAAAATCTTGACGGAAGTAAAATACTGTACATGTGTTACTTAAAAAACAGAAGAAAAAGATTTGGAAGGAAGGAAGGAAAGAAGGAAGAGTCCCTATTATCTAATAAGTTATCAGAGTGAGACCTGAGCTGGGGACTGGTTAATCCTATATAATTAAAAGCCTAATATGCAAATTGACCAAATGGCTGAACAACTGGAGGACGACAGGCTGCTATGACACCCACTGGCCACCAGGGGGCAGATGCTCAACACAGGAGCTACTCCCAGCCTGGGGGCACCAGGCCAACCAAGGTGGGTGCCAGCAGGGGCCCCCTGATCACCCTTCTGGTCACCCCACCCATTGGCCCTGATCACGGCCAGGCCCAGGGACCCTACCTGTGCACCAATAAGAGGATAACTGCCAAGTATCTACCCAGGTGTCCTTCTCACCACACTGTGCAGGCCCTCATGGTGCCGAAGAGGAAATGAGACGCTGACTCAGCCAGTGAGCATGATGTCATAATCTGCGTGAACCTTCTCGGTCGGGCTTGCTAGCATGTACTTGGTGCATGAAAGTGCCGGTCAGGCAGGCCTGGGCACGCATGTGTGGGTGATCCTCGTCGCACCTGGATCCTTTCCCTCACCTGAGTCAGAAGCTCAGGGCAGAGCCACCCTCTCAGCATCCTGAGGGAACCAGGCACTTTGGAGAGATGGCTGATCCCTGAGAGATGACTGTCCACAGGCTGAGGTTGGGCTCTCACACCGCTGCCCCCAGTCCTGGACTCACACCTGGAAACTTGTGTTTTCATATGCACATGAGACCTCAGACAGGTGCGCATACTCAGGGCCAGCTGACTTGGAAAGGTTAGACTCCCTGACCCCTCCTCACCCTGGGAGGATGGCTTCACCTGGCCCCTTCTGTCTGTCCGAGTTCTGAGGAGCTCCTTGCCTTCTCTCTCCCCCTCCCCCTTAACCTCCCTCACTCCGCTCCCCTCCCCACCCCAGGGCCAGAGCTGGAGGAAGGAGCATCAAGCTTTGCCAGAAATAACAGGAGGCTGAGAAAAGAGGATTTTCCAGGGCTTTTCTCCCAGAAAGAGGCGTGCTGGCTGAGTGAGACTTAATGCCTGGCAGGGCCAGACCAAATGGTTTCAAAGGCCTTATATAGCCCTGAGGGCTGGCGCTCCCAGCCCAGCCGTAAAGGGATCCCGGGACTGGAATCATTTATAAAATGTCTGGAGCTCTGGAATTTCCTTGGAATTCTGACTCAAAAACATTGGAAGTGGCCAACACAACAGAGGGGGGGGGGGGGGAGGGAGAGGGAGAGAGGGAGGGAGAGGGAGAGAGAGGGGGAGGGAGAGAGGGAGAGAGGAAGAGAGAGGGATAGAGGAAGAGAGAGGGAGAGAGGAAGAGAGAGGGAGAGAGGAAGAGAGAGGGAGAGAGAGAGACAGGAAGAGAGAGGGAGAGAGAGAGAATCCCCACAAGTAAACCAGAAAATGCTGTGGATTGCATCCACCTTCCAACTGGAGTTGGAAGGCCGGACCCCGGAAGGCAAGGCCCCCCCCCCCCCCAGCTCCGACCCCGAGGAAACACCCGCTCCCGCCGCCCCGCAGGCACCTGCAGGAGGGTCGCCAGGAACCGCTTCTCGGCCTCGTTGCGGCCGTAGCACTGGAAGCTGCGGGTGTAGAGGGTGTACACGTAGCCGTACAGGGACACCTTGATGATGTCGCTGGTGTTGAGCGCCACCTTCTCGCCCACCGCGAAGGATATCTGGGTGGAGGCGCCGCCCAGGTCCAGGGCGCCTGTGGTCTCCACTCCGTTGGGACGCACCCACATGCTCCACAGGTCCTTCTGCACGGCGGAGAAGAGCGCGTGAACACGGCCCGAGGGCGCCAGTTCCGCGCCAATTCCGTCTGCCCAGGGTTCTCCGCCCAAGACCCATCTCTGACGGCTACGAACTAGGACCTAGGGGGACGCGTTCGGGGCCAAACCTCTCCTTTGTGTCAGGGGGGGTGAGCTCACACGCCTACAACAGACCCGAGCAGAGGAGGTGAGGTGTGGACCCAGGGAAGGGTGGGGGGGACGCTGGCACACGGGGAGTTGCACTCCATCCCAGCTGGCTGGCACCGTGCAGGAATGTGAGTCCAGCATTTGGTGGGGTGGGGTCAGGAGGAGCGATGAACTTTTATGTGAAACATTTCAAAACACTAACTGTGGGCAATGAACTGGAAATGTGAGCATATGTCCGAGGAGGAGCAGACTAGGGCTCGGGCTGGGAATGGTCCCGGTCACACGGCGATGTCGCTTGGAGTGGTCAGCCTTCCTCCGCACCAAAGGAGAAGGGCGTGTGGGGGGTGGCGTGTAACGGAGACCTGAGGGCCTGAGGATCGGGCCGCCTGAGGCTCTGTCAATTCTAGATGGTTCTGGACCAGCTTAGAAGAGTCCTTCTCCAGCTGCCCTTCCTATGACCCCTAGCCCAGGGTTTGATTTGCTAGTGAAGGGATGGCAGTCCCTCTCCCGGATGCATTTGGTCCTGCTTCTGACCCAAGGCTTTGTACCCGCTAGCGAGTCTTTTCTTACTTATATCTCACGTGTTCCCCTCATGCGTCACCCCCTAGGAATGGCCCCGGGGCAGGTGCCCCTGCTGGCATGCACCTCTCTGCCTAAGCCACCACCCCCAGGGGGAGGGGTCCATAGCAAGATGAAAAACCATGCGTTTGTTTTCACACACCTCCAGGAAATTTCCCAATAAATAGTTGGCTGTAATCCATCCATATAGCCCTTCCTCTTGCCCCGAAATGATTTGAGCACCCCTAAAATCAAAGGGCTGGGACTTGAAGTAGCTTTGGATGCTTGCAAGGACTTCATTGGCTGCTGTCTCATTTTGCAACCTATGCAAGGCACAGAACACACAAGGCTGAGGGCCCAGGCCACGGAGCCTGAGCAGAACCCCCGCGCCGGTGAGCAGGCGAACCCGCCCCGCCCGCTGCCGACGGGGGTGATTTCCCCAGGTGTGTGCCAGCCCCTTCTGCAAGCGGAGGCCTCTGGGTCGCAGTGAAGGGAGCCCTTGTGACCCGTCAACCTGCCCAGCAGAAAAACAGATTATCCAGTAAGAGCGCCCTGTTCCTGTCCCACCCTCCGGCCACCAGCCAGTCCCAAGAGCCCGTGCTTCCTCGCCGCCGCCCCGTCTCAGGTGGGCAGAGGAGAGGAGAGGGGTGAAGGCACAGGAGAGGGACAAGCCATCTCCTGGGGGCACCATCCGAGGGAGCCCTCATCAGGCCAGAAGGAAGGGGAGCCCGGGAGGGGGCGGGGAAAGGAAGAGGGGGGATATGATGACCCTCAGGGGCGGGTCACCGGATGGAGATCCATTGGTGTGCCGCCCTCGGAGGGTTGGCGACATGGGAGTTCATGTCACCCAGGACATGTGTGATCAGACCATTCATCTGCCGCCATTTCACCCTTCGGAAGAAAGCTGACTGGGCACTGTTTTCCCTCTCACCCCTGTGGTAAGAAAGCCAGGGCCGCGGGCTCACTCTTGGCTCAAGAGCAGCGGTTCGCAACCTTCCTAATGCCGCTGCGGCCCTTTCATACAGCTCCTCGTGTGGTGGCGACCCCCAACCATAACATTATTTCCGTTGCTACTTCATAACTGTCATTTTGCTACTGTTAATGAATCAATGATTCCCGCTCATCACTGATGTTGCTATCTTTCCCTCTCCCTGCCTCTCTGAAATAATATATATATATATATATATATATATATATATATATATATATAATTTTAAATAGAAGTTTCTACTTTTCTCAAAACTAGAGTCAACCCCACGAACAGATTTCATGTCACCTTCCTCTTCCTCAGAGTTCTCATTAGAATTGCCGAGGGCAAGGGAATCGGTTTCAGAACTGTTTCTTCCTGGGTATTAAAAGAAAGACGGAAAGTTTCCCAGCTTCTACAGCCCACATTTGTGGCAGAATATGGGCTTCTGCCTCTGGGATTTGGTCCCAGAAATAGTTACGTGCTTGGCAAGGCCCAGTGCATTCTCGGCTATTTGGGGCGCACGGCTGCTCCGGGCCCCCCGCCCTACCTCAGCAGGCGCATCCCGGCCGTGGCGCCCAGGTAGATGTGCGTGGACCCCTGCAGGTGGGCTGGGATCTTCTCCTTGACCTTTCGCATGCAGTCCTCGAAGGCTTTGGGGGCGTCTTGGGGGTTTCCCCCGTAGCTGGAGATCCCCGAGCCTGAAGAGCAAGCAGCCAGACTCCTTAGCATCCCCAGACCCACAAGAGCAGCGCAACTTTCACACACAAACAGCCAGCTTTGGGAAGGAGGAGGTTTTAGCGGGGGGTTGAAAACAGGTGGGTGTGCTAGGGGGTGGGGTGCGTCACCTCCCACAATAGGAAGGAGGGGATTAAAAGGTGGGAAAGCTGAGGCGGGGGGGTGAACCTGCTTACGAAAGTCATTGAATCGGTAAAGGGGTCGAATGTATGGTAACGGAAGGAAACGACTTTGGGTGGTGAGCATGCAACAGAGTCCACAGATATCGAATTATGCTGTTTACACCTGACATTTACATAATGTTATTAATCAATGCTACCTCAGTAAGTTCAATTTAAAAAATATACCCGAGCCCTAGCTGGTTTGGCTCAATGGAGCCTGAAGGGTCCCCTGTTTGATTCCTGCAGGGGGCACGTGCCTGGGTTGCGGGCTCGATCCCCAGTAGAGGGCGTGTGAGAGGCAGCCAATCAGTGCTTCTCTCTCATCATTGATGTTTCTATCTCTCTCTCCCTCTCCCTTCCTAAAATCAATTATATATATATATATATATATATATATATATATATATATATATATCTCCAGACCTTCTAGAGAGCCTCAGTCTACCCTTATGCCAATAGTATGCTGCCTTAGTAAATGTATTTTTACATTTTGGAAATGTCAAACATACACAAAAGCAGGGAGCATAATGCGGTGAACTCGTGCACTACCTCCCAGGTTCAACCATGATCACCTCAGTTATTCTTACTGAGCCTTCTTCAGTTGGCCCTGAGTCCTCTGAGATTTCCTTTGCTTTCTAACACGATAAGATGTGTCAATGACCTTATATCCTTCCTGCCCCAGATCTGGACTCAGCCAATTAGCCAAGGAGCCCCGGTTGCTTTCATTGAGAAGTGGTATTTAGCCCCAAAGTTCGGAAGCTATGAATGGTGCCTCACTGCAAGTTTTCTCAGAGGACAGACCTAGGCAACACTTTATTTCAAGAGGAAATATATATCCTGAATTCTTACTGGTGCTTCTAATTCAAAACTGTCAGTTTTTACTTAAATTCTTTGATTTTCCTACCCTCATCTTTTTTTTTCTGCTACAAGTCCTGTTTGCTAGCACTCCAACTTAACAACTCATTTGCTTTATCTCACAGTCCACACACACGTCTCAGAATGACAACACCGCACCACCATCAACTTCATCATTATTGAAAATAGTCTAAGATTTTTTTAAACATTTTTCTTTTTTTAAAATATATTTTATTGATGTTTTACAGAGAGGAAGGGAGAGAGATAGAGAGCTAGAAACATCAATGAGAGAGAAACATCAACCAGCTGCTTCCTGCACACCCCCTACCAGGGATGTGCCCGCAACCAACGTACATGCCCTCGACCGGAAGACAAACCGTTCTTGGCTAAGATTTTTTTAAAAGTTCTTTCTATCCTTGGGGAATATCCCACTAGGCATGTACAGTGTCCAAAAATAAAGCTTTCTTGAAATACTTTCTTTTTATTTTTTGTCTTCCTATTGGCTGTGGCTGCTTTCATGCTCACGTGGTAGTTACATGGCTATGTCAGAAACCATGGGCCAACAAGTAAAGAGTATTTACCACCTAACTCTTTTAAAAAAAAACATATTTTATTGATTTTTTTACAGAGAGGAAGAGAGAGGGACAGAGAGCTAGAAACATCAATGAGAGAGAATCATCGACCAGCTGCCTCCTGCACACCCCCCACTGGGGACGTGCCCGCAGCCAAGGCACATGCCCCTGACCGGAATCGAACCTGGGACCCTTCAGTCCGCAGGCCGACGCTCTATCCACTGAGCCAAACCGGTTTCAGCCTAACTCTTTTTAAAAAAAATTATATACTTATGATTTTTTACAGAGAGGAAGGGAGAGGGGTAGAGAGTTAGAAACATCGATGAGAGAGAAACATCGACCAGCTGCCTCCTGCACACCACCGCACTGGGGATGTGCCCGAAACCAAGGTACATGCCCTTGACCAGAATTGCACCTGGGGCCCTTCAGTCCGCAGGCCGACGTTCTATCCACTGAGCCAAACCGGTTAGGGCTACCACCTAACTCTTTACAGAAAACATTTGCCAGCTCCACCCCACTTCCTGTGCCCAAAATCCAATCCCTCAATCCCTGCAAGTCCCCAGCTGACGGCGCGCCAGGGAAACGGTACCATCCCCTGCAGTTACCAGCCCAGAACGGATGGATGCCCAGGCACCATCGACCTGGATGCCTCACGTTGAATCTATCCTTAATTCTTGTCGGATCTCCTGTCAAAACAGCTCTCCGATCCGAGCCCACCTCACCCCGTCCCCCAGAGCCATTCCGGACCAGAGTTTCTTAACCTCAGCACTGCTCTCCTTGGACCACATAACTCTTAGGTGGAGGCTGCCATGTGCCTCCTGCGATGTTTAGCTGCAAGGCTGTCCTCTACCACTAGGTGCCAGCACCATCCCCAACCCCAGCTGGGACCATCAAAAACATCCCCAGACGTTACCAAATGTTCCCTGGGGGTGGATGGAACAGACGGAAGGGTGGAAATGTCCCCACGCTGAGAAGCACCTGTCCACCAGCCCATCACAGCACCATCTGTCACCCACACTGTTTGTCACTACATGTTCTGTATCAACAGAGGGATCCTGCCGAAGCCGGTTTGGCTCGGTGGTTGGAGCGCCGGCCTGTGGACTGAGGGGTCCCAGGTTCAATTCTGTGCCTTGGTTGCGGGCTCCATCCCCAGTGGTGGTGGTGGGGGGGGTATGCAGAAGGCAGCTGGTCGATGTTCCTCTCTCATCAATGTTTCTAGCTCTCTATCCCTCTCCCTTCCTCTCTATTAAAAAAATCAATATAATAATAATAATAATAAATAATAAATAATTAAAAATAACATGATAAATCATAGCATGTTAGTTCCCTGATCAGATCCTCCTAGTGGCTTTCCAATATACGTTGCAGAAACTGCACCGGAGTAGAAGTCAGAGCCCTACCGGGTCTCTGGCCTCCACGCGCTGGCCTGGCTACCGCTTTGGTCTCCTCTCTCCCTTCCTCTTCCTCCTCCTCCTCCTCCAGCCGCCCTGGCCCCTTTGCCTTTCCTGGAAAACGCCGAGCAGCTGCTCCTCCTCTTGGCTTGCCCGGCAGGCTCTTCTCTCAGAAACTCGCATGGCTCACTCTCTCGTCCTACTTTTGTCTCTGCTT
Organism: Vespertilio murinus; assembly: GCA_963924515.1. Taxonomy (NCBI): domain Eukaryota; kingdom Metazoa; phylum Chordata; class Mammalia; order Chiroptera; family Vespertilionidae; genus Vespertilio; species Vespertilio murinus. The sequence goes on along the minus strand of OZ004715.1, from coordinate 6,217,829 downwards.
AACCGTCACCATTTTCTGTTCTTCCCCGAGGATCATGCCAACAACAGCATAATCACTCTCTATCCACCTGCCTGGCTTCATTTCTCTTCACAGAACTTCTCCCTGACGTATCTATCACATATCTGTTTATGATCTACCTGCTTCGCGAGAATGTACGTCCTGTAACAGCAGAGACTGTACAGTTTGTTTGTTTTAGAATCCCCAGTCTCAAGAAATGTTACTGGCAAATGGCAGGTACCCAGTAAACATCGATACTAATAAAAGGGTAATGTGCTAATTAGGCCGGACATCTCCTGGACGTCCTTCTGGACAAAGCCACGGTGGCAGGGGCCGAGGCAGAGGCGGTTAGGGGCAATCAGGCCGGCAGTGGGGAGCAGTTAGGTGGTGATCAGGCTGGCAGGCAGAGACGGTTAGGGACGATTAGGCAGGCAGGCAGGCAGGTAAGGAGCCAGTGGTCCCAGATGGCGAGAGGGATGTCCCCCGAGGGGTCCCGGATTGGAGAGGGTGCAGGCCGGGCTGAGGGAGCGGCCCCGCCCCATGCACAAATTTCATGCACTGGGCCTCTAGTTTACTAAATAAAAGAATGGACTAAGAATCAATCAGCCAGTCAACGAGACTTTCAAACCAGCATGCACCTCTACAGGAGGGGATTCCTCTGCTCCCAGCTGCAGCAAACACACTGTATTCTGCCAGAGCCGGCCTCTGGCTGGGGACTGGTTAGCAGCCTCGCTAGAATGTCCACCCTCGGTACATCCGAGCATGTCCCCTCTTTACACAAGGCCCCTTAAGACCCCTAGAGGGGAAAAAGATTGGGCTCGGAGGCTCCTGGGACACTGGGATTCTCAACCCCAAGGACAGAGTAGAAACTGTATTCCAATCTGGGGACGGAGGGGCGGGCAGACGACACAAAACTTAGTCCAGGGGGGACAGCAACAGAAGACACACGTGTCTGAGCAAAGGCTGCTGTCCACGCCGCAGTGGCCGGTCGCTGGGGCAACTCTTGAAGGGGTTTCCATAGAGGAGAAGGCTCCCGTGGGGATTAGGGAGGCTTTAAGCACCGGTGTAAAGCGAAAGCACTAGTGTCCCTTGAGGGAGAAGGCAGCAGCGGGCATGGGCGCCACCCACAGCAAGAACAGAGGAGGGGTGTCCAGGAGCCAGTCCCCCCAGTAAGGGCTCCGGACCAGCACCCAGTGAACCCCTGGCAAAGAGCAGCCACCTCGCCTGACACACACCAGGGAGCCCCTGAGAAATACATTTCTGAGGGCCCGGGCCAGCAAGCATTCCACGTCCTCTCGGATTGCCTAAGACTGGGGAGTCCCGGGGGGAAATTTGCAATTGAGAAACCAGAAACCCAAATTATCCTCGGAGAAGCCACATGTCCTCGAGGGGGGTGACACTTAGCCCAAGTCCGCTCTGTCATTAAGCCTTCGCTGTGGTCCTCTGGCCGGCCAGGGTAAATGTGGATGGATGCCCGAGGCTTCTGGGATCAAAGGAGGGACGATCCATTTATGGAGGTGGCGTGGCTCCAGGACCCCGCTCCTCCCCTGGATCCCACCCTGGGTGGGCCAGGCCCCCACCCCCGGGAGCCTGCCCGTGCTCCTTCCCGTGACGGCCTCACGTCTCCCCACACGACAGAGGGACAGCAGGGCTGACCGGGCCACGGTGCTTTCCCGGGTCGCACAGACCTTATAACCCTGGCACCGAAGACCTGAAGAGTGATGCCCCGTGGACAGTAACAGCTAGCGCGTCTGGAGCGCTTAGTGTGCGCCAGGCGCCGGCTACCTGCTTTCCGTGTATGATGCCATTTAATCTTCAAATCTTTGCTACGGGGGCGGCTTTGCCCTCGGTGTGCTACGTATCTGAGAGACGAGGGGTTCAAGATGCAGAGAGGCCCGACACCTTCCCGGAGCTCACCCCGCAGGGACGGGGGGAAAGTCTTAACCGCTATTCTCCTCTCTCCTCTCTTCTTGAGATGGGTGGGCGCTCTTTTCCGAACAAGCACGCTGGTGCTCCCGCTCATGCCAGGGAGGGGGGGGGGAGGAACAGCTCAGACATCCGGAGAACAGAGATGATGGGGTTTCTGGCTCAGGTCGGAGCAAGGCGGCTGCTGCCTGTGCCGTGTGGCACTCGGAGCACACCCAGCTTCCTCGTGGGGATGAGCCCAGAGGGTGCCACGCGGACGCCGGCAACGCCAGGGTTTGCCTCGGCCGCAGGGAGCTGCCCTGCCCACGGCTGTGCTCTTCCCAGGGTGGCAACGAGGAAGGACTGGAGGTGACAGGGGACGGCTGCCCAGCCACGCCAGGCCATCTCCGTCCAAAGAGAACTAGGACTGCTGAGGCTCTGCCAGGCCTGCGCTGCACGCTATGGCTCTCTGTCTAATCCTTCTCCTCGCCCCCTCCTTCAGCAGGCCTGGATCTCTATCACCACCTGGCGTCCCTAGCTGAAACCCGACTGGAACGCCTAGGCATCAGGGTAGACCGGGCCAACATGCTCTCCATGGCAGGGCAGGCGATCGTGTCTTCAAAAGGCATTAAAAAAATCCCTGGTCTTCAAAAGAAGGCTGTTAGGAAAGGCTAATTCAGCCTCTCAACTTTTTCTTTTTAAAAAAAAAAAGTTTTATTGATTTCACAGAGGAAGGGAGAGGGAGAGAGAGATAGAAACATCAATGATAAGAGAGAATCATTGATCGGCGGCCTCCCGCACGCCCTACCATGGAGACTGAGCCCGCCACCTGGGCATGTGCGCTGGCCAGGAATCGACCTGGTTTGTAGGTCGATGCTGAACCCACGGAGCCATGCTGGCCAGGCTGCCCCTCGACTTGTCCGATGCCATGACCCCCAGGGCATTCTAATACTTGAGCAGCTCGTTGAGAGAAATAAAGGAGATACTTAGGGCCAGGAGGACTGATCCGGAGGATCTGACCTATGAGTATGTCTGTGACCCCGACAGGACACGCTGATGGGAAGCTCCGGGCCACCTCCAAGGTCAGAGTGCGCTAGGTGACTGTTTGTGTGTTTTTTTAAATATATTTTATTGATTTTTTTATAGAGAGGAAGGGAGAGGAATAGAGAGTTAGAAACATAGATGAAAGAGAAACATCGATCAGCTGCCTCCTGCACACCCCCTACTGGGGATGTGCCCGCAACCAAGGTACATGCCCTTGACCGGAATCGAACCTGGGTCCTTTCAGTCCGCAGACCGACGCTCTATCTGCTGAGCCAAACGGGGTTCGGCGAGGTGACTGGTTTTTAAAGAGGCTGCACACCCACAGATGCACACCTACAGCCTGGGCTTGACTGTGCTGACTACAGGTTTCCTTGTTGAAGGCAAAACTACAAAAGGTCTGGTCGAAGACTAACGTCAGGACCACAGGAGAGGGGAGGGTTTCTTTAAAAACCCCACAGAGGCGCCCACAGAGGAGAAGCCTGATAAATGCCCTCCATAAAGATGAAGACTCTCCTTCACCGAAAGGCATCCTGAAGAAACTAAAATGGCAAACCATAACTTGTGAGGTGATATTCGCAACAACAACACAACAGCAGAAAATCATTCATAGTCAGGATATGAAAAATGAGCAAAAGTCCTAGCCGGTTTGACTCAGTGGATAGAGCGTCAGCCTGCGGACTGAAGGGTCCCAGGTTCGATTCCGGTCAAGGGCACATGCCCGGGGTTGCTGGCTCGGACCAATGTGCAGGAGGCCCCCAATCAATGATTCCCTCTCATCACTGATGTTTCTCTCTCTCTCTCTCTCTCTCTCTCTCTCTCTCTCTCTCTCTTCCTTCCTCTCTGAAATCATTAAAAATATATATATTATTTTTTAATGAGCAAAAGACATGAACAGGCATCTCACAGAAAACAGAGAAGTGGTCAGAAATACATAAAAAGGAACTCAACCTTATCAACAACCAGAGAAACACCAATGTCCATCAGTGGGGAAAATGACTAAATGCTGGTACTCACATCAGCACAGATGAACCTTACGACCCAGTGTTAGGGAACAAAGCAAATCACAGAGGAAGAAATGTTGGATTCTATTTGACTAAATCTGTGTTCGATCCCATTTTTCAAAACCAGGAAAAACCAAATACATTAGGACAAAAGTATACAGAAGAACAAGGGAATGGTTACTCTAAAGTTCAGGATTATGCCGAATCCAGTTTGGCTCGGTGGATAGAGCATCAGTCTGTGGACTGAAGGGTCCCAGGTTCAATTCCGGTCAGGGGCATGTACACTGGTTGTGGGCACATCCCCAGTTGGGGGTGTACAAAAGGCAGCTGGTCGATGTTCCTCTCTCATCGATGTTTCTAGCTCTCTGTCCCTCTCCCTTCCTCTCTGTAAAAAAATCAATACAATATATTTAAAACAAAAATAAAAAATAAAAAAATAAAGTTCAGGATATGTTGGGGGAGGCAGGGAGTTGTGTGGAGGGTCATTAATGATGCTGATACTGGCCCTAGCCTGTTTGTGTCAGTGGATAGAGCATCGGCCTGCGGACTGAAGGGTCCCGGGTCAGTGGACAGAGCACTGATTGGCCTGCGGACTGAAGGGCATGTACCTTGGTTGCGGGCACGTTCCAGTAGGAGGTGTATAGGAGGAGGCAGCTGATCGACGTTTCTCTCTCATCGATGTTTCTAACTCTCTATCCCTCTCCCTTCCTCTCTGAAAAAAAAAATCAATAAAATAGATTTTAAAAGATGCTGATACTGTGCTGTGTCAGGGGTTGGCAGCTGATGGGCCACATCAAGCCCATCATCTGTGTGTGTGTGTGTGTGTGTGTGTGTGTGTGTGTGTGTGTGCAGCCTGTAAGATGAAATAGTACTTACCTTTTTTTAAAAAAAAAAAAAAAGAATAGTTTATTGATTTTAAGAGAGAGAAGGGAGGAGAGAGAAACATCGATGTGAGAGCACAACATCCATCGGCTGCCTCCCGCACGCCCCCGACTGGGGATTGAGCCCGCAACCTGGGCATGTGCCCTGACCCGGAATTGAACCGGAAACCTCACGGTGCACCGAACAACACCCACACTGAGCCACACGGGTCAGGGCAGTTTCTACATCTTAAAATGGTGGGCAGAGGAGTTCAAAGAAGCAGAAAGAGTTATCTTGTGACGCGTGAAAATGATACGAAATTCAAAATCTCGGGGTCCACGCCTAAAGCTTTCCTGGAACAGAGCCAGGCCTACTTGTTTCTGTGTTGCCCCCCAACCCCCCACCCTCATTCCCTCCCCCCCACCCCTGCTGGAAGACACCGTGTCTCTCGTGTTCCTGCATGTTTTATGAGCACAGACACTGATTGCCTTTGTTCTGGGTTATTTTTCAAGGATGTTTACACAGTGGACAGGCTCGGAAGACAGAGAGAAGTTGCACCCCGGCGCAAAAGGCAGGCACGCTCGGTGCCCTTTATAAATGTTTCAGATTCCCTCATCTCGGGTTTCTCTCCTGTAACACAGCCCGCTGTGCGAGCAGACACTGTCTGGCCCGCTCTGCATCATCCTCAGAGAACCGGCATATGGCGACGCGCTGATACCGCGGCTGCTGCTGTTGGTGTGAACAGCATTTGTGTGTCTCTGTATCTGTGTGTCTCCCGCCAGCAGCCGTGAAAGAGCGGCAGGCGACGCCTCAGACCATTCACCGTCCCTCACATGCCCTCTTCCCTCTCCCTGCCCCATTGACCCCCTCCAGCCCACTCCCACCCCCTGCCTTCGCCACCCTATTGTCTGCGTCCATGGCTTATGCATATGTGCACACAAGGTCTTTGCAGGCCTCTGTGCTTTACAGATGAGAGCATGGTGGCCCAGAGAAGGGCAGTGACTGACTCAAGGTCACGGTTACTGAGGAGCAGCAGCACTAACCTAAGATCTCATCGGTTCCTGGCCCCCAAGATCCCGGCAGCTTCTCGGGGGGCCCCCTCCCGGCCTCCAAGGCCACAGGCCTCTCTCCCTCTGCTTCCCTCCGGGCCTCCCGGCCTCTCCCGGGCCTTACCTCTCACGTTGCACCTGCTGGTTTGGCTGACCACCCCGGTGTTGTTCTCCTTCTCCGCCGGCCACTGGTACACGTAGACCGTGGTCCTGGAAGACCCGGCATCGAGCACGATCCCGTACTGAGTGACAGGGGAGGGGGGAAAGGGGTCAGAAACGGGCTGGGCTTCTCTGGAAACCCCTTTCCCCATGGGGCTCCCGAAACACTCGCACGAGCTTAGTCCACACGAGCTTAGTCCACACCGCTTCCCGTAGGGAAGGGCTGACCGAGAAGAAAGAACCTTGTGCTCCAGACCAATGCTGGCCCCTCGGGCTGTGGGGGGAGGAGGGGCAGCGGGAGGCAGACCCGATGTCCTAGGGCACCTTTCTCAGCCGCGGCCACGCCTTAGAATCACTTTGGGGAGCTCTGGAAGCTTCCAGTGCCAAGGCTGTGCCCCATCCCCATTCAATGGGAATCTCTGGGGGCGGATCCGGGCACCAGCAGTTCCTAAAGCTCCCCTGGTGACGGACCCCTCATGCGGCCGAGGCTGAAACGGAGTTTTCCAAGGACAGACCTTGGATACAAAGACAGGCCCGTGGGTCCCCTTCCTCCAGACCTCTGAGGTCGGGCACGGGCCACCTGGGGCTCAGGAGGGAAATGAATAGTCAGTCACCTCCTGCCCTCTCCGCGCCGAACTTCCAGGCCTGTCACCTGGGAATAGACAACCGAAGGGAAACTCTAGGCGGGATGTCCGCACCAGGGAGACACATGAACATCTGAATCCGCCCTCAGAATGAAAGTATTCCTATTTTTTCTTTTTTAAAAGATTCTTCTAGCCAAAACCGGTTTGGCTCAGTGGATAGAACGTCAGTCTGCAGACCGAAAGGTCCCAGGTTCGATTCCGGACAAGAGCACGTACATTGGTTGCGGGCACATCCCCAGTAGGGGGTGTGCAGGAGGCAGCTGGTCGATGTTTCTCTCTCATCGATGTTTCTAGCTCTCTATTCTTCTCTCCCTTCTTCTCTGTAAAAAAATCAATAAAATATATATATATTTTAAAAAGATTCTTCTATTAATTGTTAGAGAGAGAAGAAAGGAGAAAGAGAAACATGGATGTGAAAGCAGAACACCCATTGGCTGCTTCTTCCACGCCCCCTACTGGGAATCGAGCCTGCAACCTGGACACGTGCCCTGACCAGGAACCGAACCAGCAACCTTTCGGCGCATGGGACAGAGCCACTCGGGCCAGGGCTAGACATACGTCTTTAAAAACAACACGGGGACATATTGTACGTGGTCTTTTCCAACGCGTCTCTCCTACTTAAAATGACGCTATGAACAGGTCTCCTGCCAACAGAGCCATTTCCAGTACGCTCCGCACATCCGCTGTGAGACTTGCAGTAATTAATGGAGCCGGTTCCCTGATTCCAGGCATGTAGGAGGTTTCCAGCTTTCTGCTTCATCCGAAATGGGACCAACTAATAAAAACCGCTGCTCTGGCTCCCAAACCCCAGCTTCTCCGCGACGCGAGTGAGGACATCCTATGTCCACTGGTGTGTGAGCCTGGGCGGCCTCTTAATCTCAGCCCTCAGTCTGGTGAATGTTGCTCGGGATCCTGACCCGACACCTCCCTCGGGGAAGAAGGGAGGCATTGTTCACCGTCCCTCCCAGGCAGAGAGATGGGCAGAGGCGCGGGGAGATTAAAGTGCTGGTCGAAACCGGAAGGCAAAGGGGGAAAGCAGGCCCTCGGGAGGTCTGAGCTCCACATCACGTTTGCTCTCTCTCCTCCCTCCCGCTGTGGAGCTGATCAGCACCCCTGTACCGGCCCTTCCATGCCTGGTGCCCTCTCCTTCCCACCCCCTTCCCCAGGAGAGAGAGGACAAGGGGACAGCGACTCCCTCCAGGGGGTACCTGCCTCTCCCCAAGTCTGACCCTTCACCAAGCATGCGTTTGCCGGTGTAGGAAGCCCGAGGCTGCTGGGCCTAGGCCAGCGAGAAGGAAGAGCATCCATTCTCATGTGGAATCCAGTTCTCACGGGGTAGGGGAGGGGTGGGGGTGGGGTACCAGAGATTCCTCTTGGTTAGCCTCAAGCCTGGAGAGATGGCAGCTCCCGGGGCACCTGCTGATGTGGGGACAGGGGTCAGTCAGCCTTGAGGCCCCACGCTACTTCTAGTATCGCTGATCCTCGCCCTCCCCCCCCCCCAATCACTGGCATTTTCCAACGTGGAAACATGGGTCTTTGACCAGTTGCCTCGGATCAGTGGAACTGGGTGTGGTTCCACGGAGGAGGGGAGAGTCACTCAGGTCAGCAGGGTGCGTGATGCTGGGACGAGGAACAGTAAGGAACCCTCAGTCTAACGTAGCTCCGGAGAGGAACGGGGCCGGGGTGTGGGTTAACCCACGGCCAACAGCCTTCCTCACGGACCCCACGGTCCCAAATGTAAGGACCGTGTGAGCTTCTGGCGAGAGCAGACGCGAAGGCCATGAGGTCAGCGTCCTCGGATTTCTTTAATATCAGTAGTCGCAGCGGTGTTACTATCATCATCATCGTCATTCTGTTGCTATAAGAAAATAATAGTAGCAGCAAATATTTACTTAGGACTTATTATAAGCCGGGCGCTGCGCCAAGTGCTTTCATCGTTCTGCGTTTATAATGCAGGCGTTTTCATCATCCCCCTTAAACAGATGGGGAAACCGAGGCCCCCGGGGGAATGCCCAAGGTCACGGTGCGGGGATCAGCGGGGATCGAGCCTGGGTCTCACAGACGCTCAGACCTGTTCCCCCCACTCCCCTCGCTTCCATCGAGCTCCGAGCTCCCAGGACACCCAGTCTGCAGGGGCCTGGTTGGCCAACAGGTGCCTGAGAGGGACAAAAAGTCCCCGAGAGCAAACTCCTGGCTACAGGACGCAGGCCTGGCTGGGGAGGGGGTGGTCCACGCTGGGCAAGGAGCCCAGGCTTCCTGGAGAGGAAGAAACCAATGACCCAGCTCTCCCCCGCCCAGGGGCAGGGCGGGCAGGTGGGCTGCGAGCCCCAGTTTGAGAGGGGGCGGAAGGAATGGGCCCAACGCCGAGGGGCCCAGTGGCTGTGTTTCAGAGACAGTAATGGCCCAGCCAGGGAGAGTGGCCCAATGGTCACAGCAGAAAAGCCTCGCCCCTGGAAACCCTGAGACGCCCCTGGAAACCCTGAGACAGTGACATCGTGTGGCTGGTGGGCGAGGCATGGGGTCCAGGGCTTGGGACAGCTGCTGGTGGGAGGTGGGGACAGGAAGGCTCAGGAGGAAGATCCGGGACTTGATACCAAAGCCAGGGGGGCGGGGGGGGGGGGCTGAGTGAAAGGAGCAGTGATGTCACCGTGTTTACACTTGGAGCTGGTAGAGCAGGTCGGACCAGTAACAGTGAAAAGGGGACCGGGGGACATTTTGACCCTTAACTAAGTTTTACTAGTTGTGGCTCTTAAACTCAGGCAAACCTTGGTGAGGAGAGCCCTGGTGGGACTGAACTGCCAGACACGACCCTTCATGAGGGTCCCGAGGAGCGTCCCAGCCTCCCCGCCCCCGCCCCCGCCCCCGCCCCCAACAGGCCGCGGTGGAGCTGGCCCCTCCTCACCAACTGTCAGGTGCGCACCAAGGAAAGGGGGGCTCCAGGCATGACGGCATGAACATGACAATGAAAAAGCCCTCCTCATACTCAGTTAACCCTCCCCCCTCCCCCATCCCCGGCTCCCCCCCTCCCTTCCCTCCCCCGAGAGAGAGGAGAGACCGCTGGCGCTGAGGGAAGCTGCGTGTGGACGCTCTCTCCCCAGCCTGTCCGCCCCCTCCTGGCTCAGCTGGCCCCGAACGTGTGTCTTTTCTCACGCTGATGGGCCGGTGAGGAGAAGGGCCCTTCTGAGCCAGAATCCCAGTGTTACACAACATCCTGCCCCTGACAGCGGCGCCTGGGCCCGAAGGAGACTCTGCAGAGATTAAAAGCCCCTCTTTGAGCCCTGGCTCGGGGTGCTCCGAGGGCTACAGCATCTTCCGGATACACCAAGGTTTGGGGTCCAAAGCCCAGTCCGGCACATACAAGAATGAACCAATGAATGCATAAATTAGTGGGACAATGAATTGATGTCTGTCTGTCTGTCTGTCTCTCTCTCTTTAAAGCCTCTCTTTGAACTGTGTGCTAATCAGTGAGGGTGTGTCTTCCCAAACCCTTGCTTGAGGCCAATGCTCTATTCCAGGGGTGGGCAAACTTTTTGACTCGAGGGCCACCATGGGTTCTTACACTGGACCGGAGGGCCGGAACAAAAGCTGCCTGACCATGCTGGCACTCTCCTCTTGGGCTGCTGGTGAAGGAGCGGAGGGGAGAGCAAGAGAACCCTCCTCTCTTTTGGCTCCGTGGGCCGTAGTTTGCCCATGGCTGCTCTATTCTCTTCTTCCTTCTATACCAGTCCTGCTCTGCCCCAGCGGTGTGACTGGGGGACGCCAATTCCCCTTCCTGTCCCTCTATTTCCCCCCCTGCAGAGGGGTAATGACAATTGTATCTACAGGGAGCAGTCACGGGGGCTCCTGCCCACGGCCCCTCAGACCTCCCCGCCGTGATGGCCGCCGTGCGCCCTCCACCTGCTGCAGACGCTCTCCAGTGGCCTGAGCCAACCGCGCGCATCCTGAGCCAGAAACACCGGAGTTCACACTCCCCGGGGAGTCACATCCATCGGCTGCCTCTCAACCCACGAGTGACAGCGTTGGTGTGTAAATAAGCCGAGAGCGGGAGCCGGGGAGGCAGGTGTTCGGGTGTCCCTCCCCCTCTGCGGGGGACAACCCGCCGTGGGTTCTGCGCGGACTGCCAGGCTCCCCCAGCAGGACGGAGCCGCAGGTGCCCATGGGGTAGCCTGCTGGGTCGCAGGCCCTCCGGTGGCTGCCTTCCTCCGGCCTCACGCCCCCTCCCCTCCCTGTGCCTCCAGGGCCACCCCCAGAAGACCAGCTTGCACTCAGAGCTCCGTTAGGGGATCCACTGAGACAGTAACATTGAACACGGGCGCCCTCTCCTCCCACGGTGTCCTCTGTATGCCTCGGGCTCTACTTTTCAGCTCACCCTCCCAGTCCTCTAACTCCTCCCGTCCCTCAGGCCGGACAGAGGACTCACCTCTGGCCTCCCAGAATGAGCCAGCAGCTGGCAACCGCCTTACCCAGCCCACGCCCGGCTTTTGTGGGCCCGAGGGGCGATTTTACAGGTGAAGGCGTTTGCCAGGCCCGCCCCATCCACCGGTCCCTTTCCCACTGCTGGCAATTCCACGAAGCAGAGAGCCTTCTGCTCTGTATGTAGACTGTGCAGGCGGCGGGACCGTTCAGACCCCACCTCCACGCTCCGCCTACATGTCCTGCAGACCCCGAGCCAAGGCAACAGTAGTTTCTTCTCCTTAAAAACGCCTACTTCAAATACAGCCAGTGCGCAATCACTAACAGTAGGAAGACGCAGAGGGGCTTGTGGGCCGAGGGTAAACGCTAAGGAGATTCAGACAGCCCGGGCCAGGCAGGCAGCGCAGTCGGTCTGAGATCGTCACAGCACACCAAGGTCCGATCCCTGGTCAGCGCACATGCAACAAATTCATAAATTCAAATAGCACAGTTGAACTTGGCCCCTCTGTCTCTCCAGCTAAGAAGGGTTTTCACATTTTTAACTGTTTTTCTTTAAAGTATGTTTTGATTGATTTTAGAGAGAGAAGAAGGGAGAGGGATAGAAACATGGATGGGGGAAAGACATGGATTGGCAGCCTCCTGCGTGCCCCCCCAAATGGGGATTGAGCCTGCAACCCAGGCATGTGCCGTGAGCAGGGATTGAACCGGGGACCTCTTGTTTCATTATATTCATTATATATAGGACAATGCTCAACCACTGAGCCACACAAGCCAGGTGGTTTTTGACATTTTTCAAGAGTTAAGAAGACAAAAACAAAAGAGAGTATGTGTAACAGAGGTTATAAGTGGCCCTCAAACCCTAAAATATGTACTATTTAGCCCTTTACAGAAAGTTTGCTGACCTCTACCCACAGGGCAGAAGGGCTCAATGACTCTGCCTGCCTTTCAGTTGACAGTCCCTTGTGGGACCACCTCCCATCATCCTTACGGCCAAGGCTGGGCGACATTCACGATCCTCAGCCTGCCAGAGTCCTCCAGGAGGCCCTCTGGGTGCACTTATGTCCCGAGGCCTGAGAGAGGTCTCTGGAACAGAGCATAGGGTCCTGAGAAATTTTTGGGGGGCGGGGGGAGAGTTAGAGGGATCACGGCACATTCCTAAGCCCAAACACAGTTCCAGGAGATCTCCTCAAGTCCTTGAACTTTTTGTTTGTTTTTGTTTTTTATATATTTTATTGATATTTTACAGAGAGGAAGAGAGAGAGAGAGCTAGAAACATCAATGAGAGAGAAACATCGACCAGCTGCCTCCTGCACACCCCCTACCGGGGACGTGCCTGCAACCAATGTACATGCCCTTGGCCGGAATCGAACCTGGGACCTTTCAGTCCGCAGATCAACGCTCTACCACCGAGCCAAACCGGTTTTGGCAAGTCCTTGAACTTTTGTTCACCCAGGCCAGGCCAGAGGAGCAGCCAGTCTCCACTCACGGGCGGGGAGAGATGTGCGTTGGGGAAACGGACAAGTGGGTAAGTCTTTGGCAGCCATTTGTTATTGGCCACAAAGCCTGGCTTTGCTTCCCATCGTCAGGGGTCAAAGCAAAACCACACGGTCCTTGGGAAAGGTGCCCCCACAATCAAACCGGAGCCTCAAGCATCACAAACCCGCATGCCCGGACCTTCTCCCTGGGTCTCACGCCGTCTTCCCAGGCTCCAGCTGGAGGCGGGGAGAACGCTTTTCTCCTCTCCCGACTCACGGCGTCAGAATAAGCGATGCCGTAGCCCCCTGCTCCCCTTCCACGCCAGCCCCTTCGCGCTCACCTTCAGCCCCGGGAGGACCACCTCCTTCTGGTGGATCTGGATGAGGGTGATGGCCACCAGCACCACCACGCTCACGATCAGGACTACCAGGGCGATGACGACTGGGGTGCGGGACAGGGCCTTGAGGCCTGAAACGGGAAGACCCAGAGGACTTAGGCGAGGGAAGCGGGAACCAGACGCTCCCCTTCTCTGCGGACCCCAGGAGCTGGGCGCACAGTCGTGGGCACAAGTCACTTCTGGCTTTAGAGAGACCCACACGCGCAGGGTGGAGAAGCATTTGGGCTCTAGTGCCCGCTTGTCTTTCCTCCAAAGAGTGGACTTAAGCAGTGTTTGCATGGCTTTAGTTTTCTGGTATTTAGTTTTATGTAGCATATATATATATATATATATATATATATATATATATATTAATTTTTAATATACCTATACAAATATATTTATATAATTTACATTACATATATACATATATATGTTGTATACAGTATTATATTAGTTTTTGGTATGCATAGTTTAGTTTTCTGGTATTTCTCGAAGTATGTCATGCATATTACTGGTTGTCCCTGAGAAGATTTACAATAACATTTGTTTCAGTGCAGATTAGAAAAACATGGATTTCCCATTAAAGCAGGTGATATTCCACTTAAAATCAATCTCAGGTATATAAGAAGAGATTAATATGGTACCTCAGATATAATTAATGATTCACTACACGGTGACTTATTGCAGAGCAAATGATACAACGTGTCTGAATTCCTAAAGCATTTGGGTTCCCAATAAGAACTCACATTCACACTCAGCGATGCTTGCCGTGTCTACAGTGAAGGCACCAGGTCTCCCTGTTTCTTCACAAAGACAAACTAGACCCCAGTCCGCATGTCTCCTCTCAGAGGGATCATGTAATTGCCGGGATTTGTATGTTAATCATAACATGTAAAATCTACCCATTTAAAAGCAAAAAATAAATAAGCACATGAATATATATATATATATATATATATATATAGACACTAAGTAAAGACCATTATATAACTGCATGTATTGTAAAATATATAATGTATATACATATCTACAATAATAAATATTATGTTAAATAGACTGGACAGCCAAACAACCTTCTGGACATCTTTCGAGATGAAGCCACTGTGGCAGGGGCCGAGGCAGAGGTGGTTAGGGGCATCAGGCAGGCAAACAGAGGCAGTTAGGGGCCATCAGGCAGGCAGGCAAGCAGATAGGGGCAATCAGGTAGGCAAGTGGTTAGGGGTGATGAGGCAGGCAGGCAGGCAAGTGGTTAGGAGCCAGCAGTCCCGAATTGCAAGGAATGTCCCAGATTGTGAAAAGGTGCAGGCCGGGCTGAGAGACACCCCCCCCCACCCCCATGCACAAATTTTGTGCACCGAGCCTCTACTTGTATAATAATAATACATAATGTATCCTAATGAACTATGTCTATTAAATTTAAACTAATGTTGCTTAACTGAACGATTACAAACAGATTAGGTCTTAACAAACTAGTGTGGGATCATGGGAGTGTATTTCTGCCCTGTCTGATCCCCCTGCTGCGTAGATGCTGCCACAGACATCTCCCCACGTCAGAGGTGGCCGCTTACAGCCTCATTCTTCCGTCCCTGGCGTGAGACCTAACACAGCGTCAGGGGAAGGCAGAGCGCCGGCGTTTACTGACAGTGACTGCAAGCAGGTGTGCCATCTGCCTGGCATCCCACCCCGGGAACCTATTCCACAGAAGGCGGCCCATGTGTGTAAAATGGCGCACAGTTACTCTCTGCTTGTTCAGTGTTTCCCTTTGCAGCAGCAGCTGACGGGGGCCAGCCACCATGGATGACCGTCAGGCCCCAGGTCACTTTTCCGGCGCTGGAGACCGCCAGGGACCAGTTTACGCACAGAGGCAAGCGCTTGCGTCAACTTTTAAAGAAACCACCTGTCAGTGTCAGGTTAGGCCAGTGTTTCCCAAACCTCTCTCATGATGAGAACCACCGGTTGTTAAACTACAGAGTCCTGAATCCCAACAAAGAAGTGCTAAAGTAGAATTTTTGGGAGCATCTAGGTAAAATTGTATACTTAACTAGTGCTCTAAGCTTGCAATTTTACCTACCTATATGTTCCCCAAAATTCTAGGTTAGCACTTCTTAGTTGGGACTCAGGAATCTGTATTTTAACAACTCCACCGGGTGATTCTCATCATGAGAGAAGGTTTGGAAACACTGGGTTAAGGGCTTTCCCCCCCAACAAGGCATGGGGGGGGGCTTCATCTGCAGGTGAAACTTGTCCTTCGGGAGGAATGTAACAAGCTAGTCTGAATGGAACATGTTACCGGATCTGTGTTAAAATGTCAAAAGTGTGAAGGGAAAAACCTGGAGATCAAAGTAAGTCAGCTGCTTAGATACAATTTCTCTTTAAAAAAAAAAAAAAAGGTATAAATCTGCCCCCACTATCCTACCATCATATCCTCCTGGAAGACTACCCAACAGCGGGGCACAACTGAAGAATATCTGGCTGAAACTGGTTTGGCTCAGTGGATAGAGCATCGGCCTACGGACTGGGAGTGGGGGGGTCCCAGGTTGGATTCTGGTAGGGGCACTGCCTTGGTTGCGGGCACATCCCCAGTAGGGGGTGTGCAGGAGGCAGCCGATCGGTGTTTCTAACTGTTTCTAACTATCCCTCTCCCTTCCTCTCTGTAAAAAAAAAAAAAAAAATCAATAAAATATGTTTATAAAAAAAGAGCATGTGGCCACAGGAGGGAGGTGGGGCCACAGGTAAGCAGTCTCCTGACCACAGCCACACGCTGGCCTCCCCGGTCCTCCGCGCTTCAGCAGATTTGGGGTAAAAGGCTATGATTACCTTCCGCAAACACTTGCCCCAGCAGAAAAAAAAACCTCTTACGAAGCAAAATGAACTAGAGCAGGTCTCATTCAGGTAGGGCACGGGCCTAGGGCTGTGCTATCATTAGGGCCGGACACACACACACACACACACACACACACACACGGTAATTATCAAAGGCCCACCTGGGAGAGGAGAGGCCAGGGGCTTGTGTGTGTGTGTGTGTGTGTGGTGTGTATGTATTTGTGTTGTGTGTGTGTGTGGTGTGTGTGTGTGTGTATTTGTGTTGTGTGTGTGTGTGTGTGTGTGTGTGTGTATTTGTGTTGTGTGTGTGTGTGTGTGTGTGTGTGAATTCCGCACACGTGCCCGCGGGAACATCCACGGGCACAACGCTGACCGTGGCGGGGGCTGGAGGATGTGGAGCTTGCACGGGACCCAGGAAAGCTCCCGGCACTGTGAAGTTCATGGCAAAAGCAACCCGGTTCCGAAGCCAGCCTCACACACGCCGTGGGGGTGAGGGAAACCACGAGGGCCCGGTGAATGGGTTGTGCAAACCGGAAAAACCGTTGGATGGGAGCATGCATGTTGGCCCTTGTTCTGCGTCGCCTGGATGGAAAGCAGGACTTCCCTGCGAGGCGTGCCCGGGGGAGAGCCGTGAGCAGCGCTGCGCGCCCCGCTGAAGAGGACGATGTGCGGGGCCGGGGACAGAGCCTGAGCGGAGGCTGGGGTCCCCCTGCGATGGGGGGGAGCCACGCCGCCCAGGGACTCACCTGCTTGCTCGCAAGGCTGGCGGGTCAGCACGGAGAACATCTTTCCTGCCGGCTGCGGGCGGAGAACACAGGACGGTCACGTTTCCGCGGCCCCTGGCTCGAGTTCAAACCCCCGCACGCGGTTAAAACACGTCAAACCCCACGGCGGCGGGGGAGGGGGAGGGAAGAGGGATGCAGGGGGGTGGGGAGCGGGGGGCGGTGAACCCAGAACTTCAGGGATGGACCCAAAGCTGCGGCTTACATTCCAGCGTCACCTCCCCAGGCGCCAGGAAACGGGTTAAGACGGGCTTGCTGGGTTTTCACATTGGGGGGAAAAAAAATGAATCAGAACTAAGTGTTTTCCTGCAGGATCGCCACCTGTGCGCGGCTCCGGGGCGGAGCAAGCCTCTCCCCAAAACACGCCGCCAGCGAGGTGTCCCGTGCGGCCGGGGCGGGGGTACCGTTAGCTCCGGGCTGGGGACAGCTGGGAAGCGGGGGGACGTGCCCCCTCCCCCCCACCCCGCCCCGGGGGCGCCGGAGCCAGCGCCCCAGGACCCGGAGGCCCCGGCCCCCCGCAGTCCCGGCGTCCGGGCGCCCAGCGCATCTCGGGCCGCGCAGAGGCGCTCGGCTCGGGGGCGGGGACCCTCCCCCTGGCCGCCCGCCGCGGAGTTGGGGTTCGCGCCCTCCGTCCCCCGCCCCGGCCCTCTGCGCAGCCCGGGGACGCTTCCTCCCCTCCCGGCTCTCACCCGGACCGGCTCCCGGCTCCCGGCTCCCGGCTCCCGGCTCCCGGCTCCCGGCTCCCGGCTCCCGGCTCCCGGCCCCCGGCTCCCGGCTCCCGGCTCGCGGCTCCCGGCTCCCGGCTCCCGGCTCCCGGCTCTCACCCGGACCGGCTCCCGGCTCCCGGCTCCCGGCTCCCGGCTCCCGGCTCCCGGCTCCCGGCTCCCGGCTCCGGGCTCCTGGCTCCCGGCTCCCGGCCCCCGGCTCCCGGCTCCCGGCTCCCGGCTCCCGGCCCCCGGCTCCCGGCTCCCGGCTCCCGGCTCCCGGCTCCCGGCTCCCGGCTCCCGGCTCCCGGCTCCCGGCTCCCGGCTCCCGGCTCCCGGCTCCGGGCTCCCGGCTCCCGGCTCCCGGCCCCCGGCTCCCGGCCCCCGGCTCCCGGCTCCCGGCTCCCGGCGGCGCGCACCTGTGCGGGGCGGGCGGCGGCGGGGCTGCCGCAGAGGCGGAGGCGGAGGCGGCGGGGCGGCCGCTGCGGAGGCGCCGGGGGCGGGGCGGGGCGGGGCGGGGCGGGGCGGGGCGGGGCCGCCCCTCGGCCTCTGCGGGCGGGGCTCCTCCGCACCTGGGCTGGCAGCGCCCCCTCCATCCACCACCAGCTCCAACGCGGGGAGGAGAGGGGCGTGCGAGGCCGTGGGGGTGGGAGAGGGTTAGGGATGGGAGAGGGGGTAGGGTGGGGGAGCACCCTGATCGCCCCGGGGCCCACACTGGGAAACGGAGGAGGTGCCACTGCCCGCCTCCCCAGTCCCCCGGTCAAGGCCAAGAACCTCTTTATTCCTCTTCCAGTTTCCCCCACCTTCACCCCAAGCCCAAGCGGGGGCAGCGGGACCGGGCCGGGCCGGGACGCTCCGTGGGCGCGCAGGGGGCCCGGTGCTCCCGCCTCCGCGCAGGGGAGCCGGGCGGCACCTGCGAGGCTGGGGGGCGGCGAGGGGGCAGGCAGGTCTCCAGGTCTCCTGGGCCAGGAGCTCAAGTTAATGCAGAGACAGGTTTCTCAAACACAGGTGTGTGTGTGTGTGTGTGTGCAAAAGTACTCTACCTTACCAGCCATCGCTACCTAAAAAACAAATCACAAGTAAGGATATGGAATAATAATAAGGCAAATAATACAAGTAACTTATAAGTAAGACAAGAATAAACTCCTTCACGTACCCGCGAATGTAAACCTCCTTTTGCCCACCCTGTACCTTAGGCAGATCTGCCCTGGCCATGCCCAGGGGCCTTCTCACTGGTCCCTGAGCAATGCTCTCCCCGCCCCCATTTCACATGGGAGCCCTTAGGCCAAACGTGAAGACGAGCTTTGCCTGGAGGAGGCCAAATCGGGAAAATGAACGAAGTGCAGCTTTGGGGGCTGCAGAGACTCCAGTGCCCCCGGCGTCTGTGGTCCATGCAGCGGCAGGCAGCCTCCTGACCCCTGAGTGACCCCAGGGATCCTTGCCATGATCCCAGCACGAGGCCCATCCTGTAGTGTTGGACTATCCCCTCCGGTGGCTCCTGGTTGTCTGGAGGAAAGAGCCGAGGCCTCTGCTCTGTCCTGGGCTGCCTGCCCTCGGCCAGAGCCAGGCCTGGGAGCTGAGCTCAGAGGGTTCCAAGCTTGTGTGTGTGTGTGTGTGTGTGTGTGTGTGTGTGTGTGTGTGTTTTCAAAATGTTGTAAAAATCGAATTTGTGATGTAGTAGAGATGTGCGTCTTTATTAAGCCGTTATTAAGCCAGTAATGAGATCCAGCAGCAGCAGACTTCATGCTATGATGAGTGTAGGGATAGTTTAAAACATTTACCATAACTGTAAGGTGACAGGAAATATCTGTGATTACTGTTGAAAGATGAGACAGGGGGGCCGGAGGAGAAGACCCCTGCCGGGCTGCCTTCCAAAGGGAGAAAGAGCACATGTTGTAGGGCTGAACACTCCTTTTGAGGGGAGGAAAGGGAAGGGATGGGGCTTAGGGTACTCGGCACACGCTGATTGGTGGTTTCAGGTAAGGCATGTGATTAGGGGGTTAGGAATGGGGGCTTAGGGTATTTGGCAGGTGCTGATTGGTGGTTCCGTGTACAGTCCATATAAGGCGCCTGGTTAGGTGCTCAGGAATGTCCAGGTCTCCGGTGCAGGTTAGTCATACTCCGTCCATCAGTTGGGGGAAGGGAGGATCTATCAACTATCAACTATGGGTGACAGTCACAGCTCCTGCCAATACCACTGAGCTATGTGAACGCCATTCATGAGGGAAATGTTCCATTTCCTGATTTTCATGGCACAGGTGTGGCTTTCCTGCTCAAAATCTTTTGACGACCCGTTCAAGGAGCTGCCTACTGAAACAGGTCCTAGTTTGGAAGACCCACTTTGCCAATTAATATCTTCTGCCTTAAAAATGGGTATAAATGGTATTTTATTTTCTATCCTTTTGCCGCTTGCCTTTTTCATTCAAAAGGGTCCTCACCCCCAGATTTGTTGTTAACATGTAGTTATCTATAGATTCAGTAAAAAATAAATAAATAAACAAATAAAACAAGCTGCACCATGTTCTATTGTATAAATAAGCCAAGTGCACTTGACCTTTATGGTATTTGTGGCTATTTGGATTGTTCTCACTTTTTTGGGTAAACCATGATTGAATTTATTCTTGTTCTTTGTAAACAACTACAGTTTGTTTTTGTTTTTTAATTCTAACGCATTCATGATTGAGAGCTACAACCCATAGAAATGAAAGCTCTCTGGCATCCTCAGAACTTCTGTGCTAGGCCCTTGCTACCGGAGTCACAGACGGGCACGTGCTAAGCCCTTTCTTAGAATTGTACCCTGCCCCGTGTCCCCCAAAGGGGCCGTGTGCCCCGGGTGAGCCGTGTGTCCCAGGGGGCCGTGTGCCCCGGGTGAGCCGTGTGTCCCAGGGGAAGCAGTGGGACCCGGGGGGAGGGACGGTGAGAACCAGAGGAGGAGCGGACTCTATTCGTGTGGTCCTGAGATAGTCGCCATAAAACAAGCAGACTGCCAAATGAGGAGCGGATTCTATTCATGGGGTCCTGAGATAGTCACCATAAAACAAGCAGAGTGTCAAATGACAGCGGGGAGGGGAAGGAGATCTGGGGGGAGATAAGAGAGCAACCGAAGGACTGGTATGCATGCATATAAGTAAAACCAACGAACACAGAACTCTGGGGAGGGAGGGCATGAATGGGAGGTGGGGGGGGGGCAATGGTAAGCTATGTACACATATAATACCTTAATAAAAAAATTTTTTTTAAAAGAATTGTACCCTGCCTATGCCAAGGGCCTGGCAGCCCCGGGCAGGGTGAGATTTATAAGCAAGTGTCTCACTGGTTCCTTGGGCAGCAATGTCTATTGTAATCTCCTTCCATCTTTTATCACCTGATATGGGGAAATGAAATTCTGCAGCCTTAGCTGGAAGAGGCCTGATTTCCTTCTCCACCGGCTGCCTTCAACTGATCTTTTCCTCCCTGCCTGATTGCTTCTGCATTCTTTTTTTACAGTTTTCTTGTCTGCCAGCCACAAGCCTGTTGTCATTTTATTAACGGTCCTCTCTCCACAGTGCGCCTTTGTTGGCAATTACAGCTAATATCGTTCTTACTTTTATGTCCTTCTTCCACTTTTTAAATGCTCGCTGGTCTTTTTCTAACTTCCTGAGCAAAATGGTTGGCTTGCGACCTCATTTAACCTTATCTAGCTCCCTACAAGCCTTATCTCAAAATGCAGTCACGTTGAGGCGTACAGCTTCAGTTTTGGGGGGATACGATGTAGTCCATAATCTCCACACGTGTATCTCCTTCTCTGGGTGCTTCCGCCTCTCTCTGCCTCTGCCTCTCTTTAAAAAGCAACTTTAAAAAATAACTCTGCAACCCTAGCCGGTTTGGCTCAGGGGATAGAGTGCGGGCCTGTGGACTGAGGGGTCCAGGGTTTGATTCCGGCCAAGGGCACATGCCCAGGTTGTGGGCTCAATCCCCAGTCAGGGGCATGCAGGAGGCAGCCAATCAATGATTCCCTCTCATCATTGATGTTTCTATTTCTCTCTCCCTGTCCCTTCCTCTCTGAAATCAATAAAAATATATTTTAAAAAAATAACTACCTGCATTTAGGTTTATTCACTAATATAGTAAAATGATAATGTGTTTTTTTTCATCTAAAAAAATATTTGGGTCTGACATTCTCTTGGTCTCTCACATCCCAGTGGTTTTGCTAAGTCAGTATTGCTATTACTTTATAACTTTATGTTTGTGTTTTTGACTTCTTCAGAAGTATTATATTTTTAGTAAACTTCTTACTTTAGAAGTTTTAGTTTTACAGGAAAGTTGCCACAATATCACAGAATTTCTGCAAACTTTCATACCTAATTTTCCCTTGTGACATTACTCTTCTTTCTCCTTCTCCATTCTGTACTTTTAAGAAGGAAGTCTCTCTTAGCACTGTACACTTAAGGGATGGGGAGTTATGTTCCATCTCCGTGAGGGCAGAGGAGCTACATAAATTATTTAGGAATTTTCTGTACATGAGATTTAGCGATTCCTTTTTATATTCAATTATTATGTTTACCAATTTCTTTGCTTTCCATTCATTGCTTCTTTACATTTTTTATGGCCATGGCCAGTGTGGCTCAGTTGATTGGAACATTGTCCTAGGCACTGAAGTGTTGTGAGTTCAATTCCTGGTCAGGAAACATACCCAGGTTATGGGTTCAATCTCTGGTCAAGGAGGGTGCAGGAGGCAACAAATCAATGTTTCACTCTCACATCGATGTTCCTCTCTCCCCTTCTCTCTCTAAACTCAATAAAGAGATTTAAAAAATAAAAACATACATAAAATGATTTTTATTATGTAAATTTCAATAATATATAAAATAAAGAAAATAGGGTCGTGAACCCTAGTTTCAGTCATCAACACGTTGTCAATATTGTTTCTTCTATATTCTCCCAGTCAACATTTTTTTTTCTTGCAGTATTTTGAAGCAACTATCAGGTATGTCAATTCCCTGGCAAACTGACAGAAACAACAACAACAAAAACTCCCATTCCCTTCCACATAACAGAGTTAGCAGTTACAATATCACCTAACAGGTGCCTTTTTATGGGTTGTTCATTTGAATCAGGGTCTAAATAATGTCCAGACATCGCATTTAATTGCTTTAGCTCTCAAGTCTTTTTATTCTATTACAGTCCACACTCCTCAGCCCCCCAGTCCCCTGCCGTGTCATTGATTTACTGGACAGACTGGGCCATTGGCCAAGACTTCCCCATATTCTGGATTTGGCTTTCGTGTAGTGTCATTTATCTGCAAGTTGATAGTTAGATGTAGACGCTTTATTGGGTTTAGATTCAATTTACGTTGACAAGAATAGATGGTTAGATGCACTAACTACTTATTAGGCCAGATCGTGCAGTGGATGATGTCTGGTTGCCCTATTGTTGATGGTGTTAAAGGTTGGGCATGGGTTCAAGGTCTCAGCAATGCGCTTCTCTGCTTTTCCTCCCAGGCTGGTGGGTGAAATGTTTCAAGGGTCTTTATCAAGTACATGGCAGTTCTCAGGGGGGTCTGGGCTTTGTGGAGGGGGCTCGGCCAGCTAGTTTGCCATCACATTTATTATTATTATTTTTTTTTTTTTTTGGAATTTCAGCCTCCAGCCTCTGAGGTCTATATTTGGGTCTGACATTCTCTTGGTCTGGAGTAATTTTTAGCTTATACAGATTCCTCTGGCCTCAGATTCTCTCTTTGTTTATGGTAGCATTTCCTTACTTATTTTGACTTGTATTAAAAAGTCATTTGTATGGTAGTTGTGCTATATACACAGGTCAAAGCCCCCAGTCAGCCGGGCAGAGGTTTCTTGGTACGGACAGTATTAGGACTGCCATCAGCAGATACAGCGGGGTGGGGCCACTGACACGGCTCAGCTCAAAGGTCCCACCTCCCCACGCAGAGCCTCGGGGTCTCACACCTTCACCACCGTGGGTGTCCCCGGCCACCATTGCACTTAAGTTTTCCTGGGACATTCCCGGGGGAGCTGAATGGAGCAGGCACTCAGGCGGGGAGGGAGCCAAGTCCCCCTGTGGTGGGATTTGCTCCGGTGAGAAATCCCCCAGGGGAGGGCTGATGCAGCCCTGGTGAGAGTCTGCCCGGAGAGGTTCTCCTGGAGCGGGCGGGCCCTTCCGCAGGTGAGACCACAGCCTTTGTGGGTGCTCCTCACAGTGGCCCTGCAAACACAGCGTCGGGGGCACCGTTCCCATGGACCCCAGCCCCGGAGTTGAGCTGTGAGCGACCCACACGGCTGGACCCAGGGGCCTGGGCCTGGCGAGGAGCACAGGCCTCCCGGAGCGGCACGGTTCTCCTCGCTCCCCACTTCCTGCCTTGCTGTCTCGGTAGCTCGTGCTGGCTCCACTCCCAAGCTTGGAGTTTCAGGGTGCCCCTCCCGAGCCCCTCCCCACGCATCTCTGGGACTGAGATGAAATTCTTCCTTCCTCTAGGGACCGTGACCCAGTTGTTGGGTGCAATTGATTCTGTCTCCAGGACTGATGGGCCATCATGGTTATTCAGGTAGATATAGATATAGATGATATAGATATAGATATAGATATAGATATAGATATAGATATAGATATATAGAAAGACCTTGTTTCCCCAAAAATAAGACATCCTCCGAAAATAAGACCTACTTACAGGTTTCCTTCTGAGTGAAACATAAGGCGCCCCCCGAAAATAAGGCCCCCAGGATTCACAGTTTGTCTGGTTTGCGTTGACAACTACCGTACTACCGTACAGTATACAGGTAGTACATTTCCTTTATTTTCATTTAACAATAAATGTGTACCGTATTCTTCTTCATGGAAAAATAAGACATCCCCTGAATATAAGACCTAGCGCATCTTTGGGAGCAGAAATTAATATAAGACACTGTCTTATTTTCGGGGAAACAGGGTAGATATAGATATAGATATATGGATATAGAGATATAAGAGATAGAGAGATAGAGATAGAGAGAGAGATAGAGATATATGAATTCATAAATATAACATAGCTTTTTGTGCCTGGGGCTAGGGAGGTGTCGGTAGGAACGCCTAAAGGTAGACACAGTCATTAGCTCCTTTGTAAGGATGTGGAAGTTGGAGCTTAGCGAGAGCAGGCGATTTAGCCAAGATCACAAGCTAATGTGTGTGAAGGCGACTCCTGGCTTGCCTGACCCCCCTCTGGTGGAATGGTGAGTGATTTCTGGTGAGGGAGGACAGTACAGTACATTTGTGAGGTGTACTTTATACATAAAATGCACAAACCTTGGGAGCTTCGTTTGGTGAATGTGCATGTGGAAACACCACCTACTTGGGGACATAGAACATTTCCTTCACTCCGGAATGTTCCCTGGTACCTCTTCCCAGGATTAATCATTATTCTGACGTCTGTTGCCATAAATACGTCCGCCTGTGCTTGAACTTGATATAAATGGAATGGCCCAGGCGGCTCCCGGGGGCGCCCTCTTACTCTAGGGAACGGGTGTGTGCGTGCCAGGGCAGGCCGCGTGGGGCTGAGGCTTGTTTGTCCTCGGTGACACAGCGGAGAAACCCAGCCGTAAAGGACACGCTCGGTGGAAGCATGTGCTGAGTCATGGGTGACTCCGAGACCTCTAATGGCCAGGTGCGGGGTAAGGCCCGCTGCATGTGTGTTTGCTCTGGGCCTGATCAGGAGAATCATTCCCTTGGTGAACGTTCCCCGGTTAATCACTCCCATGCCTTCATGGCAGCAGACGTGCGCGTGGGAACAAAAAGTAACTCGCCTGGGACCGAGCTGGTGAGTCAGGACTTCACCCCTCGGATCAGAAGGCACTGACGTACTAAGCTTCTGAAGGAGGAGGGCACCCCTAAATCCCCTATCTCTCTGTAACACGGGGCAGGGTGGAGACACACCCAAAGGAACACAGAACTGCTCGCTCCTGGTCTTGAATTGGGCGGGAGGCGTCTTGCTCTCCCCCCTTTCTTTTCTCCCCTCTTTCATTATTGTTACCACAAGTGCTGGTGCGGGCAGGAAAGATAAGTACAGCGTGTTTCACGGGCTGCCTTAGCCCCATGGTTTAAGGGCAGTGGGACTTGGAGATACAAATCGGGCATTGCCAGTCACCAGTTGTGTGACTCACCCTTCCCGTGCCTCCACTTCCTCAACTGCGGGATGGGGACAGGCGTCGTACCTAGGTTGCAGGAGTGAGATGCACGTATAGAAGTTCCTATGCCACCGCATAGATTTTTAACAAGCTACCCGTAGAGACAAACCATGATGCTTATAGGACGGTGCTTGGAGCCTGTGGCTCCTTCATGCAAATAGTTGTGGCTTGGAAAGAAAAAATGATTGGCTCCGAAATATAAAAGGAAAACTGCAAAATAAAATCAATAAATGTTAAATAAGTTTTGTGGGCGGGACATTTACAGCTCACGAATAGCTCCGGGCTCCCTGCATCCCCTCACTCCCTGGCAGTTAGGTAGGGCCTTGCTTGGGCCTTCGGGGCTGGCCGGGAGTGGCCTCTGTCCCTTCTAGGATGAGGCATTGTAGAGCCTGTGGGTGACTTCCCCGTTGACTCCTTCCCAGTTATGGAGGCTGGCAAAGTCACGTGTTCTCCCTGGTACAGCCTCAAGGTGGCGATGCTTTCTGAAGTCTCCGTTCCCAGGTGACCCTGTAGAACCCAGCACCTCCAACCTCACTGGACAGGCAGTGAGTCAGAAAGAAACTTGTGTTATGGTAAGATTTTGGAGATTGTTTGTTATCTCAGCATAGTCTAACCCAACCTGACTACTACAAGTGCCTACTTAATGTAACATGCCAACCATTTGTTCAATTATACTCTTCTTTAGTTGTATATAAATTATATTGCACCAAGTCTCCACCATAGAGACCTTAATTTTGTTCACTAGAGTATGCCAAGTTCCTAGGACAATGTAAATATTCAATACATGATTAGGATATAGGTTTATCATAAGACTATAGGTAGGGCTTTCAATAGTGTGACTGGACAGAACATACAGATGTGTTCACATAGCTCAGATGGGTTTGGATACAATCAGGAATGCTGGTTATGATACATGTTGAGGGGATATAACTCTGATAGACTCGAAAGTGAAGCTCATGCCACGAAGGAGACAAAATCCAGAGGTGAATGAACATTTCATCCTTCCGGCCTTTCTCAGGTGCTTCCATATTTAAGCTCCTCTGTCTCCTCTTGTTCTTTGTAGAGGAGAGGAGATAACTGCATTCCCTTGAATAATATAATTTAAACATTATTCCAGAGCTAAGTCAGAAGATGTGATGTGTATAGCCTTCTGGCCTAGCTTTTTAACGTGTAAAATTTTAATTTTAACCGGGAGGTGTTATGTTGTTTTTAAATATAGAAATGTCAAGCTCCGAAACCTTCACAGTTAAGATGACTTCAGTAATTATACTGACAGCACAGACATTAGCATGACCTCGATACCAAAATAAATCAAACCATGGATAATGGGAATCAAAGAAGACAGGTAAGACTAAAGAAGTGAACATATTTGGGCTCACCTTTCTTTGAGTTGGTTTTTATTTTGAAATTGTAAACCTACCTTGCTCGTCTGATACAAGGAAAAATTATGAGGAGACAGAGAAGGGCAGATGGAGTTGGAACCTCCTGTTTCAGCGAGATCATGTTTCTCCAGCATCACCTCAAAGGACAGGGAGTCCGGTCAATGCCCTGAAGACGTTTGATCCTCTGGGACAACAGGCCTACTCTTTTATATTAGTATAAAAGAAGGTAAGCAAAAAGAAAGTCTACAGAGGTATGCCATTCTCATGGTCCAATAAAATAAATTAATCTCAATGCAACAAAATCTATATATATAGAAGCTTAAGTGTCTGTCTGACCATCCGTAGTTATGATGCACATTGACCACTGGAGGGCAGATGCTCAATTCAGGAGCTGCCATGAGATGCGCTGGCTATTTAAAAATAAATGGCACTATGGACCTGACACTGGCAAACCAACACTCCCCCAAGTGGTATACAGGCCTTGCCACCACCCTGGAGCAACACCCCACCAAATTGAAGACAATGCTGCCAAGACCCCACAGAACAAAATGCGGCTCACAACCCAGCCCAGCCCAGCCCAGCCTGGAAACAGTGGCTGAGGGCGCCAGGTAATTATGTCATGTAGCAACGCCCAGCTTCCTCTCCCTAGCGACTAGCCTCCTTGGAGTTTCTTCAACCCAGGAACCCAACTTGCTTTATAGCCAGGTGCAAACATTTTACAGTTTAACCAAATGTTTGTTAAGCTTTTCCCGTGCCTCATCTCATTTGATCCTCACAGAAGTCCTGAAGTAAGTAAGTAGAGAGGAGACTCTGTAGAATACTATTTTCTTTTCATTAGCAAGAAGCAAATAACAATATTAAATATTCCTTCTAATTAATTTCCTTTCAATGTGCACAAAATGCTAGTTAATTTAATAATTCCTTAACATCAATAGTGCTTTAGTAACAGTTTTTCGAGGTGGGGGGTAATCATGCTGTTAAATGAAAAACCAACACATTTACAATAGCTACCACTTTTGATCCCTTGTCACTGCCATGGGCCTTAGATTTTAACATATATATATTATTGATTTTTTACACAGAGAAGGGGAGAGGGATAGTTAGAAACATCGATGAGATAGAAACATCGATCAGCTGCCTCCTGTACACTCACTACTGGGGATATGCCACAACCAAGGTACATGCCCTTGACCGGAATTGAACCTGGGACCCTTCAGTCCACAGGCCGACGCTCTATCCACTGAGTCAAACTGGTCAGGGCTGATTTTAACTTTCTTACATTTGCTGCCACTTTGAGAACTGGAGGAATGCTGACTTCATGCTGAATGTTCTGTCCTTAAAACTTGACAATAGATCTCTCTCCCAGAGCTAATGATACGTTTGGCTGCTGGTTTACCCAAAAGTCAATTACAGATATTGGTAAAGACAAGATGCAATTTGGGACAGCACAGCTTGTTATTAAGCGCAGCGTGTTTGATCTAGGGCTTGTTAACTCCTCCCAAGGCCTCCCGGGGTTCCTTCCCAGGCATGGTATCAGGCAGGTGGTGGGGACTGAGGTGGGGGGAGGGCAGAGAACAGGAAGTAAGACCTCAAAGTCTGTCCGGTTTAATTGTAGAAGAGGCGAGAGAAGCTAGTCCTTACAACTCTGTGACCGGCTTGTCGTGTGCCGCATCCAGGATCTAAGAGGCTTCTGCTGGTCTGTTAAAATCCTCGATATATTCATTCATTCATTCATTCATTCATCCGTTCGTTCAAACGTCAGACATTTTTGACTGCCTGTCCTATTCAGTGCCAGGCCACGTTCAGAAACGAGAGAGGAGGGGTGAGGCTGGCAGGAGTGCATTGGCAAGATGCCCTCTATGCCTTGTGATGCCAAGTAACCAAAGGACTGGGTGGAATGCCCAGTTCTGGAGCTGGAGACCCCCTTAGAAGCTACCTTTGCAGCGGGGCCCAGGGACATGAAGCACCTGGCCTGGGCTCTCGCTGGTGTTTACAGAACTGAGGTGACAACCCGTTTCCAATCCGGTTGGGTCCATGCGATGAGTTATCAGAGGTGTGAAAGAGCTGCTGACGGTGACACTCTGCAACCCTTTTCATAGGACGTTTCTGGAAATGTGCTCCTTGACTTTTCACAGACTCAATAACACACTGAGCAGCTCTGAGGAGGAGAAAGGAACTGTCCCCTGGGGCCAGGAACCTCCCTGACCCTCCAGACCAAACACGTAGGCATGCTGGGGGGACCCGGGCAGTAAGAGCCTCCAGAGAGGTGAGGGATGGACAGCAGGAACCATGGGGGCAGACATCAGGAAGCCAATTGAGGGAGTAGTTACCGGGCAGGAGGCTCCCGCACGGCAGTTATCCGAAGGAGCACAGTGGGGCAGGAAGCCCTGCTAACGCAGCCAGGGGGCTCTGCGTGTGTGGAAGGGAGCACGGCGTGGCTCATTTCATGGGGGCCACACCTCGGACCCCAGGCCTGACTGCGGGGTGACCCTGGGCTCTGGAGGCTTCCTGTTTTCTCTCTAGGCAAGTAGTTGATGGTTCCACGTCTCCTTGATGCCGGTAACGGTTCTGCGGCCAAGGAGGCCGCCATTCCTAAGGAGCAGACATTCATTGCAAATGGAAGGAGGCATAAGCCGCTGCTCATTGTTTATCTGCGATGGATGTCTCCGTGGATATAATGTTTTGTCCATTACTGACAAATCCGATTTGGAGTTTTCCACTCCCATTACGAGCGCTCATTACAGATGAGTGGTGGCCGTAATTGCCCTGGCTTTGCCAGGCGCGCTGCCCTGCCTTGTCAGGGAGCGGAGATTTCCTGGTGGACGGGGCACTCTCCGGCTGCCAAGCGGAGTTCACATCCCTCAGCCTCACCCCCTTCAGCCCCCTCAACGCCCTGGGCATTGCCTTAATTCTATGATTACATTTTTCCCCCCTAAGAGAATCACCAAGGTCCTAGGAAAAGCTTAAAGAGAGTTTTGTTTCATCTCCTTTTATTATTGTTACTATTACTCTGCTCTCTGGTCATATCATTTAAGTAATTGACCAACCAGTTGCAGAAAAGCTGCTATCCACCTACCTCATTTCTTAGAAAAATAATTAGGGCGCAGAGAAAACTATCAAACGCTTTTAACTGGGGCCGATAGGCTGGCTTTTCCATCAACTGCCAAGCTGACTTCACGACTCCGGGAAGGCACTGAAGACCAGAACAGCACCTGCTAGGCCAGCCGTGGGCAAACTACGGCCCGTGGGCCGGATCCGGCCCGTTCAGCTGTTCCTTCCGGCCCGCGGAGCCGAAAGAGCGGAGGGTTCTCTTGCTCTCCCCTCCGCTCCTTCACCAGCAGCCCAAGATGAGAGTGCCAGCATGGTCAGGCTGCTTTTGTTCCGGCCCTCCGGTCCAGTGTAAGAGCCCATGGTGGCTCTCCAGTCAAAAAGTTTGCCCACCCCTGTGCTAGGTTCATGCCGTGGCCGCATGGCACACTGGCTGGGCAAGGCCAGGGCACCTCCAGCCACAGTCTCCTCACCTGCGAAATGGGGGTTAGGTCTCCTGCCCCACCTCACCTGGAGACTCACAGGAGGTAAGGCTGACAAATTCCATTCCAGGGAAGTCTGATATTAAATTTTGATATGATAGTGCTAAAGTGTTTGACACAATATCGTGCCATCTCAGTGATCCTACAGACGCCTCCCTTACCTCCCCCACTCGCCCCGAGGCAGCAGCCCCGGGCAAGGACAGGTGTGCAGGGCAGAGCCGGAAGGCCTTCCGGAAGCCACAGGCCCCTTGGATGGAAGCCGGAGGCCTGGCCGAGCCCGGCCCCGTTCCTCCGAGGTCAGAGGCCTGTGGGGCCCTCTGGTGACTGGCACCCCCCTTTCTTCCTCCTCCTTCACTAGAGGGTTGGGCTGTCTCTCCAGGCTGCCTCTAACCCCATCTTTATGAAAGCTAACGGGAAAATGCTGCTATTTCACGCAGATGGAGGGCCTATCTCCCCCATTTCCAGAATGGAGGCAGGCTCTTCCCTATTGTTATGTTCTGTACGCCAGTGTTTCACACTGGCCTGGTCTCAAGAGTCTGGCTGAGCGCTTATTAAAATCATAAGCCACACCCCTCCAGAGATTCCAGATTCGGGGATAGGATGGGGCTCAAGAGTTGGTGAATTTTCACTGTGTGCCAGGTGATTCTGCGGACCAGGTCGGTTTGGAAAGGGGTTCCATATGTCGTCTCCATGACGAACTAGGAGTGGTACAGGGCGCTGTACACCAGTGTTCACATTGCCAGCTAGTCTCACCTTTCTTAAAAACTCCACAGTTCCTTCATGGCAAACTGTCATACTCCCATCACCTCATTTCACCCTGCCAGTGGACACCGCGTCACTAAATAAAATATCCCAAGTTACTGCTGAGGAAACCGAGGCTCTGAGAGTTAGCTGGCTTGACCCGGTCACACAGCTGGGAAGTGGTGGAGCCTGAATTTGAACGCAGGACTTCTGCTCCCGAATCCCATCCCGGGCCTTCTCTGAAGCCACCACACGGACTCCTGTTACTATGCCCCCCACTACCAACCCTTGCAACCCAAAGCATGTCTGACAGACCCGCATCGCATCACCAGCACCCCCTGGAGGCTTGGGTCTTTTCTCCATAACACAGAGCAAGAAAATAGCAGCTAGATCACACGTGGAGATGCTAAGGGCCAGCGGCAAACAGGTCAATAGCATCCCCTACCGGTCACATGTGGGAACTGCATCTACTAATTTTTTTTTTTCCAATTTAGTAAAATAACAAAATACACCTGGGGATTTGCGGTTAGAGCAGAGTCAAGATATCCCTGCCGCACAGTAGTAACAAAGAGAAACAAACAAGATAATGCTATCTCCAAATACAATATCTGAAGACAGCTGGACACAAGCCGTGAAAATGAACTGGATTTAGGAGGATGCTGAGAGCAGGTGTGTATTTCCTGCAGCTTTGAGCAGAGTGGGGTGGACCACAGAGGCCCCCCAGGAGTGGAGAACCAAATGCGACGGAAACTAAAACATGTCCTTCAGCGAATGACAATGGAAATACTACCGAAGCCCGCGTGTGAGCTGCACAGGGGAAATTTATATCCTTAAATGCTTACAATTGAAACGAGGAAAAGCTAAAAGTTAGTGAGCTAAGAGTCTCACCTTAGAAGCTATGAAAAGGATAGAACAAAGAAAGTGGAAGACAGTGTTGGAGAGAAGGGCAGGAATTAATAAGACAGAAAAATAAACACATAATTGGGAGGGTCAAGAAAGCCAAAGAAAATTTTTTTTTTATTTAAAAAAAATATATATTTCATTGAGCCCTGGTCTTTCCAAATCCCTGGTAAGAATATGCCTCTGCCAGGCATTCTGCCAACTTTCTTTCTCCTGGAACTGCAATCCTTTCCTCTTCCCCCTCCCGGGGAGTTCACATGGAAGGTGGGAGAAAGGAGATGGCTTGCCAGAAATCATTGTGTTTGAAGAATTCTATGACAATATTCTTAGCCATTTCCCACTTCAGGGGCACACAGGATCCAAACGCCTTCTAAGCTGAGTCTTATCCACGGCTATGCTATAGGATGATTAGACTGGAATTTCCCAAGGGGTGCGTGCAAGTCAGAGGACGGGAGATTTGGTCACTGGTTCAACAAATATTTCGTGAGCACCTACTTACTGTGTTCCAGACCCTGTTCTAAGCACTAGGGGTGAGACACAGAGGTGTCTTAGAGGGTCCCTTGCTTCTACCGACTTGGGAGGTGATCTCCGAAAGCACTGGTCGAAGTATGGAGAAACGAGACAGGAAAGGGTGTTTTATGGAAGGTCACCATGGTGGATAGCTGAGTCCTGGTCTTGCTGAAGAATTCTGGGAACCAGGATAGAAGATGCTTCTAAGTTTTCCCCACCGGAGTCTGAGGGAGCTGGGATACTTCTACAGGAACTCCCATCAGTCCTTGGTGGAGGGGTGGGGGCAGGGGTTAATCCCCAGTCTTCCATCCCACCCTGTGTGGTCCGGTACCCCTGGGGCCAGAGAAACCCTCCATCGCAGGTCACAGATGCCTGCGGTTGAGCACCTGGTGTACAGCATGGGAATGGTGGGCGCCAAGGGGACGCAAGTGAGGTACTGACAGCACCTCCTACAGGCGTCTCTGTGAACCTTACATGTTAGTGGGGGTGGGGGTTAGATGGAAAGTCAACCAGCAAAAACAAGGTAATTTTGTACAAAGCAAGTTTTATGAAGAAAACAAAATATAGGCTCATCTGTTAGCCACGGAAGGGGCGGGGTAATCACAACGGAAAACCGGGGTTATCTGCACTGGGCCACGAAGTCTGAGAACCACACAGGCCGACACACGCAGAGCACTGCGCACCCCAGGTGTCACTACTTTTCCCAAAGAGAAGTTGCTAGTCTTCAAGTGACCTACTCAGTGGGTGTGTCCCCAGCAGGCCAAAAGGCTGGCTAACCTAACCGCTAACCTAACCCTTTGCTGGTCTAAGAGGAGGTTTAGATAGAAACCACCACACCATATACTTAGCAATTCCAGACAGTGTTCCTCAGCCTGTGACAATTTAGGGGGAGCCCTGATTGTCTTCTACTTAATCACCAAGTCTCTGGGGGCCACGAACAGGTGCCTGTATTTACATTTCAATTAAATTCCTCCTAACAACGCTGTGGTAGACAGCAGGGGAGGTGGTGTTATACATCCCCAGGGTGAGACTGTTAAAGCACTTTTTGGTCTCTCCCAGGTAAAAGCAAATAGAGATAGATTTTTAAGGAGTTCAGGAATAAAGGGTTGGCTAGATCAATTTCTTCATAACAGGTGAGAGATGACAAAATTAAATCTCTCAGCAGGGGCTTCAGTTGCCTGTAACGATTTGAATCTCCCATAATTCACTGGAACTGCCGGGAACTAGCTAGTTTTTCCAATGGCCACAAGAGGGGGCGAAAGGACTACACACTTGCCTAACCACCCCCTGCCCCCTTTCAACTTCTCATCCTTCCTTGGGTACCTGATGCTGATTCCACAATCTTGGTGTATCAGGTAAGTTGTGAGTAGTTCCCACCGCCTAATCCAGCCATGGGCAAACTACTGCCCACGGACCGGATCCGGCCCGTTCGGCTGTTCTATCCGGCCCACGGAGCCGAAAGATCGGAGGGTTCTCTTGCTCTCCCCTCCGCTCCTTCCCCAGCAGCCCAAGAGGAGAGTGCCAGCATGGTCAGGTTGCTTTTGTTCCGGCCTCCGGTCCAGTTTAAGAACCCATGGTGGCCCTCGAGTCATAAGGTTTGCCCACCCCTGGCCTAATCTAATAAGTCCACGGCCATAAAGCACTCAGAGTGGACTTGTGGATGCCTCCCCCACAGAACTTGTCATGGCTGACGTGGGTTAAAGTACTGATTCTCTCTCTGCTCTCCAGACTGCACGCTGTTCCTTGCTCAGTGGACTGAGGAGCAGGGTGTCGGGGTCCTGGTAAGAGTGGGTGAGGGACAGGTGGAGACAACCCCAGGTTCACAGCCAGCCTTTGGTAGGCCCAGAGGCCCTCAGAAACCCTCCGAAGGGGGCTGGGGCTGCAGCTGCAGCAGTTTGGGGGCCCAGGCCACTTAAGATTCCCTGTAGCGGGTTTTGGCTTTGAACTTTGTGCCTTGAATGAATGGGGCCTATCTCTAAGTAATTTCTTTTTGCATAAGGAAGTCTGTAGGTTGTGCATGAAGTTTGAGATGAAGGCGCAGTCAAGATTCAGGTAATGAAGCATAGTAACCTCCGTCTTGGGTAAAAACTGCTTACAATTGTAACCCTGCTCTTCTGGCTTCTGTGAACATTTGCTTGCTTAAATAATAGGGAAAAATAAGACTACTCCCATTCCAGAGAGGCCATAAACTATGTCCCAGAGATGTCAGCGCTGGCACCAGGCCAGGCCTTGAAATGTGGTCTCACGGCCCCTTCCCAGCACACAGGACTTCTTTCTCAGATCTGGAAATCTCATTCCAAACTTGGAAGACAAAGAACTGAAAAAAGTATAAGTAGGAAAGATTTCTTCTATTTGGGGCCCAGAATTTGACAGAGACACTCTACTCTAAGCCTGCTAGTACTAGCATAATAATAAAAGACTCCAAATTAATTTGGCTTACTGATTTAAGGCATCTTCTGATTTACAATAGAACAACAAGGCCCTTGGTTCTTTGGGAAAGCAGCTACAGACTCAGCCGATCCACTGTTCTCCCTGCTCTGTTCAAAACCAGACTTTAAGAGCTAACAGGTGAGACAACAGATCCTCATTGGCACCACATGGCCAATGCAGAGGTTCAGTTGCCATTTAACTTCTCCTTATAGGTCAGAAAACCAGCACAGTAATGCCCAGTTTGGCATCCCCTCCTCTACTGGCACTAACTTCACTCTGAATGGTGCTCCAGGAATAAAGAAATACTACCATTCCTCCACTATATGACTTTTTTCCCCCAAGCTCCCATTATCCAGATAAAAAGGGCGTTCAATGTTGGCATGGCTGTGAGAAAGGAGCTGACAATGCTGAGGGCTTTGCTCCTGTTTAATTGATTCACTGAGTCCCTAAGCACAGTGCGGCCTGGCTGTCACCTGCATGTCAGGTGAGGCAGCTGGGGGCAGCCCACCGGAAGTGAGGATTTCCTTGGTTTTAGGCACAGTAGAGCCACGCCCCCCTCATTTCTCCCACTCGGAAGCCTGGCTTGGCACAGATCCTCCCAGGACCAATGAGACACGTCTGTGTGGGCGACCTAAGGAGGTTGGTCTTTCCCGAGGTGTAACTACCCATTTCCTTATCTGGAGCCCAACTGGTGCCAGGTGGCACAGAGATGTGCTAACATTCTTCCCTCAAGTCATTTTGGTCAACTCCCCTCCTGATTGGGACTAGAACAGTGGCCAGCAAACTGCAGCTCGAGGGCCACATGTGGCTCTTTGGCCCCTTGAGTGTGGCTCTTCCACAAAATACCATGGCCTGGGCAAGTCTATTTTGAAGAAATGGCATTAGAAGAAGTTAAAGTTTAAAAAATTTGGCTCTCAAGAGGACCCTTCAGTCTGCAGGGCCACACTCCATTCACTGAGCCAAACCAGTCAGGGCAGAAACCTGTACTCTTAACTAGATGCTGTTCTCACTGTGCTGCTGCTTTAAAGACAGGCAAGGAAGGGTACTCACCCAGTTCTTGCTCTATAAACCGGGGTTGCCCTATAGGTGGATAAGTCCAATTGGATGCCTGGGCTCACTGGCTGAAAGGTCAGGAGTGTGCTCCTCACAAAACCCAGCTTTGGGCAAGGCTCAGATCCCATCCAATGTGGCGGCCTGGCATATGAAGGGATGACCAAGAGCTTCGGTAAGGGGGCCAAATGGAGGGTCTTATCCCTCCCACCTGAAGCTGCCCTTGTCACTCTACCCACTTTGTTCAACTCATCAGACCATTCAGTACAGGTTAGTTCTGATTCTCTCTCCAGACTGCACACTGCTCCTCACATTAATTTCATGTCAGTGTGCGTTTCTGCTGTATCATTTTCATAAACTATTTCTACAGCACCTCTATAAGTGAAATCACTACAAAATGGTGCAGGCAGAAAAGTGAGGATTTCTTAACAATTGTCCCAAATCTTTTTAGTCAAATTATATTAATGTTCATCAGAAAGGAACCGACCAAATTCAGCACTCTACTTTGGTGTACTCAATAGTCCCAATCTCTTCCAACTGGAGGTAAGATAGGATAGAAAGTAACAAAACCTACTACTTAAGCATCTATAAAACACTCCCCTTGCCCAAAGTAGAATCATCAAATTAGGGGCAAGGGTTCAGCTGGTACAGAATGTGACATTCTTTACACCATCATTCCACTGCATAAAGCTAAGAAGTATACACTTGTGGATCATTTTTGTCCTCACTGAGTGGTTTTAATGACTGAGCAAATAATTACTACTCAATCAGAAGTCTGAAACAAGATAAACTGGAGAAATCCCAGCACATCCTATTATTTCTTGCACCACGCCAGCTCCCATGTGTTATTACACGTGGCTTTCACTTCCTTTGGTGAAGCGCACCAAAACCGTGATGCAGTGAAATATGGCTTTTCTGGCTGGAAGCCCTGGGCTGGCATTCCAACGCTGTCGCTTTCTGGCACTCAAGGGACGTTAACCCGAAGCCCAGTATCTCCTAGCTCTAAGGTGGTATCACTATCACCCACACTTGCCAGGTAGTGCCTGTGACTACACTTATTATGTCATAAGCCTACTATATTACCCGGCACTTGGGGAAACTTACAGTGGCAGTGCAGTGCAGTAACGTAACCAATAAAAAACATATAGAAGAATTCTATGTGCCAATACCTAAGTTTAAATTATACTTCACATATTGTTTTTATTAATCCTCACCCAAGGATATGTTTTTACAGAGGTATAGGAGGCAACTGATTGATGTTGTTTTTTTTTAATCCTTGTTAATTTTTAATCCTTGTTAATCAGGGATAAAATTGATTTAATTGATGTTTTTTTACCTTGTTAATTTTTAATCCTTGTTAATCAGTTGTTTTCTTTTTGTGGAAGCACAAAAAGAAAACAACTGATTGATGTTTTTTTAATCCTTAATTAAAAAAATTTTTTTTAAATCCTTGTTAATCTCGAACCCACAACTTTTTGGTGTAGGGACGATGCTCCAATCAACTGAGCCATCGGCCCAGGGCTACTTCGCATTGTTTTTTAAGATTTAACACTATATTCTGGCAGGTTCTTTCCTCTGGCTGAGTTTATACTCCTTGTTTCTATTCTTGTTTTTAAGTCAGTAAGTAAATGAACACAAGGCACAGCTAACAAATGTTATCTTCTAACTTTGATTTTAACAGAAGCTGAAGCTAATTAGAAAGAATACTTACAGAATGAGAAGACCAATTATGAAGGACAAAATATATGTGCATCGTGTTTAGATTTGAGACCCTAACTGCTCACAGAAGAATTCATAGATTTTATTGTTAAGCTGCAACATACATGGTTTAATACAACAAAAAACATTTAATCAAGTGAAAAGTAATAAACTGAACAATAAACAAATAAACACTCAAAACAAAATATTTTCCATTGGAAACATGTTAAGATGAATACGGGGTTTCGTTACCATCTTACTGCAATTTTCTTATGTGTTTCTAGCCTACATACCCCATGTTTTCTGTAATCATGCAGATGTGAATGGAAGTTGGAATGATTAAATAAATGAAAAGTCCGTTTACTGCAGAGAATCATTTCACAAGGCAGCCAAACTGGATTTAGAGAATAAAATTCAAGAAATTCTCCGTGTATTTGGGTTCATTTTAGAATCCATGAACCTTAAGCTGTTCCTCCTTGACAATGCCAACCTGCAAAATAAAACTTAATTTAGCAGAATCACTCTAAGAAATATATATAAATCCACCCCTAAGAAAACATGGAGCAGCCATTAAGAAGAAGCATTGCTAATAGCTTATCATATATATATTTTTTTTGGTGGCACCAACTGTTAACAACAAACAGTGCCACTCACATTTGAATACCTTGACATGCCAAAAAACACCCCGTGTAGCAGCAGGCGTGATCCAGCCATGCTAATGACGAAGCACTCTCAAGGATGGACAGCAAGCACCCCCGGTCACTCACCTCCAGGAGAAACTGGCAAATGTTTTTTCTCTGGTCACCTTGGAGCTGAATCACCTCTCCGTATTCGGGGTGTTCGATCACAGTACCATTACAGGCAAATTTCTGGAGGAGCATGCAAATGTTCGACAGGATTGCGTCAAATACAAAGAGGTTTTATTTTCAACAAAAGACTACGATTAACTACTCCTCAGCCTTGGCTACGTTGATGAAACACGTTTGTCTCCTGCAATCCCCAACACTCCCAGGTAAGGTGAAATGAGCCAGCGGGTCACATACTAAAGGCAATGATGGTACTTGGGCCATCGAGAACGAAATTATTTCACGTGTTGCTGGAAGGCCATGTAAATCTGGTTCTAAGAAGGGAGGCCAGACACCAACGCCTGATTGTTAAAAGCGAGAGAATGAACGCAGCTTTCCTGGACCCAAACGTTTTCAACCTCACCGATAAAGGTGTGATAAGGTGTGAACCATCATCCGATGCAGAGAGGTGGGCGTCAGCGACCCCCACTTTAAGCTCTCCCCCTTCTGACACCTTTACCTTTTTGAAAGCTTTCACAAGTTTCTTTTTGTCATAATCATCTGCGATGCCCTGAACAGTGGTCAGCGTCTTCCTGCCGTTGCGTTGCTGGATTCTTATATGAATGTAATCCTCAGTCCCTGCCGGGAGTAAGTCGTCACCCTTAGTTGCATCAGCAAAGGGGTCTGCAAAGGGAGACAGCAACCCGTCAAAAGCAGGAAAATACCATTTCGTAGCTCATTTCCAGGTATACGGTAGGCAGCCTCGAAGGTTCTAGCACCGCTGCTCTTTTCGCAGGGGGGAGGGAATAGGGGGTGAGGGGGAATGGAGGGATGGGGGTGGGGCGTCAGTAAAACCTCCAAGGTGCTCCCACAAAAGGAGAGCACCGTTCACGGGCACGTCCACGGGCATCGGGGCGGAAAAGCCTCGTTCCCGGCAGATAACGGTACCGCTGAGCCCGGCCCGCCACGGAGGAGACCTTACTGTATGTACAGCCGCAATAAAAAATGTGCGTCACCCCGATGACATCCTGGTGACCACGGACACAGTCCAACCCCCCCATCATTTCACCGGGAAGGTGCCGTGCAAAGAGGAACAGCAGAAAACACGGATCCATACACACACACACACACACACGTGTGTGCCTGTGTTTGTGTCTCTGTGTGTGTGTGTGTAGATCAAGGGGCGTCATTTGACAGAGGACTAGCCCAGCGGAGAAAAGGGGACCCCGTGGCCCCTCCGAGATCTGTCTCCGCATCTTTCACTCAATGCCCACCCCCTTCCATCCCCCCGACCCCCCGACACCTGCTCCCCGGCGGCTCCGACCCCGAATGGATGCGGATCCCCGCGGCCGGCATCGCTCAGCGAGCGGCGGGGCAGGGCGGGGGTCGCGGCGGGCGGCGGGGGTGTCAGGGGCCGCGCCGGGGCCCGGGGGGCCGGTCGGCCGGTCGGCTCGGGGAGGGGTCGCCGGGGGACCAGTCGCCATTTTCCGGGCGCCGAGACAAAGCCCCGCTCGGGGTCCCGGCGGCGGGGAGGGGGCCGGGGCCGGCCGGGGGCGGCGGGGGCCCGGCGGCGGGGACGGCGGCCGCCGGATCTTACCGAAAGATTGGAGGTTCTGGATAGTGGACATGCGATACTAATGTGAGGCCGGTGAGGGGGTAAAAGTCCTGCGGGGCCCGCCCGGATCGCCGTGTCGAGAGGCTGCAAGT
The DNA here is from genome assembly GCA_963924515.1 of Vespertilio murinus. Taxonomy (NCBI): domain Eukaryota; kingdom Metazoa; phylum Chordata; class Mammalia; order Chiroptera; family Vespertilionidae; genus Vespertilio; species Vespertilio murinus. Next base: position 6,177,712 of record OZ004715.1, on the reverse strand, counting down.
GGCGAGAAAGCGGGAGGAGGGTGAGAGAGATGCTTCGCCCCGGGGCAGGGATGGAGCGGCGGAAGCCGGGAGGAGGAGGAGGAGGCGGAGGAAGAGGCGGCGGCGGCGGCGGCGGCGGGGGCGAGGACGCGACCGAAGAGGCGGCGCTGCGGCTTCTCCCCGACAAAATGGCCGGTGGAGGCTATTTAGCCGAGCCCGCCACCCCGCCCACGTGCCCGCCCGCGCCGGGGATTCTGGGACTTGTAGTTTCCCCCAGCGGGCAACAGCCCCTGGAAAGCCTGGGGCCCCGTGGGCTTCCGGGACCGCAATTCCCAGCAGGGAGTTCGCGGTCCAGCGCTGACCCGCAGGACCGGGACGGTCCAGGTGGGTGCAGAGGAGCCCCCCAGGTCTGGGGTATCCTCTCTCCGCGCGCGGAGGCACCCTTCGCCGTACAGGGGTGGCACCGAGAGGTCCCCGCTGGGGGATGCTCTCCTTCGGTCACCCTGGAGCCCGGGGTAATGTAATAAAATTGGGGGGCTGCAGCACAAGCCCTGAGCCCCCTGTTTTTGACTCGATGGCCGCCCCTCAGCATCTCCCGCATCGGAATTCCAGCCTCTCCATCCCTCCCCGCGTGGCTGGAGCCCCATTAACCCCACCGAGGTACACCTGTCCCAGCGCGGTGGCTTTCAAGCTCCCGCGTGCATCCCAGTTTCTGGAGGTCAGGGTGTGACCCGAGAATTTGCAAATCTAGCAAGCCCCCCGGGGGAGTCAGGATGTGCCAAGCGAACATACCAGAAAACCAGCCTGTGGACTTGAACACAGAGCCTTGAACAGCATAGGTGCCTGATAGAAAGTGAAGGTGAACTCCCCCCAAAAGGTTAACTGATGGAGAGTCAGGTACCAGAGACGGTATCAAGCTACACTCAGAAACACAAACCGAAACTTTGGCAATGGGCTCACCTTCGCGGGCCTCAAGGGGGCCCCATGGTTTGGCTTTCTGGAAGCGAAGAGAGGGACTAAAATGTGGGGATTCTTAACCTGTTTTTTAAATTTAAGTTTTAATATTTTTATGCCATGACTGTCTTGTGCTTGAAGCCTCTGGACCCCCTTCTCAGAATACGCTTTAAGTGCATGAAATAAAGCATCTAGGGCTACAAAGAAAACCAATTATAGTGAACTTTAAAAGCCATGCACAGGTAGCATAGTACTGTTTCTTTATCATTGCATTCACAAGACCTAGCAGTAGGTCCAACTGCTAGAATTTCAAAAGGCGATAAGATATTTTGAGATATCTGAAACATCAGAAATAGGAATGTATCTGTGACTTCTATTGGGGTAAAGGGACAGGTCCTTCTCATACTGTGGTGAGGTCCCCAGCATTCCTGAAGAAGGAAATACTAAACTTTGGTTAGGAGTTAGTGAAAAATGGAGGTGTAAGCCTTTTTCCTGCCTAGTTTTAGGAATTCTCTCCCCTTTTCCCGACCCTCACGATTTATCTATGGACAAGGATCTGCAGACCCCAGGTTTAGAGTATATGGATTTAATAATCTTTTGTAGTTAAAGCTGGCGATAGGTACCATTTAATGCTTACTACTGAGGTCTGTCTCCAGTTTATATACAGTATTATTAATAGGTTTATATACAGTATTATTAATAGGTTTATATACAGTATTATTAATCTATAGCCATTCTATGATGTAGTTATTACTCTATTTAACAGAAGCAGAAATGGAGGCTTTTGTAGGTTAAGTAATTTGCCTAAAAAAAAAATTAAATTCTTAAACTCTGAGGAATCCAACTACAGTTTTGGTCCTCTAGTCCTGATGTAAATGAACAACACATTTATATCCAAACTACGGTGTGAAGTGTTAGAGCTGGCCCCCAAACAAGGAGAATTAAAATACTTAAAACCCAGCATTTTTAGTTCTGAATGGTCCCAGTCTAGTTTAAGGTGATGCTATTCTGCCTTATTTCAGAAGGAAGTTTCGGTCACTAGCAGAGCACAGTAGTATGGACCAAAGGAATCAGGGGAGATTAAAAAAAAAGTAGAATAGTTGAAAAAGAAAAGCCCCCAAAGCTAGAGATAGATACCAAACTGGCTTTTCCTGCCCCGAGGGCTAAGAGAGAAAGGGAGGGAGGGAGAGAGAAAGAAATGAGCTAGAACGCCCCTGTGTCTGCAGGGTGAGAACGTACCAGTTGTGCAGGAGGAATGACTGGCCGGCCCTGAGGCCCAGGAGATACTTTGGGGCCCTCATAAAGGGCGCACTGTGATGTATCACACAGCACCCCGCACTGTGCCTGCCCTGGGGACAATGGTGGGCTTTATGCCGCTGTTTCTGATGCCTGCTAGTCATGAGGACATGCTGTCAGGTGAGGGCCTTGGGTCCTTCTTCATCCATAGTTTGCCCTCTCCCCCCACTACCTGCACCGCCCCCCCCAACACATACAAAATGAGAAGAGGCTCTTTCTAGGGTCTTTACTGCCTCCGTGAGATTCACAGAGCTTTTTAGTTACATTTATATGTTACGTTTTCAAATTAATGTACTATCATGATATTTTCCCCCCCAGAAAACTTTTTCAGGTGAAATACCTGTAAATTTAAAGCAATAGGTCCCGCCGAAACCGGTTTGGCTCAGTGGATAGAGCATCGGCCTGCGGACTGGAAGGTCCCAGGTTCGATTCTGGTCAAGGGCATGTACCTTGGTTGCGGGCACATCCCCAGTAGGGGGTGTGCAAGAGGCAGCTGATTGATGATTCCCTCTCATCGATGTTTCTGACTCTCTATCCCTCTCTCTTCCTCTCTGTAAAAAAAATCAATAAAATATATTTAAAAAATAAATAAATAAAGCAATAGTTCCCATCTATTTTTATTCTGAAAAGGTTCAATAAATACACTATGTCTAGACCTTTTAGACATTCGGTAGTGTTCAGGTTTGTTAGAAGTAAGTGAAAACCTTGAATTGTCATACTTGGTTGTTATATTAGCAATGTGTGACATACATGAAATGCTGGAAACATTCTGTACATGGTAAGAAGGGTTTAATTCCTTTGCTTATCATTGAACATAGAATTCTGTTACAGCAAAACTCACTGTCAATGTTCACGTAGGTCAAAAGTAAAATCATGTCCCCGGAAACCTACTTAACTGCAGAGAATGGTTCACCAGCCAGGGGCTGAGGAACCCCCCGCACCCCAAGTCCTTTACCACATCTGAGTAACAGGCCTTTACAGCATAAATATAACCAAGACCGCGCCTGGGCGTTGCCTCGTAGTCAGCAAGGTCAGAGAGTCCTTGGGACACTCAGGAGGGAAGTGGAGACTTGGTGAACTTGAGTAGAGGAGGTGGAGACCTGGCATCTCTCAGATCGAGGCCCTGAGCCCCTTTGACAACATGGGAAAGAAAGGTAGAACTCATGGTCATAAGCCAGCTCGAAAAGGGATACTTGTGTATAGCTTTGGGAAGCCATAGTATTATTTTTTTTGAGGTTTAACTTCTAGTTACAGACAGGATACTCTACCACATTGTGAAGAGATGGCCCCCCTATTCCCTAATATATCAACAAATGAAAGGACATAAGCTCTGTGGTCATCTGGATAAGATGAAAAAAATTAATTTTGATCACCTGATTCTATGCTCCAAGAATACCCCTCGCCCTTTTTCCCCCCAAGTGAGGGAAGGGCAGAAGACCACAGTGTGTGTGTGTGTGGGGGGGGGGTGTGGTGAAAGCTGCATGTTATTTGATATCCTAGAACTTTCTGGAAATGGGGTGATAGGGGAGAGTGTTGCTGCTTCTTTCAAGGGTAGACCATTGACCTTTCTGAGTCTCACATTTTTTTATGCTGGTATTTTCAATGTAATAATAGCTTCCCTGAGTTCTTTTCTTGGCTCGTTTTAATAGAAAAGCTACTTAATCGATTCTGCTGCTCTTTGAACCGAGCCACCAGCTATTGTATAGATTCCGTGTAACCAAGTCACCGTCCGCCCACCGCCGTACGTCATCCCGGGCCAACCACGCAGGAGCTTACATGACAGGCTGCACAGCTCCGGGAACAGCCCCAGCCAGATGCAGCTCAACGGCACCGAGTCTTCACCCAATGCCATTTCACTGCCGCCCTCCTCTCTGTGTTCTGTCAGATTCTTGGGCCGCAGGCTCTACGTTTTCACGACTTCTAAGTTTAATCTTACTTTATGGTAAACATGGGTCTGTACTTGATGGGGTTTTTAATGTTCATAAAACCACCTCACCCCAGATCTTGTTTCTTTTTCGACTGGAGAGGATCTCATATAAGCAAACAAGGAAGAAAGACTCAGGGGGGAGAAGAGGAACAGCTGGCACAGAGTGCGTGCCGGGTACCGGGTCAGGACTCAGTTTCCCTGCGCTGTCTCTGTGTTCCTCAGCCAGCCTCACCCTGAACTCGGGAACCCAGATCTCAGACGGGGATCCGCACTCCGTACAGCCCTTCCTCGGGGCTCTTCTCTCTACACTGGTGATGTCATACATGTTCTCTCTTCTCAAACCCCAGTTCCTTCCCCTGTGTTCACCCTCAGCTGATGACCTTGCTCACACTGAATGAGAACGTTGAAGGGATCAGGTGGAGCAAACCTCACCCAGACACCAAGCTCCAGACCTCCCTCCATTTGTACCACTGTCCTTTGCCTTGTTGTTAAAATAGATGAATTATCCCAGTTTTCTGCTTCTCTCTCAAGGAAGTTGCATTTATAATCTCAATCTCTCTCTCTCTCTCTCTCTCTCTCTCTCTCTCTCTCTCTCTCTCTCTCTCATTAAATCCACCAGGATGCAACTATTCTCCAGAACAGACATGGGCAAACTACGTTCGGCTGTTCTATCCGGCCCGAGGAGCCGAAAGAGCGGAGGGTTCTCTTGCTCTCCCCTCCGCTCCTTCCCCAGCAGCCCAAGATGAGAGTGCCAGCATGGTCAGGTTGCTTTTGTTCCGGCCCTCTGGTCCGGTTTAAGAACCCATTGTGGCCCTCGAGTCAAAAAGTTTGCCCACCCCTGCTCTAGAATCTTCCATCTTAAGAAAGACAAAAACCAAAGCCTCCCGTGGTCCTATCTCCTTTCCTTGCTAGGACTCATTCCTCCCCAGCCCTCCAAGCAAGCCTCTGTCTCCACTGCTGCGCTGAGGCCATTCATGCCACGTTTCCTTGACCTCCCTATTGCCAATCCAGTGCCACGCGCTGTTCTTACCTTACTGGACCCCTCCGCAGCACCGCATGAGGCGAACGACCCCTTTCTTCTCTTGGCGCCGATGACAGCACACTCTCTGGGCCTTTTTCCGTGTCATTGATCAGACTGTTTCCAACCCTTTGGCTGGCTCCTTGTCTGCTCCCACTGTGCCAATGCAGTGGTTCAAACAGGAGGGAAATCGGGGGATGGCAGTGGCCTGGAAGCCAAGGAAAAGAAGTAGGCACCCCAGGGGTGGGTGAGGAGCGGTTGGTAGTCAGCAGAGGGGACGGTTCTGGACATAAGTGCACTCAGTGGCGTCATGGTGTCAGCAGGAGGCGTCAGAGCCGAAACAGAGGGGGCAGTTTTCAAACGTTCATGAGATCAGGAAGGATCTCAGCTCATTTCTACTTGGGTTACATGGTTGCAATAAGTTATGAGCAAAAAGGAAATGAATTAGAATTTCTCTTTGAGCTTAAAAAAAATAGGAAGTTATTCTTCACAAAAAACATCTTTGGGAAACGGGTAGGACAAGGAGACTGTAAGAAAATCAGTATAAAATAGGTTTTCAATCACAGTTGACTTACAATATTGGTGTTTTAGGTGTACAACACAGTAATAAAATATTAAATTAAGTAAAAAAAAAAGTCTACTCTTTAATTCAGATCACCTTAATTCCCTTTGCGGATCAGGCCTCTTTAATAGTAATAATAATAATGCTCCTTAATCAAAACATGAGGATTTGCAGAGCTGTCAGTAACAGAACAGATTTTAGAGGGCAATGTCATTGCTCTTGGAGTATAATTCCACAATTAAAAATAAAGGACCCTGCCGAAACCGGTTTGGCTCAGTGGTAGAGCGTCGGTCTGCGGACAGAATGGTCCCAGGTTCGATTCCGGTCAGGGGCATGTACATTGGTTGCGGGCCAATAGGAGGTGTGCAAGAGGCAGCCGGTCGATGTTTCTCTCTCATCGATGTTTCCAGCTCTCTGTCCCTCTCCCTTCCTCTCTGTAAAAAAGCAATAACATATATTTAAAAAAAAAATAAAATAAAAATAAAGGACCCCAGGCAGTGTAACAGGCAATATCCTCAATAGCATTTTTCTTGGTAACTTCAGAAAGGGATTTCATGTGGTGTGTAGTTTTTTTTTTTTATTTAAATAGATGATAAAGAATGAAGACCTTCACCCTCTTAGAAACGGTTGTGTATTTGTTAAAATGACCCAGTCACAGAAACCAAATCTGGCTTTTCAAAATAAACACATTATTTTCGATGTAATTGCTGTAATTAGCCTGAGGGAACACCACTGACCATTAGCAGGAAAAACACAGATGGAAGGAGGTTCGTTTTCATGCATGTGCTAGGATGTCGTGCAAACGCCAATGGTTAACTATAACCCAGCCGCCCTGTGTGCAGCCGGAATGCCGAGTTACAAATAACGGTGGCGATGGACAGCCAGGTCCCGAACGACCCCTTTTAGTTTCTCAGAACGACCACGTCAGGTGTCTTCCAGGGTAGCTAATTAAAACATGTGGAGGTGCAGAATCAGTTCAAACAAAAATTTGAGCCAACTTCAGAGCAAAAGCAAGAGCTACTATATCCCATATCCATTCCACCGTGTCAGCTAACGGAGCTGCCCCTGACCCAGCAGCCCTGGTGAGAAACCTGGGGGCCTTTTGGCCCTCTCCTGCCCTCCTTCCTTCCCTTTCTGCGAGGCCTCAAGGTGCCTGCTGTTGAGGATCACCTACCTGCTCATTGTTGCTGTGGGCCTGGGGAGAGACGTGGTTAGGGGGTTCCCCAGAGAAGACCGTGACCCCAGGACACATGCCGAGGCGGGGGACATGAGACAATGATGGGAGTTGACGTCACGAGAGTGGCGCCAGTGAACACATAGGTTAGCACTGTGGGTACCCGGGCCTCGGCTCTTCGGGGGACTCTCAGAGGGACCCCACTGAACTACCTTGCTCACAGTGTGGCCAGCAGCCCTGGCATCGGCCGGGAGCTTGTCAGAAATGCCACGTCCTGGGCCCCAGCCCAGGCCTGCTGAATCAGAACATTAAAGTTTGAGAGACATGGTCTTAAGTCTTTCATCTTCATCAAACATGATAGCTTTGATATAAAACAAATTTTTCTCTATTTTAGGACTTGATTCCAACAAACCGGATCCATCTGAATAGCCTCTTTGAGGTTTCCAGTGTTTGAAGTGGGTATTCAAGCTTTCCAGTCCTTAGCGAGCTCTTTAAAATGCAACTCTGTTTACCTGCACTCTATCATAATTACAGCTCGGCTGCAGAGACCAGAAGGCTCACGCAACCAACTGTTCTGTCACATGCAAATTTTGTATGGGAAATACTTCTGGGAGAAAAATAGAGCGGCCATCATGCGAGAAGTTATTTTTAAAGAACTATACCAAATGTCTCCTGTACTTGAAAGTTTTCTCCAACATTTCAATGAATAGAGGAACCTTTGTGGAAGGTCAACACGAGCACACACTGAGATAGATGCCCTGCCCAAAATGTAGCCAAAGCTTCATACATAGATTCTGAAACACCAAAAATAAATAGCACAATGTTTGTTTATATCAGGGGTGGGCAAACTTCTTCACTCGAGGGCCACAACGGGTTCTTAAACTGGACCAGAGGGCCAGAACAAAAGCAGCCTGACCATGCTGGCACTCTCATCTTGGGCTGCTGGTGAAGGAGCGGAGGGGAGAGCAAGAGAATCCTCCGCTCTTTCGGCTCCGCGGGCCGGATAGAACAGCCGAACGGGCCGGATCTGGCCTGCGGGCCGTAGTTTGCCCACGGCTGGTTTATATACACCACTGACACCTGGGTCTACTTTTGATACTCGCCTTCATTTCATCTCTAACACAAGGGACTACACTAACTTTTCAGGTAGTATTGCTGCATAACAACAAGCCACCCCAAATTTCGATGGTGTAATAAAGCAGTGACTTATTCTTGTTCACGTCTGCAACTGAGGCGGCTGTGCTATCTCAGCTGGGCTCGCTGAGCTTGGCTGCAAGCTGCATCTTGAGTCTGGGTCTGGTCCTTGGACCAGTGGGCTCCCTGGGTCAGCCATGTTCTCATGGTGAATGGCAACAAGTGGACAAACCCAACTCCATCAACATATTTCAAGCCCCTTATGTACCTCTTCTTCCAACATCTCATTCGCTAGAGCAAGTCACATGGCCAAGTCCAACCAAGGGTTGGAGAATACTGTGGTCTGAAGGTCTGTGTCCCTCCATCATTCACATGTTGACACCTAATCCCTAAGGTAATGACGTTGGGAGGTGAGGCCATTGGGAGGCGATAGGTCCAGAGGGCTCCTCCCTCATGCTTGGGGTAAGTGTCCTATTAAAGGAGGCCCCAGCAGGATCCCTTGAGCTCTTCCACTATGTGAGGCAACAGTGTAGGTCGGCAGTCTGCAACAGGTTTTACCGGGTTCCCGCCAGCACCCTGATCTTGGACTTAAGAACTGGGAGAAATAAATTTCTGTTGTTCATGAAGTGCCCAGTCTGCGGTATTTTGTTACAGCAGCCTGAACAGGCTAAGACAAAGAAGTGCGCTCTACCAGCCATAAAGGCAAGTGGCATGGTCAAGCCCGGCTTCGGTGGGGCGGGGCAGTGCACTTCTCTCAGAATTAGGGGGTCAGAGGGAGCGGATATCGGAAGAACAACAATCTTGTCTACTAACGATAGAAAAACTGAGGCAAAGCAATTTGTTTAATAAGTCATGGTGCTGATATTTAAGTGATTTTCTTATCCTAAGAGGAAAAGGAGGACACAAGCGTTGAGTATCTATAGTTACCAAACATTCTGCTGAGGGAGGGTTTCTCATGTGCTATTTCATTCAACCTTTCACAAGGCCATGAGGAAGGGATCTGTGACCCCATTTTACACATGAGGTGATTGGCGGCAGAGCTGCTAACTAGAAAGTCTAAGAGTGGGGCCTAGTTTTTTTTTCTTCTTGCAGCTTCTATGCTTTGAATATTGGGTCACATTTGTGTGTGTGTGTGTGTGTGTGTGTGTGTGTGTGTGTGTGTGTGTGTGTGATGGAAAACCAAGCACTTATTTCTTAGGGGAAGACATTATGTTTACACCGTTCCTTTTTACCCAGAGGCAAGCAGAGCTGTATATATTTTTTAGCCTAGCTTCGATCACTCTTGCTACTCAAATTGTTGACACAAATGGATTCTCTAGAACACTCAGGTGGTCCATGCAGATTGGTTGCTCAGAGCATGCTTTCGGGGCTTCTGGGTTAGAGAGGCTGAATGCTCAGGTACCTTGAGGACAACTAGTCGCTCTTTACTGCCTCGCTACCTTATGGGGATGGGGATGTGGAGTCGGAAGATGGCGAAATCAGGAATTCTGGCCAAGAAATGCTGCCTGGGGAGGATTTCAGATGGGTCTACTGACACTGTCTTCCCCACCTCACCCACCTGAAATGCCCTGTCCACTTCAGTGTGAGCCTGCTTGTCAGGAGTGGTTAGCAAACATTGTGTCAGGCACGTTATCGGCAGTGCAGAGAAAGGAGGCTTTCACTCACACATTCATCTCAGGTTAGTGGAGGGTTCCTGTTCCTACCCGGGGATGGCGGGGGACAGTGTCTGGCTTCAGTGTTCTGGACGGGCCAGACACAGAGGAGCGGCAACTGCCCTGAGCCTGTGCAGGACCCCAGGGGGGGTTCCTGACCTGCTTCCCGCTCAGCCAGAGTCCCAGCAGAGACTGGCAGGGACTTCTCCACTATGCCCAGGCTCACCTCCAGGGAAGTTCTTAATCTTAGTACGACTGACATTTTGAGTTGGATGGTCTGTGTTGTGGGGGGCTGTCCTGCACACTGTAGGGTGTTTAGGAGCATCCCTGGCCACTAGCCACTCTATGACCCCTCCGTGATGTGGCGATCAAAAGTGTCCCCTACGAGGCACAATCACACTGCCACTCCTGTGCCCTCACTCCGATCCCCTGGTCTTACTTGGGTGACCACTCAGTAGAGGTGATTGCTGGGAGTTCTGTTCTTGGGAGGACAAGCCACGGAGAGGTGACTGGAAGGACTGGGGTGCGGGGCAACGTGACCGTGAGTGTTGGCCCCTCTGGTGACTATCCATTGACTTCTTCCCCTAGCCCCTCTTCTCTCCCAGCCTTTCCTAAGCAAAAAACAAGCAAACAAAATCACATACCTCCAGACATTATTTTCATAAATGACTTTACTTCTTTATCATTTCTCTTGACAGTAATTCTCGGCAATGTGCATATAACATGAAGGCAAGCATAACTTTCAGAAGTCATCAAAGAAATGGTCCTGTCATCCTCATTTTCTCCAACCATTAAAATATTTTCATTTATAAAAATTAATCTAAATATAAATATTGACACTGAAGATCAAAATCACTTGATGACAAAATAATTCTTCTGGAACTGTAACATATACTTATGGTTTTTAATAGTAAATTAAATCTTTGCACTTATTTTTTTGGCACAAGGAAACCTTTATAAAAATTCAAAAGCCATACAGCAGGCTTCTTCTTTTTCCTTTTTTTTTTTTTGCAAGGCTCACACAGTACACATTTTCGTCAAGGAAAACTGAATATTTTAACACTGTAACACAACAATCGCTGCTTTTCGTGCCTCCGAAAGAAAAACGTTCTATTTGGAACCACATCTTTTTTTGTTGTGTTTTTCAAATTGGAATTCGTTTGCTTTAGACCATACCCACAGAACGAAAGACCAAAGATTTACTTTACTTCGAAGGCATTATTTCTGTGGGAGAAGACATACACAGCATCAGCAAGAGTAATTGTTGGAAGATAGTTAGACCCCCATCAGGAATGCGCCACCACGCACACTTCAGCAGTAAGTCAGGTCGGGAATGTGCCTACCAGCGAGAGAGCAGAGACTTGGAAACAACACGGAGACAGAGGGAGGCTCGTCAGCGTGAGGCCTTCTAATTACACTCGGCTCCCAGGCGTGACTTTGCAAATTAATGTCTATGGCCCTCAGTCTCCAAATCTAAAAATTGGCGATACCTACTGAATAGGGTCGCTCTAACGATTCAAATGAGAAGAAAGAATAATAAACATTGGCCATACTGTTCCCTTGCCTCCCATCTTTGCCTTCTTCCTTAGATTCAGAATACATCAGCAGAATGATCCATCGAGTGACACTCCAGTCCCATTTGCTTTCATAAACACAGTCTACTTAGCCGTGCATTTGAGACCTGAAACGTAGAGTTAGTGTCAACGCTGTGTCCATTAAATTCACAGTCTGTCCTGTGCGTTTTCTGGCTATTCCTTAACTACTTTTGTCTTTACTTCGGTCATTTTACTACTTCGGCTGAATATTTATTGGGAAGTGAGTTTTGGAGGACAATGTTTTCTCCTGTGGCTACAATCTGCGACAAAGCATTGAGCCCCACCGCATTCAGAGGCGGTCATCGCTAACCCGTGTCACGTTGGTTCTGGACAGTGCCCTAAAGTTAAGCTAGTGGTGGGCTTTCTCAAGGCCCTCTCCACTCCAGAGTGGGGGAAGTCTCAAGAAGTCCCAAGGAAGAACCTAAATTCTCAATGAGCCATAGTTTCAAACGGGCCTGGGCATGGCATGGGCGAGGCAGAGCGTTCTATTCTGTGGCTGGTGATGGCGAAGCAATGGCAATGGCTGGCGGTGCGGTGGGCTGGGGGCCTAGCAGGGAGGAGGTGGCTGAAGGGAGACCTGCATCCTTGATGGGCGAGCACTCTCCCGTTGGGACAGACCCTAGTGCTCATACAGGGGCATCTTCATCTTTCCCCTCAGCATTTGCAAGGTTGAGAGAGATGAATAAGCATTGATAATGAATTAAATGAAAATTCCCATCTCCCTCCCCTCCACCCCCACCCCCACCCAACCATTTTTCTTTGGACAAATTGTTGATATGTCATTCTGGTTGAATCGAAAGGATTAAAAAAAAAAAAAACAATCACAAAGACGACACTCAGCAAAGCAGACGGACATGATGCGTTTTTGGACGTGGAGCTCTGCTGTGGGAACCAGCATCTCGGTGTTCTGTCCCGGCTTCCCCCGGGAGCCTGAGGCAGAGAGCGGGCAAGGCCGCCATGCCGATGTCTGGGCCCGCTCTCTGGGTGAGGTATCAGGACAGCCCTGGGCACTGCGGCTCCCCAGGCCCTCTCCTCAGGTGGAGATCCATCCAGTAGTCAATGGCTGTTGGGTCAAGGCACTGTCGTGTACGCCGGAGGCAGTGGGTCACTGGCAGTGGAGCTCCGTGGCACTAATACATCACAGCGGATTCCAGGGTGGGCTCCTGGGGCGACACAAGGAGCACACGGTCAGCCACGTGGCAGAAGGGAGGCGAGGCGATGGGAAAGGGCCGCTGCTTTTTGATGTCATGGAAGGTATTCGTGCTCACTGACCAGTTAAATGGTTCACGATATTTAAAAATTGGTGCATTTTTACCACCTGAAATTTATTTGGGTATATGGACTACTAGGGGCAAGTTGGTGCCCTTCCCATTACCATCTCCTTTGGCCAGGTTCCCAAGCACATTAAATAAAATCTATACCTTCCCTACTAGTTCCTACTGCTTTGAAAGACTCACATAACATATTTTCTGTGTGCCTGCACTATATCTGAGCTTTCTATTCTATTCCATTCATCACTAATTTCTTTATAGAAGCAATTTTCTACCATTATGCAGCAAGGATTTTTAAAACATGCAATCCCTAAATATTTAGTCATGGGCGCTGACCGCCCTTCCATTAGATCCGTGGTGGGCAAACTGTGGCTCTTGAGCCACATGCGGCTCTTTGGCCCCTTGAGTGTGGCTCTTCCACAAAATACCACGGCCTGAGCAAGTCTATTTTGAAGAAGTGGCATTAGAAGAATAAACTTCTAAAGTTTAAAAAATTTGGCTCTCAAAAGAAATTTCAGTCGTTGTACTGTTGTTATTTGGTTCTGTTGACGAATGAGTTTGCCGACCACTGCCTTAGTTTGTCAAATAAAAAATGATAACAGCCAATATAACAATAGCCATCCAGTGTGATGGATCAAAATTATACCTATTTTTTGGTCTGATTGGCAAAATATATATATATTTGATATGTTGCAGAATTTGAATAATTAGTTTATGTGTGTCTTAAGATGAAAAAGGTTGAAAATTACTACTTTACAGCTTTTAATTTGTTGAAAAATCACTTTAACTTTGCAAAATGATTTTGACTATCCTTTCTGATTTATTCCTATGTGAACTTTAAAAAAGTCACATTGAGATTTTTGAGAACTGGATTAAACCATAAATTAATTGGAGAAATGACTTTTCTTATTAAACTATTGATGTGACTTATATTGCATGGGAATTAACTGTTCCTTCAAAATTTATCAGCTAAATCACTTGGCCAGAGAATCTTTTTTTGAAGGTTTAATCAATTTAAAAATTTTATTTCTTTAATTATTTTTCACTAATATTCTGATTTTATTAGAATTAAGACTTTAAAATTTATTAACATAGATTTACATCACATATATTTAAAAGTTTACATTTCTTTTATAGTCTCATGTTTTTATTTATTTTTTTCTTGATTTGGCTTACAAAGAAATTCTATTTTACATTTTTTCCAAAGGACAAACTCTTCAATTATGATAATTTCTATAGTTCTCTGGTTTTAATTGGTTTTTGTATTTATCGCATTTATCTTTGATGTCTGAAATTCAATGCCTTATTTCATTAGTTTTGCTTCTTCCTTCTTTACTAACAAAGAAAACATTTAATATTATAAATATGACTAGTGTAGTTTTATACAGATCCCATCTGTTTCAATATATGTAAAGTTTCCATGTCCTAAGTGCTCTGTGGATTTACTTTTCTCTTTAGTTCATAGTTCCTTGGAAATGTGTGTGTGTCAGAGTGTGCACATGTGTATGTTTGTATAAACGTATAATTGTGCATACTTTATAAATCAAAATAGGGTTTTTGTTTACTTTTACTTTCGTTCTAATTTTCTAGATTTGCCCTGTCCAATATGGTAGCCACTAGCTACCTGTGGCTGTTTACATTCAGGTTAACTAAAAATTAAATGAAAATGTAAAGATTAGTTCCTCCAAGGCAGTAGCCATAGTTCCTCCAAGGCAGAAGCGCTCAGTAGTCACGTGTGGCTACCACATGTGGCCTTTCCATTATTTTAGAAAGTTCTACTCAACAGTGTACTGTTCTAGATTATTTTTGTCATCCGGGTCACAGCAGGTAGTTTTATACTGACTACTTTTTGGAATTTTTTTGAGATTTTCTTTGTAACTCATATAAAAATCAGCTTTTATAAATGGCCCATCAGTGGCTGGAAAGAAAGTGAACCTTCTGAAAAGTATACAGTTAATAAATATCTTTTAAAAATATATTTTATTGAATTTTTACAGAGAGGGAGGGAGAAGGATAGAGAGTTAGAAACATCGATGAGAGAGAATCACCGATCAGCTGCCTCTTGCACACCCCCTACTGGGGATGTGCCTGCAACCAATGTAAATGCCCTTGACTGGAATTGAACCTGGGACCTTTCAGTCCGCAGACCGACACTCTATCCAACTGAGCCAAACCAGTTTCAGCTAAATAAATATCTTAATTAAGGGAATTTTCAAGTCACCCACCATGGGATAATAAATTGTCTTGCTCTATTGTTTGCCAAAGCAAGGATGGCTCATGAGTTGTCAACTTTATTTCTCCAAAATGAAAACACCCTCCTTCCTTGTCTTCTCCGCAAATGCTTCTTGTCTTAAACTCCACTCACTTTGCTTGAAAGTAGTATTTCCATTTTTGTTTGCATTTCTTTAGTAAATACTGTCCATGTTTTCATGTTTAACTTGTTATTTAAAGGTAATTTACTGTAAGAAATAATTTATTAAGGTGAAATTCACATAAAATTGACCCTTTGGGAGTGAACAATTCCGTGGCGTTTGGTATGTTCACAGTGTGTGCCACCACCACCTCTGTGCTTTCAAAGCTTCCCCTGGCTGTAAAGTAAGGCCTCTCCCTACTGAGCAGCTGCTTCCTCCCCCCGCCCCAGCAGCCCCTGGCAACCACCGATCTACGCTCTAGCTCCATGAAAGGTAATTTATTTTTAACCACCTGATTTATAACAGGTTTCTTCCCCGGCCCTGGTGGTCTGCCCTTTTAGTGTAATAATGAATCTGTTAGCTCTTTGAAGAAACGGCCAGCAGCAAGGTAATTGGACTCTGAAAGGTCAGGGGTAACGGCTGGTCTCAGAAGGAGAGGCACTGGGCTGCACGCGGCCGTGGGCGCCTAAAGATGCAGTGGTTGGAATTCTAAATGGCGTGGCCAGCATTGCGCCATTATCCGTGACCTGGTGCTGCGCTCAGGAGACAGGAGACGAGGAGGAAGAGGGCGGTGAAGGGAGTGACAGGTGGTGTATGAAAGGCCAAAGGTTATACTTGTCCTTGCTTTGGTTTTGTCACTCTAGACACTGTCTGCCCACGGCATAATGGGACTGCTGAGGCAGATTAGCTGGACCGTCACATCCCTCATAAGTAGCATCAAGCATTTGCCAAAATTTCAACGCATATTTTGGTGTTTAGGCAAATAATCTATATGACCTCCAGGATTTGTGCAAATTTATCTTCTGTCCCTTTCTTTGTCTCATTTAGGGGCAGTTGCTACCTTTTTTTTCAGGACCTTCGTGGCTAATGGAAAATTTAAGGAAGGGTGAGTAATGGCTCAAAAACAGCATAAAAACTCCTGCACACCTCAACCCGACCTTACATTCATGTGCCCACATTTTCCTTTCTCTTATATCAAAATTGGTTCCTGCGAGGAGGTGGATATGCAGTTGCGAGGCTGTATCCATACACCTAAGAGTTTGGCAATGCCCGACAGGGTGGTCGTCACCTCTCTCAGATCCCCATCACCCCCACCAACAGGCCTCTAGACCGCGCAGAAAGAAGGGGTCTTGGGGGCTCAACCAGGGAAGCTGCAGCCAGAAGGGCTACAGACGGAGGTACCACCTCCAGGGAGAGAGATGGGCTTTAGGACAGAGATGACGTTTACCAGCAAGTCCTTGGTGGTGCTTTTCCTGTTTGTCGAGGAGCCTCGGAGAATGAAGTTGCGGTTGAATGTTTTTGTGTTGGTCACTGAAGATACCTCCATTTTTTCAGCTAAAAGGAAACAAATGAGAATGTCATCCAGCGCTGGACTGACTGTTAAGGGGGAAAGACCAAGGGCCCAGATTATCCAGGCTTGTGCTCTGGACTAAGAATCTCATTCTGGTCCGAGGGTCTGACCGTGGCTTTGCGTTGATTTTTCATAATGAACCAAAGAGGGGATCGTTAGTAGCTTTCTGGGAACAGGTAGCTTAGAGATCATCTAATGTAGTTCATAAATTCTTATTTGCCATTCGGAAATATAAAATCCTCTAAAACGTGCGTATGTTTATAACGTTGGAGCCAAAATTATCTGGCCAAAATGTAACTTGAATGGACATGCGGCCCTTTATAGTCCTTGTCCACCCCACTGAGTGTGAACACTCTCACGCCTTCTTGCCAGGATATTGGTGTGTTTATCAGCTGCTGCCCGACATCATGGCTGGGTGTGCATGTGGGTGGGTGGGAAGGCTGTTATAAGATATACAGTATACACATCATATTACCTTTCTTTTTTAACTTCTCAATTACAGCTTACACGTCATTTTATTCTGTATTAGTTTCAGATGTACAGCATGGTAGTTAGAAAATCGTGTACTTTTCAGAGTTCCCCCGATGCTTCCAGTACCCACCTGGCCCCACACATAGTTATCACGACATTATTGACTATATTCCCTAGGCCGAGGTCTACATCTGTGACTACTCTGTACCTACTAATTTGTATTGCTTAATCCCTTTACCTTCTCCACTCCGCCTTCCACCCCCCTCTGAAACACATACTGACCTAAGGCTTTCAAACAAGGTGTCATGGATCTATAATACATTTTAATTGTATAAGTTTTGGTGGGCTATAGTCATTCAATAACTGTCTCACAATGAATGGCGGAAAAAGACTTTAAAATGTATCTGCTGACTTCCTCCTCTTCTAATTTGTCGATCTAGGATTTCTACTTTGGTATCATCGTCATCATCGTGTGCCTCCTGAATCCAGAGAAGTTGTTGAAATTGTCCAGGATAAGGGTGAGACACCTGGCATCACTAGATCCCCTTCCACGTTAGATGCTCTGGGTGCCTTGCCCACATCTCCCTGACAGTCGCTAATCCAGCACCTTCTGACACATCCTATGCAAGCGCTGCCACTCTCCGGTGCCCATGCACGGGGCAGGTCAGAAGTACCAGGAAGCTAATGCCTTGCAGGAGTCACCTTCAGCCAGTGATGATGGGAGTTGAAATACCTCGTCTTTATACGCTTTGGGCAAGAAACTCCGAGGTGCGGTCAGCACCGTCTCCCGGAAGTCCCAGCAGTACGCAGTACCCTGTGTGGGCTCACCTTTCTTCTCCGAGTCGTTTCTCCCTTCCCCACAAGTGCTTACTGCAGTCACCTCCAGATAAACTACTTCCACTCACATCCTTGTCCCAGGGTCTGCTTCTTGGGGGATCCAAGATGAGAAAGACCCTCCACAAGAGCAACTCCCGGTGAGAACTTCCCATCGGATCTGGTCCTCGAACTCAGATTTCTGAGTTACTCAGAGTGAGAGAGTCATGCTCTATTCTTGGTTGCTTTGTGGTTTGAATTTAGCTTACCTCTCACCGGTGGAGCAGGCAGTTTCCTCCTCTGCTGTCTTGATGTGTCTATTGTTTGTACCTACAAACAAGAACGTAGCAATCAACACACCTTCTCAAAGCCAGAAAACGTTATCTTCTAAATTTTCCAGATTTTCCACAGGGGTGAGGGACAAACGCACCTGGTTCCTTTGCTTCTGATCCCGTTTCCTGGTGAGGTGCACACACGGTGCGATGTTGAGTCCCGCAATGGTCAGGGCCGAAATCCGGCGCTCGATATCAGAAATCTTAATGGAGCAGAAAGACAGAATCAGCAGGAAGAAAGCACAGGTGGGAGAGTCTTTGTTAAAAGTATTATAAATCAGTAAAGAATAAATTTGCTTTGCTCTGTCTGATATGGCGCAGTTGGTTGAGCGTCAGCCCATGCACTGAGAGGTCACCAGTTCAATTCCCAGTCAGGGCACATGTCCGGGTTGCAGGTTTGATCCCCAGTAGGAGGTGCGCAGGAGGCAGACAATTGATGTTTCTCTTCCTCTCCCTCCCCCCTTTCTAATAAATAAAATCATTTTTTTTTTTAAAAAGAACAAATCTGCTTTGATATATGCTCATTTTTTCATTCAACTTCTACCAAGCACTTCTCTCTCTACTGCTTTAGTGAGAAAATAAAACACGGGCTATTCTCTGTAAGTTTACATTTCTAGTTGGTGGCTCTAGAGCTTGTCAGCCATGTCAGAGTTCCCCTAGGGATACATGGGAGCCCCTGGCCCGTTGGAAAGTCTGGCTGGGGGAGGCTTCCACGGGAGGGAACCCTTGATGTGAGCTTTGGAAGGCAAGTGTGATGTATAGCCCAGCTTCGTTTTCCCATGGCATCATGAATCCAAAACCACGGCTCTGAGTTTTAGGAGGGATCCCCAGTAACTCCCAGCTCAAGTCCATTTCCTCTATCGAGAAACTCTGTCCTCTCGTTGGGCATATAACATTGGAAGGTCAGAAGGGCCCACTCAGTGCCAGAAAGAACCTGGTCCATCCCTGTCCCCAGGATAAAGGAGACACAGTCCCTACTCTTAGGAAATGGCATTATTATGTGCTGTCACCATGCTAAGAGTGCTTCATTCATGAACTCATTCATAATCCAGGGACACAGGAAACCATTCCTTGGTTTTATAGATGAGGAAGCCATGGCTCAGAGGGATAAGTAACACACCCGCCATCTCACAGCTGGTCTGGGGCAGACACTGGAATCGATGCCAGTGTTTCTGCTCTTGCCACATTCTCAGAGGCCGTGCCAAGGCCGGCATGGGAGGCACAAGAAGGGGCAGGAGAAGACTGGCAGAGTTGAGGGAGGAGGTGGGGATCATGGTTGACCTGCTGAATGGTGCAGACAGTGGTGCTGGGGCATGAAACAAGTAACCTGAACTCAGGCCCAGCAGCCACGTGAGTGCTCCACCTCGAGGTCCCCATCGCCTTCCCCATCCCTCAACGTGTTGGTGCCGCTCAAGACAAGCTCTAATTCTACTGCCATTTACTTTGGACAAAGCTTACTGAGACAGGTGCTGTAAGAAGTGCAGAGAGAAGGACTAAAAAGTCAAAAAATTTGGGAGATGCTTCTTTTAGCCCCAAGAAGGGGCTCCCTTGGTCAGAAAGACGAGGAGGTAGGTGAAGGCCAAGCCCGTGGCAGCTGGAGAAAGAATGCAAGGATAGCTGTCCTGCAGCCAGCCACCAGGGGGCGGCGGTGCAGCCCCTGTCCCAGCCGGCTCCCAGAGGCTTCCTGTCTGATCCTCCAAGTTTCACTGAGAGCTGCACTGCTCTGGTTTACAGTCCAGTAAGTTGCACAAGCCTCAGAGAGGTTGCAGGCTAAACCTTTATCGGTCATTTGCAACTGGTGTGGACTAGGGTTTTGTAGAGGGCCTTGCTTCCAGCGCCTTGGGAGACAGCTCAATGGGAGAGCAAACTGCTGACCTGATTTGCTCACTACCAGGTTCCTGATAAGAAGGGGTTAATTTTTCAAGTTTTAATCCATAGGGCAAAGGACAAAAAGAGAGAACTACTGAGGGTTGATTTTTGCCTATATCTATCCGTCCATCCATCCATCCATCCATCCATCCATCTAGTTATATTCCACTGTACGCCTAAGACTGCATGCCTAATAACTCTTCAACTTGATAGAAGAGGAGTTTCCTGCTTTGAGTTTCCTGGGAGCCAAAGCGAAGAGGTCAGTGTAGGAGCCTGTGTCCATAAGATAAAGACCAGGAATTGCTTTTCCTGACACTAGGAGTTAAGAGAGACTTTCTCCAGGACCGCCCCCACCGTGACCCTGTCTAATGCAGAGGACAGCTTCCTTAGGCCAGCCCTGGGCACAGAGTAAGGCAGACTGAACATTAGCTATTAATAACAACATTGTAAAATTCAGACACGAATAATAAACTAATAGGCACATTCAAACATAGGATATTTTGGATTCCAGGGTTTCCTGCCATAAAATTTGGTTCCGATAATTTAAGCCTAGGAAAATTTGGAAGTAGGAGTAACTAGTTATTAGAACAAAACCATCCCAAACACCCATAAATAATATTTCTTCCCGCTAAACCCTAACCCTAAGTGGCATAGGTTTTATAGAGAAGTCTGATATATTATCACGGCTATAGTTTGGGCAAAGGAAGGCTGCACTTTAAAAGGAATCCACCCTGGCCGAAACCGGTTTGGCTCAGTGGATAGAGCGTCGGCCTGTGGATTGAAAGGTCCCGGGTTCGATTCTGGTCAAGGGCATGTACCTTGGTTGCGGACACATCCCCAGTAGGGGGTGTGCAAGAGGCTGCTGATAGATGTTTCTCTCTCATCGATGTTTCCAGCTCTCTATCCCTCTCTCTTCCTCTCTGTAAAAAATCAATAAAATATATATTTTTTAAAAAAGGAATCCACCCTGAAGGATCATATGCAGGCAACTGAGCTGAGAATGCAGCAACTGAGAGATATCAGGACTTCGAAATGATTCCTGTGGACTATAGGGTGCTCTCTCCTTTTGCCCGGCGACCTCCCGTCTGGGCAGAGAGGAGCGCTCTTACCTGGAGCTCAGCGTGGTGGACCTGGGCGGCAGCCGTGGCCACCTGGTCCTCCAGATCTGCCAGTTCGGTCTCATCGGTGCCGCCGTGGATGCAGCGGGCGGCGTCCTCCAGCTCACTCAGCTGGCCTTCCAGCCCGTACACGGTGCCTGCCGCCAGGTACACCTGCAGGGGACGCACAGCGGTGAGCTCGGCTCTGCGGACCCACGACAAAGCTAGAGGCCAGACGGCCCATCTTTTACTCCGCGTCCCCAGCCTTCCTGGCGCCGGGCTGGCACAGACACCGGCTAGACAGGCACTCGCAGCTAAGGTGGTGGCGCCGGCAGGGCAGTGATGACGATGAGGATGACACGACACATGCCTATTGAGCCAAGTGCTGAGCCAAGGGCTTTGTGTGACTTATTTAATGCTCATGGCATGAGCCCTGGAGGGAGGCACTAGTACCATCGCTGCATGAGAGGTGAGAGCATTGTGTCCTAGACGTTCAGGGATTTTCCCAGGTCTGTGAATTGGTGCAGCCTGGTTTTGAACTTGAGAGCTGATGCCAGACCCCATACCTTAGTCCACCCTGCCCTGTGATGCTGGGATCATCTTGCTTGGAATGCTATGACTTTGACATTTCAAACTTTGACATACAGGCACTAGAATTAATGTGGTTGGAGGCGGACATGACATGGGCTCTGTTGCAGGGCTGAAGTAACACTTAGCACGTTATATAATGAAAATGCTACTCTAACCTTAAAAAATAACCCACTGGAAAACATTAACCCAGAATTGCTTGCTTGATAAAGGCCCATGTTTTGGTGAGAGCTATGGTTGCCATGTCTGCGTAGCCTGTCCTCTCCATCCCCTCATCGCTGATGACAGTGACCCCACCGACTGGCTCCTGGTTCAGGAAACCTTTCTCCAAATGGCTCAGGGGATGAGAATAGATGTTTCATTTAAAAAAAAGGGACTTTGTGGTCAAAGCCCCTGGGATACAGAGAATTAAGCAGATTTCTTTCCTGAAGGACGTCTCGGTCTTTCATGTACTAACACGTATCTCGGTTTTCCTAGAAAGAGTATATCAGTTTCTTATTTGACCTCAGAGCATCTTATTGGGTTTGGCTTCCAGGAAACCTTCTTTAGGGGCTGTAAGGCACTGAGGGACAGTCTTTCTTTCCTTGCTCTCTGAGTCAGAGGACCCTCTGAGAAGCTCAGTTCTAATGCCGCACACTCTCCTGTGCTGGGGGGTCTACCAGAGCCTTGAAGAGGACCACCATCCTTTGTCTGGTTCTGGATTCTGGGGCAGAGCTGGTCCTGGTGGGGCAGTTGCCCCTGTCTGTAGACTACATGGCTAACGTGCTCGGAGTTGCTGAGAGTTACAGAGCAGAGCTAAAAGGGGAGTTTGGGTGGTCCCTCCCTCTACTGCCTCCGTGTCTGGGAATGACGGGGTACCTCAGGCTCTCTCTGCCATTTAGCAAAGGTGAGAATAAGAAAGCTGCTCAGATGGGGATGGGAGGGTGAGGGAGCCGACTGGTCCCTCCCACTCACAAGGCGGCCCTTGTTGGTCCCTAGTGTTTACACCACAGGCCCAGGAATGGCCATGCTATTGGTTCTCTATTGATCCCTAGATAATTTTCCATCTCTCTGCCCCGATCTGTGTTATATGGGGCTGGTCTACATGAACTTCATCACCAGGGCTCCCTTGCTGACCGGGATGGGTTTGGCCAAGGGGAGACACCAGCAAGATATCCAAGGCAGGAGGAGACAGAATTAGAGTCTTCCTGGGCTCTCTCCTTGCGTGGGCCCCATGCTGACAGCTTCCACTAGGGGGCGCGCTTCCAGAAAATCCAGTTCTCCCTGGGCTACACTGTTTAGGGCTGGTGCCGGCTTCCTCCTGTGGCTACTCTCTGGATGCTACAGCACCCCTTAACCCTGACCACACCCCAGTTGCTCATCTTTTCCTGAAATTCTCCTCTTCCAGCCAGACCCCAACAGGCACGATAGAGCCCTATACTCCACAGCTCTCAGCACGAGCGCCGAGAGACCCAGGCATTCAGCCCCCAAAACCGAAGGCCCACTGTGTGCGCAGGGGGGGCTGGGGTTGGCCCAGGTTCCTCCTGCCTTTTGGGAAGAAAGGGCCGATTCCACAGGGCTGGCTCCCACAGCGGGTGAGAAGTGTCAGAGCCGGAGACGAAGGGGATTCTGAAATCCCCATGCCTCCTTCTAATTAAGTGGCTGAACGAGGCAGTTTATGAAAAAGGGAGATTCGACATCTGAATGTGACAGTTTCATCTTAGGCAGCTCTGAGGCCTTCAGAGGTATTTTTAAAGGCGAAACATTCTTAAGCCCACCATCTCTTTCATCTAGGAGCCCTGGTCTGAGGCAGCCGATGTTCAGAAGGCAAGAATAGGTGTCGCCGTGTCTATTTCTGACCGTCCCCGGGTTCCTGGGCACAAAGGGGGAAGGCGCGGAGGAACGAGGGGCGCCCTGAGGAAGAGCCAGACAAAAGGCACATCCTAATGAGACAGCTGCACCCCGAGGCCAGCCTGAGCGGCGGCCCTGCCCTCGCCTGCCGCTCGGATGAATCCGGTCTGGAACCCGCAGAGCTGGGCAGCCCGCTCTGGCGCTGTGGCCGGTTGCACTGCAGAGAGAAAGAAAAGCCGTCCCTTCTTGGACTCAACCCCCCTCACATGCAGAGTTGCTTCCGAGGTGAAGCTGGCAGCTGGAGCGGGAAAGGGAAGAGGAAGGAGGAGAAGGAAGGCAGTTGACTCTTTGGGGCCAGGAGCGGCAGCCTCGAGGGGCTGGGCAGGGGAGCGGGACAGTACAGACCCCGGCCTGTGAGCTCCGTCCCTGCTGGGATGGATGACCTCCTGGGTCAGGGGGTGAGAGTGTTAACAAAGTCAAGGAAAGGGACATAATGCACCATGAAAAGATCTTCTAAAACGAAAACTCCGACAAGGACATCCTCCAACGTGCTCCTTGTGGAAGAGAAAGGCACGCTGAGCTGGACTGACCATGATCATTTCAATCCCGATTACTTCACACATTGTGTTTTTTATACCATACTTTGTAAAAAACAAAACAAAAACAAAAACAAAAAAAACCAACCCTTCCCCCATGATCCATATCTTCACTTTAACCTCGTCAGTTCAATGTGGCCGGGGTCGGGGCCATTTTGGGACGGCCAGCACGGAAGGAACTGAATGACACACAGTGAAGGAATGGAGGCCTGCACATTAGGCGGAATCATTTCTTCACAAAAGGACTCCATCCATCGGATGAATTCACACTTCAGATAGGCATTCTCTGGGCCCCTCAGTGTGCGCCAGGCCGTGGCCAAGGGCGAGGGCCACAGAGGTGGCCGGTAGGCGCTGTGCCATAGGAATTCACATGTCTGGCTCCCAACCTGCGGGTGACCGTGCCCCCGCCTCCACACATGGCCCGCCAACATCTGCAATGCCTGGAGACCAATTTTATTTATCTATTTCAGAGAAGAAGGGAGAGAGAGAAAAGCATCAATGATGAGAGAGATTCATGGGTCAGCTGCCTTCTGCATGCCCCCCTATTGGGGATCAAGCCCACAACCTGGGCATGTGCCCTGACCCGGAACCAAACAGTGACCTTCATAGGTCAAGGCTCAACCACTGAGCAAGCTGGGCTGCAGACAGTTTTGATTGTCAAAACTAGGGGGGCCCTCGCTGGTTTGGCTCAGTGGGTAGAGTGTCAGCCTGCAGACTGAAGGGTTCCAGGTTCAATTCTGGCCAAGGGCATATGCCCAGGTTACAGGCTCGATCTCCAGTAGGAGGCAGCCAATCGGAAATTCTCTCTCAGCATTGATGTTTCTCTCTCTCTCCTACCCTCCTCTCTGAAATCAATAAAAATATATTTAAAAAAAATAAAAAACTTGGTGGGGCCCAGCAGAAGGCAGCTGATTGATTGATGATGTTCCTCTCACAGATATTTCCATTTTTCTATCTCTTCCCCTTTCCCTCTCTCTCTAAAAATCAAGAAAAACATATTTAAAAAAACAAAACAAAACAAAAACAACTTGCAGGGTGCTGCTCCTGGCATGTAGCAGAGAGAGAGTAGGGATGTTACTAAATATCCTACAATGTGTAGGACAGCCCCTTATAACAAAGAATTACTGACCCCAAGTGTAAAGGATGCCGATCGAAGGGGAAACAAATGGGTGACAAAAAGTCCAGCAGCATGAAGCTAGTGTTTTGATCGACACACGCTTAGGTTTCAGGGGAATCCAAAGGGAGAAAAATCTTCAATTTTTAAAGTGAAACAGAGATTGGCTTTTTTGGGGGTAAAACTCTGAGGTATTTGATTTGTTTCAACTTTTAGCAAACATTCCCTCTAAAAACAGCTCCTGATTTATGTGAACAACATTCATCAGAGCACCCCCACACCAGGGTTCAGTCAGCTGGGTCCACAAAGATGGAATCGGCTGACGTGGCTGGATACCAGCTTCGTGGGCGGGACTATGCCAGCTGGTGATGGGGGCTCTGGCCTGAGCGGCTATGTCCAAACCTCTGTGTCGCCCCTGGAATGCGTTGCTGGAAAATTCTCACTGGACTATATGGAAAAACACTCAGCAATGATTGTGGATATTTACACGGAAGAATCTATTACATTCTTTCTGTCTTCACAAGTTGGAAGGACAGAAAACTCTATGGCCAGCAGACGTGTCTGAGGAGCAGGGCAGACCAGCTGTAGTAACCTAGTTCTATGGGCAACTACTCTCATCTCCTGCAATGGCGCTGGCCTCGCTCTACCTGGATCCCCACACATCTCTTTTATAGCCTCTGCACAGCCCCATCCATGCCCACTCCCCACCCCCAAGCGTCAGAGTGCCTTTGTTCCCAATAGCTCACGTCTACACACAAGACTGTGCTTGGGCTACTGCAGACACCTTGCTACTGCAGACACCTTGCTGCGCGAACATCTCTGAGAGGCAACCTACACCCGAGTTCCCTGCAGGAGCAGACTGAAGCTACTCTTGGTCTAAGATCACACCTTCATTTGGCTTCTTCCTTCTCCCTTTCTGTCCTCACTCCTTTCCTAGCCATCGTGGAAGCACTTCCCTAACAAATCACGTGTAGGCAGCTTATCTCAGGACACCAGCCCAAGACCCTTCCTGAGAATGTATTTGCCCTGGTGGTGGTGGTGTGAATGTGTCCTTGTCCTCTCTGTGACGAGTTTATAATTCCACCATCTGCTGCTTCACACATGCTTGCACCAGACAAGGCCCATTCACACCATCTTACGTTTTCTTCCAGGGAGGTCAGCTGCTCATCCAGTCTCACTTGGTCGGTCCCAAGGGGAAATGTCCCCTTCTCTCTGTCAGGAGGGCCCGGGGGGAGCTCCCAGGGCCCTGTCGACTCCGCTATCAGCTCCTCCGTGGCATTGATGACTTTCAGGACTTCTGTGGAGATGTTGCAGAGAGAAACAGCAGAGTACTTCTGTTTGGTCCAACAACACAAGGAGACAGAAGACAAGAACAGCACATTAACGACGACGTGGAAATTCCCCGTTATCGTGGCGCTCATCACGAGATTGCTTCCACCGGAACAGACACAAACGTTAACGCGCTGAAGGAACGAGAGGCTGAGCAAGCTACCCAGCAGGGGGGGCTCAGAGGAGGACTTAGGTGACGTGGCCTGGCTTTTGAGACGCACGCTGAATTATCTCAGAGTCTTAGGAAGGGAGGAAGGTAAAGCCCAAGAGGAAGCTACACGCCTTCTGCCCGTTGCTGAGAATTTTACACCCATCACCTCACTTTCTGGATGATATTCTACTTCCTCCGCAGAGCTTCGGTCACAGACTCTGTCAAAGACAACCACGGTGTGGCCCAGTGGGCAGCTTTCTGGACAGGGGAGTTAGGAGGCCTGGGCTCTAGGTCCGGCTTCCACTTCATCTTGTTACAAGTTATGTCCCATTTCTGAAACTCGGTTTGGTCATCTGCAGGGTCTTGCTAGCCACTGTGTGTTAACTCGCACACACCTATTCCCTGGCCCATTCTCCCTGGCTCTCCTCCAGCATAGAGGCTGGACAGAAAAATACTCATTTTTCTCAGCCTCCCTTGCAGCTAGGGGCAGTCATGTGACATAGTTCTGACCAATGAGCCTGAAGGGAGAGCCTATGAAGGCGGTTCCCAGAAAAGCTTCTTTTTTTCTAACAGGTGAACAGATGCAGCTGATGCTCCCCTTCCCTACTTCTTTCTACCTTGATCACAGATGTGCAGTCATGAGAAAGGTGAGGATAAATACCAAAATGCTGAGTAAGGTGGATCAGAAAGGCTGTGAAGCCCAGATAGCATTATCCGTCACCACCTGCTCCTGAACATCTTTGTTGTAGGAGAAAAATAATTTCCTATCTGTTGAAGTCACTCTGGGCCAAATTCTCTCTGTTATTCATGGCTGAACATATTCCTAACAGACACAGCTGCTTCTAGCTTTTCCATTCACTCATGGCGCTGGATCTGGGACAACGTCATTAATGGAGCAGAAGTACTTCAACCCCAAAGAGTTGTCTGTGTCTCTGAGTTCACCCGGACACATGGCATCGAGCAATAAGCTGGATTTCAATGCTGTTTGGCAGTAATGACTTCCGTCTATAATCAACTTTTAAAAAAATATATATATTTTATTGATATTTTACAGAGAGGAAGGGAGAGAGATAGAGAGCTAGAAACTTCGATGAGAGAGAAACATCGACCAGCTGCCTCTTGCACACCCCCTACTGGGGATGTGCCCGCAACCAAGGTACATGCCCTTGACCGGAATAGAACCCGGGACCTTTCAGTCCACAGACTGACGCTCTACCACTGAGCCAAACCGGTTTCGGCTATAATCAACTTTTAATCTCATCACAGGGCTTACAAATTGGAAGTCCAACATTACCCCCAGGCATTTTGTTGCTGTTTTGCTTTTTGACCAGTAAAATGTTTCAAGAAAACCTGGAATTTTAATGCCTTTGGTACTTTCTAAGATAACTACTAGCCCATATATCCTGGCTGAAATATTAATGATGGTTATGGTTTGATTTTGCAAAGTTTTTTCCTCCCAAGTAGATTCTACTACAGCTTTTGTCTAAGGAATCCAAGTGTCTAAGGGACAGGTTAGTGGCCAAATCCGCAGCTCATAAGCTAGCTCTTGGGTACATGCTGGGGCACGTGGTCTCACACATGGCACGCCATCCTAGAGAGAGGGCACATTTGCTCAGCGGGCTCCTTCCCAGCCTGTCTGTACTCCTCGACTGACTCAACAGCCAAACTTCAGGGAACTTTGTTACAAACCAAAAAAAGTCTTGGGTGTCAGGAGAAGGGGATGCCGGGAGGGTGACCCAGAACCATCAGAATAAAGGCAGTATCCACGGGAACAGCCAGGGCCAACTCATCACTTGAGGACAAACCAGGGCCCTGTGTCTTGATGCGGCAGAAGTTGGAGATAAATTGGGCTTAAAAGGATTTTGGCATGAAACAGTTGCCACAGTGTTTGTTGGAATCCATTTTAGAAAAGGCAATGGTGCAGGTGTGAGAGAAGACTTGATGATACCTCTCTCTCAATCCATACAGCATGAATTTAGAAAACATGCCCTTATTTGGTAGAAGAGGTACCCTTGTACATCCTCCAAAATGAAAGCCAGCCCTAACCGGTGTGGCTCAGTGGATAGAGCGTTGGCCTGCAGACTGAAAGGTCCCAGGTTCGATTCCGGTCAAGGGCATGTACCTTGGTTGCAGGCACATCCCTAATAGAAGGTGTACAGGAGGCAGCTGATCGATGATTCTCTCTTTGGTGTTTCTAACTCTCTATCCCTCTCCTTTCCTCTCTGTATAAAATAATAAAATATATTAAAAATAAAAAGACAGACACATCACTAAGAGATGCAAGCGGGGAGGAAAGTGAGACCACAGCATGATGGAAGGAAAAGAGTGGACATGTAACCAATCTCCAGTGAGCCAGGGTCATTAACGACCAAGGCTATTAACGGAGAGGACTTAAAGGTGCTCGGACCAGAAGAGCCATCGGCCTCCTTGCCCCTTACGGAACGTACGCCATCAAGGCCATAAGTTGGCCATCAGTGTTGCCTGAGAGGCACTGTTCATTCCGTCCATACACAGCCTCGTTCATTCAGTCCTGGGCACTGGCCGCCAATTGGCCAGAGGCCTGCTTTTATGATCAGGACGCCATCTGCGAGTTTCACACTCCCAGCTTGTCTGCGGTCCCCACTGTCCATCCTGCCTGTTTTTGGGGGGCTCATTGGGGCGCAGGCTCTGTTCCAGGTGCTGGGATAAGCAGTGGACACTGGATAAGAGTCCCTGCCCTCATGACATGCCCTTAGTCCTGCCCTGGCCACTTGACATCCTTTCGCCATTGATTCGAGGGAGGACCGGAAGGCCTGTGGTCTGGTTAAAGGGGAAGTGGCTGAAAAACAAGTCCACGGACACCGGACAAGATCCACCTGTACGGTGAGCGAGCCAGTCTTGCCCTCTCCTGGGAAACACATCTCAGATTCCACAGGCTCTGGCGGGGAATCACGTGCTTCTGTGTGCTGCCCAGGAGCGGGCTGCGTGCTGGGATGTGTGTGTGTGTGTGTGTGTGTGTGTGTGTGTGTGTGTGTGTGTCGGGGGGACCTGGAGGTATAGATCCCTGGGATCTTGTTAGCTCCGTGACACGAGCAGGGTGCCCGACCCCCCGGTTCCTGAGTGGACTCTGGCCCAACACCAGAGGCGGGAAGATCCGCCACAGGCTGACGCTGGCTTGTCCTGTGGATGTCCGGCTCCCTGCCCAGGCCAGACCTAAAAGTAGGCAGCACCAGCCACAATTCTGTTACGTACAGCTGCATGTCGTGCCAGGCGGGGTCTGGGCAGATACAGTGCTGGTGGGGATTCGGGGTGCCGGCAGGGAGCCCTGTGTGGGGGAGAAGGGAGAAGCTGAGGATCCTGTGTTCTCTGTTGCTCACAGCCTGGAGGCAATGGCAGACACAGGCGCAGTCAGAGAGCCAGAGTGAGATCCCTGTGACAGCAGCTGACAGCCCTTCAGATGCCCACGAGAAGAGGGCTCTGAGGTGACAGAGCCACGGCGTTCGTAAGGGAGAGGGGAGAGCGTGGAGGAAACCAGCAGGGGGAAAAGGGGCCACCGCAGACCAGGGGGGCTGGCCAAGGACCTCTGGGGCCCAGGGCCCCACAGACAGTGCACCTCTGTGCAAATACAGAACCTTTCCCCAGACCCGGCTGCAGACCCCGAGCCCTTACCTTCTTCAGCTCCTCCTGGATGCTCTGGCCGTTGTCTTCAGAGGACAGACTTTCTTTCTGATTCTCAGACTCCGTCTTGGGCTCGGACTCCTGATCCTCCCCCGAAGAAGTCTCCTTCTCGCTCATTTTCATCGCCAACTCGAACAGCCTGTTTCTCACTTTCTCCTCCGTGGTGTCTGCACGGGTCCGGGGGTGCTGGGTCTCATCGCTGGGGTCGGTCTCTGATAAGTCACCCAGCACCTGCATGGAAACCGGAATCGTGAGGTGAGGACGCCGCTCCTACAGTCACGTGGTTTGTCCCCAATGGCACCCAAGAAGGAAAGTGACAGTTCTCTGACCTGGTCTGCTTTCTCGACAGATGGGCTTTTACTTTTCACTGTTATTTTCTCAAACACATGCATCGGTCTCAAACACTTAGTTAAAGGGTTTGGACAGGTGAGCGTCTGCGCTCAGAAACACGTTGGAATTCATCAGGATTTTTTTAGGCACAAAATACTTGCTGAGCGCCCGGCCTGGGCAGTACTGCGCTGGTGCTGATGAGGCGAGGCCGAGCAAATCTGGCCCACCCCTAGAGAAGGAGGCACAGTAGAACCTTCCATACTAACCTTCATGATGGCGCATGCAGAGAAGAGGGTGGGGAGGGAGGGATGCTCTGACAGCCACTAGGGGGCACTTGCTGGGAGACACTGGGGATGAGGCGAAAGCCTTCCTCGTGGGATCAATGTCTGAGATGAGAATCAAAGGATAGCAGCTACCCAGCCAAAAGGCAGAGAGGGAAGAGCAGGATTCTAGGCAAAGATTCTGAGATGGAGCAAGGTATACTGTGTGGTGTTCCCTTGATAATCACAGTTCTCGCTTAGTGATGTCACCAACTGGCGCCTACTCTCCACCTGCTGAACATCTCCTAGCTTCTCTGTGAGCAAGTCCCGGACCAGCCTGGGGAACTCCAGGTGCACACGGAGGCTGTGACTCCCACTTATTCTTGGCCTCCATGTGGACAGGTGTGTATGGAATGGTAAGCTAACCCTCAGCACACCATCAGGGTCTATTAGACTCAATGTCAGTGTTTGAGTTTCCTCGTTGAGTTGTTCAGTCTATAAGGCTTGCTATCGCATGACTTTTATTATTTTGTGAATGGCTTCCAAAGAATAAATAGCACATTTACTTATCCTATATAATAAAGAGGTGATGTGCAAATTGACCATCACTTCAACACACAAGGTGGCCGCCCCATGTGGTCAAAGATGTCCACCCCCATGTGGACACAAGATGGTAGCCACAAGATGGCCAACAGGGGATGGCAGTTGGGGGTAACCAGGCCTGCAGGGGAGGGCAGTTACAGGCGACCAGGCCTACAGAGAGGACAGTTAGGGGCTACCAGGCCAGCAGGGGAGCAGTTGGGTGTCGATCAGGCTGGCAGGGGAGTGGTTAGGGGGTGATCAGGCCGGCAGGCAGAAGAAGTTAAGGGCAATCAGGCAGGCAGGCAGGTGAGTGGTTGGGAGCCAGTAGTCCTGGATTATGAGATGGATGTCCGACTGCCCATGTAGGCCCAATCCCACTGGGCCTAAATGGGGAGTCAGACATTCCTTGAGGGGTCCCAGATTGGAGAGGGTGCAGGCTGGGCTGAGGGACACACACTCCCCCGTGTACACATTTTGCGCACCGGGCCTCTAGTATTTTAAATAAAATAAAACCTTCTACCTTGCACTGACTACATGGGTTCACTGGGCCCTTTTGTAACTCTGAGGTACGTGAAGGGATCTTCATGATCTATTTTTTCCCCATCGTTTGAAATATTTTGCTGTTTCATCACCCTGGGAGATATTTTTCATGATTACTCATCAGTTATTCCCAATTATGCCAGGAGACTGAGGTAATATTACGGAAGAAAAGAATTGCCTCGAAGAATGATTCAATAATGAAATAAATCATCACCATTTTGAGTCTGTTTTTAGCTCCCTGCAGGCAGTTGGGAATTCAAAATTTCATAATAACAAAGAGAAGACATGGACAGGGAACAATGCTCCACAATTATTAGGTGATTCAGAAGATGAATCGGCAGAGGAGCACAGCTCTCCAGACTCTAACAGTGATGGTGAGGTTGACTGTATGAGTGAAATCTCAGGCCAAGCGTCTTCAGGTGGGAGGGTCCTAGGTGACTTATCTGAAACTCAAGAATCCATGCGCAAACAATTTATTCATAAGGACAAGAAAGTATGATATTTTCACTTAGTCAGTCATTCGACAGGAAGAGCTTCATCACACACATTTACAACCATAATCTGGACCATCCTGTTTTGTAACAGTTCTGGCCTGGTGGCACAGTTGGTTAGAACAAAAGGTTAAGGGCTGGCCTGGTCAGTGTGGCTCAATGGTTGAGAGTTGACCTATGAACCAGGAGATCACAGTTCGATTCCTGGTCGGGGCACAATCCTGGGGTCCTCTATGCTAGGCGTGGAGGAGGGAGCTGATGGAAGATTCTCTCATCATTGATATTTCTATCTCTCTCTTCCTCTTCCTTCCTCTCTCTGAAAATCAATAAAAACATTTTTAAAAAAGAGAGAGACTTTGACAACCTCCTATTTAAAATAATAATAATAATAATTTTTAAAAAGGTTGCAGGTTGGATTCTCAGCTAGGGCACATACCTAGATTGCGGGTTTGGTCCCCAAGTCAGGGTGTATATGGGAGGCAACCAATTCATGGTTCTTTCTCACATTGATGTTTCTCTTTCTCTTTCTCAAATCAATGAAAACATATCCCTGGGTAAGGATTAAAAAATAAGTAAAATGTCTTTTAAAAAGCTTTCTTAAACAAGGTACAAAATTAAAAAATAAAGCAAATCTATAATAATAAAAGCATAATATGCTAATTAGACCAGACAGCCAAATGACCTTCCAGACAAAGCCCAGGGCTTTGAGGGCTGAGCCCCTTGCATGAATTTCACGCATTGGGCCTCTAGTAATTGATAAATTATTATTAAGAAAAATGATGGACAAATTATTAACAACAAAAACTTTTTCATGCAACATGAAGTTAAGGCAAAAGTGATAAACAAGGAGAGAATATTTTCAATGTGTAACCGTCAAAAAACTAAAATGTACAATATAATTACAAAATAAAACTCATTCAGAAAAATCAGTAAGAAAAAGGCAAGTGGTCCCATAAAATAATAGAAGGAGATAAGAGTGTCTTTCACAGAAGAAAAAAAATGCAAATAGATTTAAATATTGGGAAAA
This sequence comes from Vespertilio murinus, assembly GCA_963924515.1. Classification (NCBI taxonomy): domain Eukaryota; kingdom Metazoa; phylum Chordata; class Mammalia; order Chiroptera; family Vespertilionidae; genus Vespertilio; species Vespertilio murinus. The sequence continues at coordinate 6,144,311 of OZ004715.1, read as the reverse complement.
ATGCTCAACCTGAGTCATAACCATGAAAAGGTTAACTGAAAAGAAATGCATTTCCCCCCTCACTTAAGTTGGTGACAGTTTCACAGATTGACAGCACCAGGTACTGTGGACAAACAAACTGAAACAGTGTTTGGCTGTATGAATTGCTAGGAGGTTCTGGGAGCTTGATTTGGCAAGTCCTCATTAAAATGAAAGCTCCAAATACCTCAGGCCAGCAATTGTGCTTCCTGTACTTGTATAGAGAGACTTGCACAGTGATATTCTCCGCAGCGTTGTTTACAACATCAACCTCTGAAAAGTCTCGGATATCCATCTCTCTGGGAAACGGATGGCTGGTCCCTCCCCACCATGGAGAGTGGAGACCCCTGGGGGCTGGGTGGACGCCGGGAGCAGCCCGCCCCGTGGGGAAGTCTTCCATCACTAGCATTGCTGAGACTGCTCCACGCATGCTCGGAGCTGTACGAAGGAGACTGACTTTTGTTAGACTTATTTGTCTTTACGAACTCCCTACGGGCAGTGCACCCTCACTGCTTGCACCCCGATGGGTTGCTCCCACTCCCCCACTCCCGGGGGCCACGTGATGCAATCTTTTGCAGGTATGATGAGCAGTTTTGTGTGTGCTGGCATCCCTATAGCTTACTGTTAAGAAAAAGAGGAAGAAGAATATGGATAGAAAGATGCTGGTTTTGCTAAAACACAGATACATTTACAGAACTGTATTTCTAAATGTACTATATGTGTATAAATGCACAAATACAACGGTAGTCATTTGGGGAAGATAATGGATTTAGGATTGTGATCAAGGGAGACAATATCTGTGTTTTGAAATTTATAATTTAACAGTATGCAGTTAAAAATTATATATATATGTGTATATATATATATTTATTTATAATTTAAAAGTATGCAGTTAATATATGAGAACTACTCTAGTAAACTAAAGAGAAGGGAGGATCCAGAGACCAGAGTTTTGAAGTCCCTGGAAGTGCAACGCCATCGCCACCTAGTGGCGAGGAGAGAACACTGCCGGGGAGGTGGACCCAACACCAGTCCCAGCACCTTTCTCCCGGCGCTTGCCTTCTCTCTATTGATGCCTTGCAAAGATGAATACCAGAAGAACTTCCGAGCCACTTCAGAGTAAACAGAACGCTCCAGGCACCTGCTTATGGTGCTTATATGGCATTTCATACCTGCACGTGTGCAGACGACCCTCAAGAATATCCCTGAGGGAAGTTACGGTTTCGGGAAAGCAGTCTGCCCTTGGGCTTGATAATGATTCCCAGCTGCACAGAGCTTTATATTTACCCTATCAGCACAACAATCCCGAGACCGCTTTTAGTGATCTTGTTTTACACGGAAAATGAGAGCTCCCACCAAATAAGGGCCTTTTTCTAGGCACTATCCTCACAGGTCAGGTAGGACTGACGCCAAATTCTGTGACATTCACCCCCCCCCCAACCCTTCTCTGAAGTGGGTTCTAATATTAGCTCCATTTACAGACGAGGAAGCTGAGCCCTCAAGGGGTGCTTTGTCCGGGTCATACAGCTGGACTTGAACCAGGAAGACTGACTCTAGTCCCCAGGCCCTGCCCCCCACGCCGGTGGCCCTCACACTTGGATGCGCACAGACAGCTCATGGCCACAGAGATGGCTGGATCCAGCAGGCCTGGGGCGTGGCCTGTGAATCTGCATTTCCAACAAGTTCCCTGATGCTGCTGGTCTGGGGGCCACACCTTGCAAACCCTCTTTGAACTCTACGCTCTCACCTCCGAGGGGGCCGTGGAATGCCAGAGAGCTGATGTGACTTGTCTGTGTCACTCCGCTGCTGAGCAGCAAACACCACGATGGGAATCTGGGTCTGAATTCCTACCCCGGACTCTCTATGCCACCCGTGCTTGGACGAGGGTACATCCCCCCGGAAAGTGTGTGTGTGTGCACGCTTGCACGCACCTATGTTATTACCTGGTGGGCGCTCGGCTCCTGGGAGGGGGCGCTGGGGGAAGACGGCTCCTTGCTCGGCTCCTCGGAGCCCACGCGGGCCCTTCTCCACCTCCGGGCCCGCCGGTCCGGCGCGGGCGGGGCCTCCTCAGGCTCGCTGCTGTCCGAGGTCTCCCTGCTGGCCGCCTGGGGGTTGAAGTTCACGTCCAGCTCCCCCTGAAGGTGCGTCTTCTCAGCGACGGGGGTCCTCGGAGCCTTCCTCTGCGGCCAGGGCAGCCTGGCCCGAGGATGGCCGGTTTCCCGGGAGGAGCCCGCCGAGGACTCGGTCTCCGAGTCGGAGCAGGTGGCCTCGGGGCGGGGGGAGAGCCTGGAGGGCGTAGAGGCGGCGGAGGGGGCCTGGTCCACGCCGTGGGCCTGGGTAGGCCGAGGCCGGGGGCTCCTGGGCAGATCCCGGGGCCGCGGGCAGAGCGTGCTCAAGGCCTCGCTCCAGTCGAAGTCCTCCTCGCTGTCGGAGCCCATCGCCTCGTAGGCGGAGGCCACGCTGGAGGCGGCCTCCAGCGCCCGCAGGGCGCCGCTCTTGGGCTTGGCCAGCAGGCGGGCGGGGGGCGGAGCGCCGTCCTTCAGGGCCACCCAGTTCCCATCGGGGCTCTGCAGGACGGGGGCCCGGTCTGCAGGCAGGAGGGGGGGGGGGAGAGAAACCAGGGAGGCCGTTAGCAGCTTAGAGCAGGCGAGGTTGCCACCGGCCACTGCCCCGTGACTGGCTCCTGGGGGCTTGGGGAGCAGCCGCTCTAGGAAGTCCCTAGGGGCACACCTAGCTGGGGACACGTTTCAAGGTCCCCAGGAAGTCCCTGGAGGCTTCCCAGGTCCCCAGGGCCACGCAGACAAAGAGAAACTCAGAGATCGGACTCCTATTTCACGTCCACCCGGGTAGGTGGTCCCCTCGGTCTCCGAGAGTCGCCCCACTGCTGCCCTCGCTGGCCTGGGCAGAGACGGGGAGAGGGGGAGGCTGCTGCTGGCAGCCTCAGGGCCTGGCTCTGACTTTGGCCATGGCTTTGTCTCTTAGCTCCTCCCTTTCCGCATTGGGTGGGAGATGGCTCCATCACCTGCCTGGACCCCTCCCGGGTTGGCACAGCCGGCTCTCGGCAGCTGCACAGGCCTCACTCACAGCAGCCCTGACAGATGGCGTGGGAGGCAGCCCGGTGCCGGCTCCTCTCCCCCCCCCCCGCCTCTGGCAATCCCAGGGTGCCATGTCCCCCTGGGGAAGCCACACGTTGGCCAACTTCTTTCTCGGCAAGAGCACAGACGTCTCCGTGAACACTCAACCCTGTGAGGACCTTGGCTGTCAAGCTGCCCCATGGGAACTGCTCAGCGCTGCACCAGAGCTCCGTGGCCACGTCCTCTCTGTCCGCTGGGGACATCCTCTGGGCCCTGCTCCTCGCCACCCCTCCGCTGTCCAAATCCTCACCCTTTCCTGGTTGAGCCGACAGTAGTCAGCTAGCAACTGGGGGCAGGGATGGTCCCTGGATCTTCACGTCCCAGCTGTGCACACAGGAGATGCTCGGTCAAGGTCTCTGAGTGAGCGTGTGTGTTTGGGGGGATCCAGGAGCGGCTGTGAGCGCTGTCAGGACTGAGGCCGAGTGGCTGTGGTTCACTCAGCCCACAGCGCCCCCAGCACTGACTCCCGCTGTGGACTGACAGGCTCCAGGGCATAAACAGAGCTGCTGACAACAGCCCAGCGGACATGGACCTTGTAGGGTGACCTCCACCTCCAGGCCGCTGCCTCTGTCCTGCATCTCTGCGCCCCTAAGGCTGAGCCAGGCCCCCGGAGTGACGTGCTTCCTGCTCTGCCCACCAGACACCGCTCAGGACCTCTGGGGTTGGCCTGACATTTCAGCCGCCAAGGGCCCAGCATTCCTCAGGAAAACCGGGGTTTTCTACACAAGCGCTTTACTTATCATTTATTTTTCGTTTTCCATCTTCATCTTGAGGGATGCAAGGATGTTTGGGCTGAGTGTGAAGTGTGTGTGTGTGTGTGTGTGTGTGTGTGTGTGTGTGTGATGTTGTGGAACTAAGTTTTATGCATACAGAGATGCAGAGATGAATTACAAGTGGGTACCTTGTTTTACCGAATATTACGCACACAATCATGTTTTGAAAAGCATGTATTTGGGGTGCTTGTAATTCAGCGGGGATCTATTTTGTGAAGTGTCTTTTATTTTATTTATTTTTAAATATATTTTTATTGCTTTTAGGGAGGAAGGGAGAGGGAGAGAGAGATAGAAACATCAATGATGAGAGAGTCACTGACCAGATGCCTTCTGCATGCCCCCTACTGGGCATGTGCCCTTGAACGGAATTGAACCTGGGACCCTTCAGTCCGCAGGCCAGTGCTCTATCCACTGAGCCAAACCAGCTAGGGCTGGAGTGTCTTTTGGAAGGTTTATAATATCCTTTACGGGGACCAGTGTGTACGTGCGAATCCCGAGATGCCATTCTGGTCACTGCCGCTTGTTTGATTTTTAGGTGGGGAGGCTCTCACTGTCGATTTGAAAAGGCTGCGAGGAGCCACGGTACTTGCTCCTGAGGGCCAGGGTACTCCCACGTGTGGGATCCCGGACAAGCCCCTCACACTCCCTGCCCCTCAAGGCTTTCGTCTGGCACACGGGATAACGGCAGCGCTCAGTAATGCCATGGGAGGAATACATAAAACAGGGCCCGCAGATGGCCGCTGTACCTTGCAAAGCGATTCTTAAAAAACTAGTTATTTATTATTCTTTAGTGAAGATCTATTATATGATGTTCTCAGAGGTCCTGTGGAACCTGAGAGTCCCTTCTCTGTGAGAATATTCCATCCAGGTGAGAGAGAAAGAAAAAAAAAATGAATAGCCGAAGCCAGTTTGGCTCAGTGGTAGATTGTCGGTCTGCGGACTGGGGGGTCCCAGGTTCGATTCCAGCCAAGGGCATGTACATTGGTTGCGGGCACATCCCCGGTAGGGGGTGTGCAAGAGGCAGCTGGTCAATGTTTCTCTCTCATTGATGTTTCTAGCTCTCTATCTCTCTCCCTTCCTCTCTGTAAAATATCAATTAAAAATTTATTTAAAAAATGAATGAATGAACGCATGAATGAATGTGGGTCTGTTGGGCAACAGCAGGGGGAAGGAAACCTATCTAGAAAGGGAAAGGGTGTTAAGTAAACCCCAAACCATCCACACACATAAGGAACACCTTGTGTGCCCACAGAATCTCTGCCATTTCTCCTGACAGGTCCTAAAAGGTTAACATGGAAAATATTTCTTTCGGAAGGTCTTCAGAAGAACTGTTAAAAAAATACTTCATGTTTCTTATTCTTTGCACTGTGGTAACAAGGGGGTTGGCTTATCTGGCTGTTAGTGAAGTCTCTGCCCTGACAGAGTAGAAGTGACTGCACAATCCTTGAAAGCACGGTGGACATTTTGCTGCTCATTTATTATTCTGTTGAGGAAAGGGGTTGAGATTTGGGGGGATAATACGGGGTAGAAGTACTCTCTATGGCTCTCTCTTGTGGGGACAAACATTCCTAGCTTCTGTCCCGGGTGGAAGGAACGGACCTGGGTGGGGTGGGGTGGGGTGAGCATCTTCACCCCGCAGTTATGGGGCCCAAGAGACCTCCCTGGCCTGGGCACAGGGGCTTGCTGGCCCCTGGCTGCTCCCCAGGTGGTCCAAGCACCTGGCAGCCTTTTGATGTGTGTGTGACTCTGGGAAAGGGACTTAGCTGATTTGGGCCCCTAAGGTTGAGAGGGGTCACATGACTTGACAGCCTAATAAAGGACTGTGTGTGACAGATGTTGCAGATGGAAGTTCAATTGCCCTGTGCAGAGGTGGGGCATTCCAGGAGGAGCAGGGAAGAGGGAACAGCAATGCCCTCCTCCTGCGTGGCAGGGGGGAAAAAATCATGTGTCATCCACCCCCACTTCCAAGACAGAGCCACGCTGGTGGGATGCATTTCCCCAGCCAGGACTGCATTTCCCAGGATCCCCTGTATCAAGGTGGGGCCATGTGTTCTTGCTCATGGGAAGGGAGTGAAGGTGGTGTGTATGTCATTTCCGGGCTGAGGTGGTTAGACAGCAGGTGCACCGACTTCTCCCTTCTCTCTTCCTTCACCTGCTGGCCCTAGGGGACATCTGAGCCATGAGGTCGAGGAGCCTGTGAGAGTCTCCTGCAGCCAGGACACCGCACTGCACGGCTGCCCGATGAGAACTAAAACTATGGCAACAGACCACCTAAAGGTGTGGTTCCCTCGGCATAGCCAGAGTCACCCTAACAAATACGCCAGGCTTCGGAAAGGACACGCTCATCACCAGACACTGGGGCCCACATCCCTTTGAACGCTGACATGTCTGCTGGCTTGGATTAGCGTCCCTGGCCTGTGTGAGACATCCTCCCCCTGTCCATGGGCCAGGGACCAGTCCTCGTCTCCCTCCACTCTACAGGCAGCGGACAGAGTTGCCCACCCGTGTCCAGGAGCCCCGCGCTGTCCCTCGGGTCTCACAGGAGCACTGCCCAGGCTGCCCACGACGGGCACACGCTGCTCAGGTGGCAGGAGAAGAGCTGAGCGGCCACATGGCAGCCGGAAGCCTCCGAACAGCACTGCCCGCCCACCGGCCAACGAGGCGCTGCTTAGGACACTCACCGGCCTGGTCCGGGCCGTCCATGCTCCGCCAGCTGGGCCACGCCGGCCCCTCCCGCGGCTGCCCGGACGCAGCCTCCAGCGAACAGGTCTGCGGGCCGTCTCCTCTGGTGGGGGAGGACTCGGGCGGGGACCGCTGTGGGAAGGAAGGAGGGGAAAGGGTGACCTCTGGGGCACAGGCCCCGGGAGGAATGCTTTCAGCTTTGGGGCTGACACCGCACAGCGTGGAGGAGACGTGACGGTGTGGGCCTTTCTCGTGTGCAGATTAAAAGCTGCAAATCAGTACCGTCGGCCATACACAATGGTAGGAACGGTTCCCGCTCATACCCCAGCCAGCCGGCCGGCCTGCAGTAATGGAACAGTCAGAGCCCAGTTCTCACGGGGCTCCGGATCTGGCCATCCCCCCGCTAGTGCTTCTCAGGCCAATAAAAGTAGAAGCACCTTTTCCTCGGAGACTCCAAACCTGAGTCTCAGCAGGTAAGCCAGAAGGTCCGTGCTGCAACAGACGGACAAGCGAGCCACGGATGACCCGCCCGCAAGCCCAGAACTGCTGCCGCGCAGGCTGATTTGGCGTCCGAATTAAAGAATGGAAAGTAAACGCCAATCCAAGGAGAAGTGGGAGCCAGGGGGTTTCCAGTGACTGACATGAAACGTGTTTAAACCGTGTCATCAATATGCTATAAACATTATCCATAGAGAATTTAAAGCTCAAATGTGACAGGTAAGGAATTTCATCCGACAGAGACCCACTGTCCCCTGGCCGTGTAAGGAAGGCATTCTCTTTTACGGGTGACTCAGTTCTCTCCTTTTATACTGACAAACCAAGAAGGGAAAGAACAGGGGCGAGGCAAAGCCGCCAAAGCGTCTAGGCCAGCGACGCGAAACCAAGGACCGTCTCTAATGCTCATCCGAACGAGCAGTCTGTCTCCACCTGCGGGCATGTGATAGAAGTGGAAGCGACTTTTCTGGAAGACTCCAAACTTAAGTTTCAGCAGGGCAGACAGGAAGCCACAGCGTAAGTGCTGCAACAGACAAGTGAGCCAAGAATGGTCAGACCACCAGCCCTACCTACACCTGGCCAATGCAACGACCAACGCCTCCTCTCCCACCACAGGTGCTAGGAAGGCAAAAGGAGGTGCTAGGGGACAAAGGAGAGTGCTTCTGGGGAGCTGTGGGCGGGGCCTGGGTGGTTGGGGTGGGCCCAGGAGGGGAGCTGTGGGCGGGGCCTGGGTGGTTGGGGTGGGCCCAGGAGGGGAGCTGTGGGAAGGCCCTGGGTGGTTGGGGAGGACTCAGAAGTCAGCTGGATCTGGGCCTTGGCTGTAATACCTTGGCCAACTAACTGAATTACTTCTTAAAAAATATATATATTTTTTCCAATCACAGTTGACATTCAATTACATTAGGCTCATGTGCACAACACAGTGATTAGGCATTTATATAACGTATGAAGTGGCCCCCCTGATAAATCTCGTGCCCATGCGACGCCATACAACTTCTCGACTCTTCCAGAGACTGTGAGCTCCCCGAAGGTCGGGAGAGTCTTTTAGGGGGTGGTCCTCAGTCCCATGTTTGTGAATGTGCGGGACCCAGGTCTGGCCTGGAGGAGCTGACAGCCTGCTGCCAGGTGCCGTGTTCTGTGGGCTCACAGGAGATGCTTTCTACTCCCATCTCTAAGCTCCTCGCTGTACTAAGTCAGTCGTGAAGAGCGTATGTTCAAAAAAGGGCGAAGCAGCCTGGCCGGACTGCTCAGTGCCTGAGCATCAACCTATGAACCGGAGGTCACGGTTCGATCCCGGTCAGGGCCCATGCCTGGGCTGCAGGCTCAATCCCAGCAGGGGGCGTGCAGGAGGCAGACAATCAATGATTCTCTCTCATCATTGATGTTTCTCTCTCTCTCTCTCTCTCTCTCTCTCTCTCTCTCTCTCTCTCTCCCTTTCTCTCTGAAATCAATAAAAATGTATATTTAAACAAAGGGGGAAAGTAATATTTAATGTTTCATTTTATAATGGCTCAAATAGTATTTGATGCATCTACATGTGTGTCTGTAAGAGGTGGCTGGGATCATTTCGATGAGACAAAAATGTCCCCCAAGGTACAAAAGCCACGGCCAAAAAACAGAAAGTCCCCTGTTGGGATCATATGCTCTTCATGAGAAAGCTGCGGGCGCCAGTCTTTTATAATCTAGTTCAGACAAGCACTGTTTCCCATGAGATAAAAAACTACTTCCTGATAGTCACAAAAGGCTCCAAAGGACTGTCTGAAACAGGTCACAGACACTGCTGGCCGGGTCTCCAGCCAGGGCAGAGAAGCCCATTCAGAGACCCAGACCTGGTTTTACTACAAATGTGTTGCAATAAACACATTGAGCAGTAGATGGCGCCACAAATATGCTTTTATCGACCAGTTGGTTGAAGCTGGGTGGCTCCTGGGAAGTGATGGGATTACTTGGGTAATTTATTTGCTCACAACCTTCTTTCCCACCCACAGACTCTACTTTTCTTCCCCTCCTCTTACCCACCCGAAGGCTCGTGGAAGAAGCAGGCTGGTGGCCTGGGTTAGAGTCTGAATACTACACAAGGAGGGCTGGGCAGGCTGGTGGAGCCCGTGGTCCTGGAATGCCAGTATGGCATGCCAGCAGGGCCTTGCATGGAGGGACTTGAGAATCTGAGCTTTCAAACATGCCACGCCTCCTAACTCTGCAGACACTGACTACGGGGGGTAGGTTAGGTCAAGTCCAGCTCCTCCTCTTGCTATGTGGGATCTTGGGGGGAAAGCTCACCCACGCTAAGCCTCAGTTTCCTCAAGTAAATGGGTCAGTGTCAGGCCTGGCACATGGAAAACACTCAATCAACAGTAGCTAAAACAAGAGCAGTTATTCAGGCCTATCACTGAGCCAGGCACCTTAGCCATCCTCTCGCTCAGTCTGACTGGGTGTGTGTGAGTCAACCGAGGCAGGCTTTGAGCTCAGGTCTGCCTGGCTCCAAGTCCATGCTCTTCCATGTCCTCCGGGAGCTGTGCCTGAGCCTTTGCTGGAAGCCCGGGGGCAAAGCACTCCTGGCTATCGTGAGCCCAGCAGGACCTGCCATGGAGCTCTCTGGCCCCGCAGCTCTGGGTGAGACACCCAGTGTGATCACCAGTTACCTCTGGGATACAGTGACCCTTGAACAATGTGGGGTCTAGGGACGCTGACCCCTGTGCAGTGGAAAAATCCATGTATAACTTTTGACCCCCTTCAAAACTTTACTAATAGCCTATAGTTGACCAAAAGCCTTACTGATAATGCAAACAGCTGATTAACATAATTTGTATTATATCCACAGTGGCCTGGTGCACGAATTCATGCACATTGAAAGGAAATTAGAAGAAATATTTTAATATTGTTATTCGCCCTTTCTCTATAATAGAAATGTCAACCAAATTCACGATCGACAATGCCAGATGGATACACACGCATGTAACTGGTGCAGCGAGAGCTTTATATGTATCGTGCATGCACGAGTCAACTTAGCCTTTTTATAGATATAGATAAACTTGCTTAATTAGACCTGCTTTCTGATTTAGCTAAACTTTTTCCAGCACAGTGAAGCACCCCAATTTCTCTTTTAGGTAATTGTTAGTAACACAGCAGTAAATATCATCATGAAGCAGATTATTATTGTAGATCACGCAGGGAGGACAAAGGGTAAAATATTTAACTGCAGCAATGTTTGACTATATTCTGTGCAGTGAGAAAACCTGAAGTCACTTTCAAGGTCCACCATTGCTTACTTCTTTTCAGTGGGGTCAAGCTTCTAAGCTGTTGAAATCCCTGTTTCCTGGCTAATGAAAAGAAAATAGGATTCCACTGAGTCTCCTATCTACCTACTCCAGGACTCCTGTGAGGATCAAATGAGATGAGGCATGGGAAAATGCTTCACAGACATTTGGTTACAGTGTAAGATGTTTCCACCTGGCTATAAAGCAAGTTGTGTTCCCAGGCTGAAGAAACTCTAGGAAGGCTAGCCACAAGGGAGAGGAAGCTGGGCTTTGTTATGTGATGTCATTACCTGGACGGACACTTAGCATATTAACCTTTAAACAGAGAGATTGTATGTCGTTTTCTATTTTTTAAACTAGTTAGAAAAATAAACTGATTTCAGAGAGAGGGAGAGGGAGAAAGAGATAGAAACCTCAATAACGAGAGAGAATCATTGACCGGCTGCCTCCTGCATGCCTCCACTGGGGACCAAGCCCACAACCCAGGCATGTGCCCTGACCAGGAATGTTAACGGGACCTCCTGGGTCATGGGCTGATGCTCAATCCCTGAACCACACTGGCTGGGCTGTATATTGTTTTCTTATAATAAAGTAAGCTAGAGAAAAGAAAATCATAAGGAAGAGAAAATACAGTTCCAGTACTTGTTGGAAAAAAAGTCCACACAGAAGTGGACCTGTGCAGGTCAAGCCCTGTTGTTCAAGGGCCAACTGCCCCTTCCTTTACAGTCGCTGCATCGGAGTGGGCAGCAGCAGCGCATCTACCTACACCTCTCAGAACGGCGCTGTGATTGCTCTAATTGCCATCATGGCCAACAGGGCCGGCCGCCAAGGCACCGATCACTATCAGAGCAGTCTTCGCGGTCAAGGAGCTCACAGCATAAAACAGGGACAGAACGTTTTTTTTAGCATCGAGGGTTTGGGAGCAAAGGGACCGGTAATAGCGGTCAGATGACCCAACGATTGAGACAGCTTTGCTGTGTATTTGGAGGGTCATTCGTAGCCATTGAATCCAATCCAATAATTATAACAATAAGAAAAACGGCTTCAGGTCTGCAGGACAGCCAGTCAAAGGAGAGAGCAACTAGGAGGCAGAAAATAGCAGTGATACCGTGAAAGGGGGGAGGGAAATAGAAAAGGAAAGAGACAGAGAGAGAGAGCCAGGGCCGGGCTTGGTCACTGGCACACCCCGAGTGCCTGGCCCCTGCTGCCACCGTCATGATATCAGGAGGGCCATCGTATCATTACGGGGACACATTTTTATATACAGGCGCCCGAAGGGACAGGCACTGAATGAATTATGACCCTGGGCTAGACCTTGTAGGATATTGCCTCACAAGGCTTTGAAAGGCGGCTGGTGCTGACCCTCTGCAGGCTGAGACCCACACAATAACGGAGGAAATTAAAAAAGAGAACAATCACGCAGAACTCTCAGGAGAACGGATGAGAAACCCCGGCTGAATGGGAATGGATTAAGTTTGGGATTTGCAGTCAAGCCCAGGGGGCCTGCAGCGCAGTTATTCCCCGAGCCGGACAGAGGAAGATGCGAGATTAAGGGCATTGCAGCAGGAAAAAGGTACCATGTTTCCCCGAAAATAAGACATCCTCTGAAAATAAGACCTACTTCATGGAAACATAAGACATCCCCTGAAAATAAGACCTAGCGCATCTTTGGGAGCAAAAATTAATATAAGACACTGTCTTATTTTCCAGGAAACAGGGTACTCAATGCCTGGACCCACCCACCAACACAGGGGCGACCTTAAGTGAGTTATGTGGACGCTTTAGCCTCGGTTTCCTCACCTGTAAAATGGGTCTATTGACACCTGCATCCGCATCTTTGTGGTGGACAGACAGAGTGCCTGCTCCTTACCCAGCAATGGCTCTTGTCCCCTCCCACTCGGGCCTGGTCAGCGTGTGTGGCCATCACGCTGGGGCCGCTGCTCACATTGTGTCCCAGGTGAACGGGGCCCCCATGGTCAGGCGCTGAGGCTCAGTCCCTCTCAGGTCCCAACTCCCGAATGTGGTCCCAGCACAGGCTCCCTCCTCCCAGGGGCCTGGGGCCTGGAGTGGGCCAGGCAGGGCTGGGGTACGGGGTGGGGTAGGGTGGGGGGAAGCATTGGCTCCGCCCAAGTGGGTGGGCAGTGTGCCCAGATGCTCTGCATGGAACCCATGAGGAAGCTGACCGTTGTCCACGGGATGTGCCCCCGCCTCGAGGGCCCCAGGCTGGCCCTGCTGTGGGACTGGTTAGAGGGGAAGGGCAGGGGTCCTGGCCAGGGGAAGGTGGGCCTGTGACCGCTGGCAATCAGGCTGCTCGGGGGAGGGGGGGTAGCTGTGCCCGGGGCCGAGCTGGATGCTGGATTTCTTTTTACTCCCAGAGTCAGGCTGCTCTGTGCGGGCGGCTCCCATGAGCACAGTGTGGCTGCAGAAAGGCAAGCGTCCACGTCTCCTGACTGAGCACTGTAGGTGAGAACATGCTGTTTCCGTGGCACCAGCCACAGCCTGGGGAGAACTCGCAGGAGGGGGCAGGAGGAGACATCCGAGTTCAGGAAGAAGGCTTTAGTGATCTTGTCCCCGAGGTGAGGTGCCCACACCCCTGCCAGGCCCCACAACCTGGGGTTCCAGTGGTAACCGGAAGAAGTGCTTACCCAAGGGGGTGCACCGTGTCCTCTATGGGCTTTTATTTCATACCAAGGTTCTATCTCTGAATACCCCGTGACACCCCCCTTCCCCATCCCCAAAAGTGGACCGATCCTGGGGAGCGCACAGAACTTGCAGATTCAAAAGGTGCTTGTGAGTCACAGAGGGACTTCCCCTGAGCCCTGTGCTATACCAACACCGGAAACAGACCACATCCGGGAAAAGGTAAGGAATGAGTCAGCGCTGTCTACCTCGGTGTGGAAGCCGGAGTGAAGGCCGCGCTGCGGGGGAGGCAGGAGTCTGGCAAGACAGATCTCCGACGAGAAGAGAGAGGAGAAGAGAGAGCCAGAGGCACTGGTTTGGAACCCGGTGCCAAGAGGCTCCCTTAGGGAAGGCGGCGGGGGAATACGCTGACTGAAGGCATGCTGGCGAGGGAAGGGCCTGCCAGTCGGCCAGTGAAGTTAAAGCTCCGATAAAGCCACAAGGAGGCTCCTGTCACCTCTCCGCGCCCGGCGGCTGTCGAACCCTGGGCAGAGCGTATGCAGGCGAGGCTGCGCCCGTTCCTCCTGGGATGGCGTGTCTGCCATGTGGCCGCTCTGCACACCCTTCCCCCCTCTGTTCAGAAAGGGGCGTTTGTCCCCCACCCCCAGGAGGAGCGGGGTAAGCACTAGGCACTGCCGCCCCCTCCCCACTCATGTGACTGACGTTCCAGTGTTAAGCTGTACCTAGGTGTTGCCCTAGCTCCGTGGTCGGCAAACTGCAGCTCGCACGAGCCACATGCTGCTCTTTGGCCCCTGGAGTGTGGCTCTTCCACAAAACACCACGGCCTGGGCGAGTCTGTGTTGAAGGAGTGGCGTTAGAAGGAGTTATAAAAATGTGGCTCTCCAAAGACATGTCAATCGTTGTGCTGTTGATGTTTGGCTCTGCGGACTCATGAGTTTGCCGACCACTGCCCTAGCCCCATGCTCTGCCTGCTGGCACTGGAGCTGGGGCACCCACGCCCAATGAGCCAGTCCTCCTCTCGCTGAGTCCCCCAGGCCCCGCCCCTGCTCCTCCCACACGGCGTGCCCCCCCTCCGCGGGCCCTGGCACGGGGAACCCGGGTTTCACAGGCGGAGCCGCCGGCCGGTCGCAGGAGGGGCACTGCGCTTCGAGGTCGCGCCCCGGGCTTAGTCTCGGGGCGACAGACAGGAAGGCTGAGCCACACCACGACTGCCTGGCTGTGTCTCCATGTGGCCATTTGGGTGGCTCAGATGGCAGTGGCCATTCTCGTGTCCCTTTTCAAGTTTTGGAAAAGCAAGGGATCTTCCTGATACGGATTTTTTTCATTTTCCTCAAGGGACTTAGTACCACTCTTTCCGGAACGAATGAATGAATGAAACAGTGCCTACTGACATCTTGGTTTTCCCTAAATCGGTCTCCGTGGAAAAACCCACCTCTGGATTCCTCAGCGGTCCCTTTGCGTCTATTCCTTCTTTCTCCCCCCTCAGCCCTCCTCCCCCGACTCTCACACACACTTCCTCAGTTTCTCCCCCTGCCCACCACCCTTTTCCTCCGTGCCAGCCGGCGGGCACATGCGCTGGTCACAGGTGGGTAAGTGTGCTGACCCGGCTCCCGGGAGAGCGCAGGCACCTGCGTGACGGCCCGAGACTCACCCAGGGGACGCCGGAGGCCGCGGTCCCTCCGCCAGCCGCCTCCGCACTGCAGCCCTGCGGCGGTGCCCACGCTGGCTCTTCGTCCACTTGCTGCTCACTTTTGCTCTTCTGTTTCCGGATGATCTGGAGGGGAGGCGGGGTGACAGAGGGGGGGAGTTACTGGAGAGGCCTCGGAGGCTACGTGGAGTAACCGGGACCACCTCTGGGGTTTTTCTTTCAGCCACGCAAGAGCTTGGTTTCAACAGAAAGCCGGCCTCCTTCAGACCTGTCTTATGAGAAAACGGTACAACCGAAGCCTGGAACATTCCACGGCACTCGACAGTTTAGAAAGAATCATTGTATGATGGCCATCACGTGCCAGACTCTGGGCCAGGCAGCATAGATGCTTTACCTCATTGAATCCCCAAAACGCTGCTGAGAGCTACAGACTGTAGCTATACCTGGTTTGCAGGTGGGGAACCAGGCTCAGAGAGGTTAACTTATCAGTTAAGGATGCACAGCTCCTAAATAGTGGAGCTGGATCTCAAAGCAGAGTCTCTGGCTCTAAACCTTGATTTTAGGAAGCACCGGGAAGGCCCATGCAGGGGGCAGAGAGCCGGAGTCATCAGGGCTGGCTTCAGCCTGCCTGCACCGCTTGCTGTGTTGGGCACCGCCATGGGGACTGAATGAGTCCATTTATCCAACGGCCTCTGGGCTCCCAACTTCCTCCAGGCAGGAAGTAGCTGAGAAACTGCTGAGCCACCAAGGCCAGCATAGTCCCCAAAGCCCTTCTGGACCAGACAAGGTGAGGAAGAGGAAGGCGGAGAGCCAAGGAGAGCAATGACCTACAGCGCATCCCCAGGGACAGACCTGGGCCTCATCGAGGCGCACCCCCTATCCACAGAGTGGGGACCTAGCAGGATTTCAGAACTGCTGTGGGCCAGTCACCTGCCATCTTTGCAGGTGGGTGGGGCGGTGCTGCTGCCCTATTCCAGCATTGCATGCTGGTATGTGGGGACAGACGACTTGTTTGCTTAGTTCGTAGGTCTCCATCTTAAAAGGAACTGACTCTGGATCACATGAACAATAACTTTGATCTGTTATTGAATGAGGCATTTGGGGGTATTTAGGTGGGAAGAGTGTCATGTAGAGGAGACATGAATTACTGTGACCAAAGGGAAGGCTGAACTTGTCCAATGCTCCCTTTGTCGTGTGACTCCGTGTTTCTCCTAGCACAGGGAGAATATACAGGTGACCCCTGAATAACACAGGTGTGAACCCCATGGGTCTACTTAAATGCAGATTTTTAAAAAAATCCACATATATGTGAATCCATGCAGTTCTAACTCGCGTGGTTCAAGGGTCAAGTGTATTTTTCTTTTAAAAAAATATATTTTTATTGATTTCTGAGAGGAAGGGAGAGGGAGAGATAGAAACATCAATGATGAGAGAGAACTATTAATCGGCTGCCTCCTGCACACCCCCTACTGGGGACCTAGCCTGCAACTTGGGCAAGTGCCCTGACCAGGAATTGAACTGTGACCTCCTGATTCATGGATCGACACCCGACCACTGAGCTACACCAGCCAGGCTTACCTGTATTTTTCTTAATGCAGTTGAGAATCTGCATAAGCAGAAAGCTGACTTTTCAACTGCACAGGAGTTTACACTCCTAACCCCCACATTGTTCAAGGGTCAAGTGTACCTCCCACCTTTAGCTTTGTGTTGACTGTGTGCCTGGCTTTAGCCAATGACATGTGAGGAGGGAGTGGGTTACAGGGAGTTATGGCTGAGCCTAGGCCTTGATAGACGTCATTGTGCTTGATCATGGCCATGAGTAGCTGTGGTGCCCTCAGTAGGGCCCCAGAGTGAACACACTTGACCCCAACCCACCGCGTTAGATGGAGCCAGTACAGATGCATGAGCGAGAAACAAACTGTGGCACAATAAAAAAATATGCTTGCTGTTAGACTGATTCCTGGTACAGAGCTTCAACAATCCTTGGAATATTCTGAGTGACAGGAGTGCCTTTGTTATGCTAATGAGGTGACTCAGGGCCAAGGCCACTAGATGGAAGGAGGCTGGTGGCTCAAAAACAAAAACCAACCAGAGCAAGACAAACACCATCCTGTTTCACTTACATGTAGAATCTTAAAAACAAAATAAAAGGAACAAGCCAAACAGAAACATATTCATAGATACAGAGAACAAATTGGTAGTGGCCAGATTGGAGAGGATTGGCTGGATGGGTGAAAAAGGTGAGGGATGAAGAAGAACAAATTGGTAGTCACAAAGTAGTCGTGGGGATGTAAAGGTCAGCATAGGGAACATGCTCAATAATTCTGTAATGACTATATATGCTATCGGATGGATCTTAAACTTATTGGGGTGACCATTTCATAAATGTCTAATCACTATGTTGTAATCTGAAACTAATATAGTATTGTATGCCAACTGTAACTGAAAAGCAATTAAAACCCCAATTATGTAAACCAAGGAACTTTAAGCTCTACCCCAACCTCTGGGGAGGGGACAGGGGCTAAAGATTGAGTTCATTCAGGTGGTCAATGACTTAAGCAATTACGCCTATTTACTGAAGCCTCTATTAAAAACTCTGAGGCTTGGGGGAGCTCCCTAGCTGGCACGGGCACAGAGAGGGCAGGGAAAATCTGTACACCCACTCCCCCAGATCTTGTGGTCCTATTATCTCTTCCACTGGCTGTTCAATTGTATCCTTTATAATAATACAGAGGTCATTGTAAGCCTATCACTTTCCTGCGTTCTAGGAGTTGTTCTAGCAAATGATCCAAAGTGAGGGAGGGCAATGGGGAAGTCCTGAATTTGTAGAGGGCTGGGCACAAGTGGGTGACGTGGGGGTTCTGGAGACTTGCACTGGCATCTTGTGGGACTGAGCCCTTCACGTGTGGAGTCTGTGCTAACGCTATCTAGTGCCAGAACTGAATTGGATTCTAGGGGTGGAGTATTGGCTGTGAAACACAGAAATAATCCTGTTTAAAGCCACAGAGTTTTGGGGTGGGTGGTTTCTAAGTAGTCATTACTGATACACCCGGTAAAGGGGTTTAGGCAACGTAGGTAGCAGGGGATGACTGTGAGCTTTTTGTGCAAAAGACTGAGAAGTGTAAGAAGAGGATACCCACACATGCATACACGCACACACAGGTACACAGGCGTGCACACACACCAAGCTCAGGAAACAGGAAGCCAGCGAGTAACCTGCTCAGTTGCTGAATTCTTGGCTCCTCACCCCCCAGCTCAATCCCTAAAGGCGAACACACTCCACCCTTGGTCTTAGATTTCGCAGTGCAGTCTCTGCGTTAGCCTCCGGGGCACAGAGGACAGAGCGACAAGGCACAGAAATGGTGCCCAGGACAACAGCCGTGCCAGTGGTGGCTCTGCAGCTCTCAGGGGGCCCTGCTCGGGGCCAGGGTGGGAAGCTGCAGTCATCGGATGGCAGGGCCACCTACCTTCTGCAAGATGGTCGTGGCCAGTTCCTCAGTCAGCTCCTCCTTGTGGTCCCGCAGGTAGCTGGCCTCGTTCTGCTTGTCCTGCAGAGGGAGGGGAGAGAAGGGCCAACTGGTGGGCAGGTTTGGGGTACAATCACTTTGGTGGGAGTGAGAGGCTGGCACTGGTTTCCTGGCAGCCAGGACCCCGCCCGCCCCCCCAGAGAGGAGAAGGGGTCCATACCAGGCTGTCCCCAAAGGCTTCTGCTTTGGAAATCGCCTCCTCGATGGCCTCCTCGGCCACGCGTAAGGCAACGGCCAATGTGTCCATCATGCTGTGTCCTAGGAAACGGGACAGAGGTCACTTTCTGACAAGTAAAAGGCCGGCTCCGCTGGAAGCTCTGCTTAGCTCTTCTGCTCAGAGCTCTGGAGAAGGAGCTGAAGTGTTGGAGAAGGCTTTATTTGCAACTGGAAATTTGTTTTTGCTTTTAACCTCTGCTCTGAGGGAACTGCTATCATGGTATAAAAAAAGGAGAAGTGAAACAGTAAGTGGTGCATTCTTTATAAGAATACTTCAATACGAATTGCCCAGGTATACTGATTTTTATATTCCAACTCCAAGCACTCACTAGTTGATCACCAAGTATCCGGTGGCTGGGTAGCAAATGCACTTCTCTAGGTCACACTTTGGATTTACTCATCTAGTTTGATGATGGATCCATGTAAGTGGCAACAATCAGAAGACCCCTGGAGACGCCTACACAGCAATGCATAGGTGCATCAAGTGTTTACAATGCTACGGGGAGATCTGGACAGTATCTGAAGGTGCTTCTATTCTTCCAGCCTTCCATTAGCTGTAGATTCTTAAGCAAGCTTACCTTCTGTTTGCCTATAAAATGTGGAATCACTTCCTGAAACACTTCCTTCATTCTCTAGGTTTGCCTCAAAAAAGCTTCCTCCTGGGGGATGGGGAAGAAAGGAGAGAGAGAGAGAGAGAGAGAGAGAGAGAGAGAGAGAGAGAGAGAGAGAGAGAGAGAGACCATGATTATCAAAGGTCTTCAAATATCATGATTATCATGCACTAAACTGGCAGACCACCATTACCCACTTGAAGTTAGCCCTGCTAACAGGTTAGGGAATCACTGGGTTATACAACAATACTACACTTTTGGATCAATCACATTTTTCTTCTCACATTGATGATTCCTGGTGTAGCTTTGCTACCACCCCAACTTTCTTCCAGTACCTTCTTTGGAGGCAATGTGTAGTCCAAGACAGAAAAATGAATTGAATTCAGAGAAATGTGAGGTCAATTCCTGGACCTGCAAATTATTAGTCATGTGAACTTGAGCAAGCACCCTGACCTCTCTGACAATGGGCTTCCCTACTAGAAGAAGAGGACTAGCAAGAGCGCTCTCCTCATGAGGGCAATGAGACCCCATGCGTCTGCTCTTTAGCTACAGTCCATGGCTACTGATTCCAACAATTGCACTCTGAGATCCGGAGCTCAGCATAGGCCTTACACACTGCAGATGTCGTGTATCATGATCTGACAATCAAAATTCTGAAAATGGCCCAGCTGGTGTGGCTCATTGTTTGAACGTTGATCTATGAACCAGGAGGTCACTGGTTCAATTTCTGGTCAGGGCACATGTCCTGGTTGCAGGCTCATTTCCCAGTGTGGGGCATGTAGAAGGTAGTCAATAAATGATTCTCTCTCATCATTAATCTCTCTCTCTCTCTCTCTCTCTCTCTCTCTCTCTCTCTCTCCATCTCCCTCTGCCTCTCTAAAATCAATAAAAAAAATTTTTTTTAATTCTGAAAATAAGTTCCCTTAGATCAGTGGTTCTCAACCTTCCTAATGCTGTGACTCTTTAATACAGTTCCTCATGTTGTGGTGACCCACAACCATAAAATTATTTTTGTTGCTACTTCATAAATGTAATTTTGCTACTGTTATGCATTGTAATGTAAATATCTGTGTTTTCTGATGGTCTTAGGCTCTACAGCAGTGGTTCTCAACCTGTGGGTCACAACACATTGAGAACCACTAGCAGGATTGCCTAAGACCATCGGAAAACACAGATATTTACATTATGATTCATAACAGTAGCAAAATTACAGTTATGAAGTAGCAACGAAAATAATGTTATGGTTGAGGGTCGCCACCACATGAGGAGCTGTATTAAAGGGTTGAGGCATTAGGAAGGGTGAGAACCACTGCCTTAGATGAGCTGAGGATGGAACCATTTATTCAGAATTCTCCTGAACAAATTATAGAGAAATTATCTGAATCTGAAGATTACCTAGAGAACTTTAAACAATATCTGAACGGGGTCCCCCTTCAGAGATTCATAAGTAACTGAGCATTGGAAGATGATTTTGGCACTGGATTGTTTTTTTGAAAACACCCTAGAGCAGTGTTTCCCAAAGTGTGGTACGCGTACCCCCAGGGGTACAGGAAGAGTTTGGTGGGGATATGCACTGCACCATGCTTAGCTGTGCCTAATTCTACATTCTCATGAGTCAAGTCAATTTCATCCTTCTCATTGATCCAAATAAATGTTATTTATAATATAAATTTTATTTATATTTTATTATGAATAATTTTATTTTCATTTATTATTTTGTGTATGTACAAAAAAATAAATATATTTTGATTGTTATTAAAATACATCCATTTTTTTTTTGACGAGGGGTACTCAGCATTACGAAAATTATAGAAGGGGTACACATATGTCAAAAGTTTGGGAAACACTGCCCTAGGGGATCCTAATGAGTAGTCAGGACTGAGGATGGCAGGTGACAACCATACAAGGGTGTTGGGTGGTAGCTAGAAGACAATGGCAATGACTCCCCACTCATCTAACATAACCAGGAAGGCCATGTAAACACTTGAGGTGGGACTAAATTTTCTAGGTGGCGTGCAGAATAAGTCTCATGGTTTTATGACTGTGGCTTTACAGTACCATCTCATAAAGTGTCTCCCGTCTGCTTGACTTCATTATTTATCAAGAGGAAATCATAATTAAAATGGAGATACCAATTATATTAAAGCAACCAACTCAATTATGTCTATGAAGTGTCTTGGTCCTACAAAATGCCTTATCTATCTATCTATCTATCTATTTATTTATTTATTTCTTATTGATTATGGTATCACATAATTGTCCTCATCCTCCCATTCCCATCCCAAACCCCTCCCCACAGATGCCCCACCCCCCTGTTGTCCGTGACCACTGGTTAGGCTTATATACATGCAAGCAAGTCCTTTGGTTGATCGGTCCTACAGAATGCTTTAAGATTGAACTAGCTAGTGCAATATGGAGATGACAATTTATGCCGGGCACTGAGCTTTGCTTTGAGAACACAGAGACAAAGGAGCTGTCGTCTCCACGTGGCCCCGCAGGAGCGCAGCTTAGTCAACCATCACCGGATGCAAAGTGCTAAGTGCTGTGACCGAGCGCCGGGTGAAAGAGGTGGTGAATCACAGAGGGCCCGGGATCTACATCTGTTCCCATCATGGCGGACAGCTATTCCCAGCAAACGATTATCCTTTGAAGACGACACTGGAGGATTTCAAAGCCCTGAGCTGGCCCACTTGGGATTCCTGTCAGCCTGCTCCTCCGGTGGGGCCATGGGGGGAAATGGAATGAGATCGGAATTGTGTTCTGTGCTGTGAGAGTCTCTTCATAGGTTTGCTTTCCTTTCCATTTGCAGGAAGCCCTGGAGAACGCCGATGAGATTTGAATTTGGGGACACGTAAATGGGTCCATAAAGCAGAACAGAGGATGCACAAGAGAGGAAAGAAAGGACGGCATGCAAATGAGGGAGCCAGTTCTATTCTGGAACTTTCTTGAGAAATATTTTTGGGTTGAAAAACTACTGTGAACACCATTACTGTAAATTTCTCTTTTCTGCCTCCATTCCTAGAAACTTTTTTTTTTTTTAGAATACCCCACAAAGAGAAGATAAAAATAACAGGTGGCAACCTTGGGCACTGCTCTCTTTGCCACAGGCAGAAAGACAGGGAGTCTAACCACCACCACAAAGGGCGCTAATGACTCCAGGTTTAATGCTCCCGTCCTGTTTTGGAGAATACCAAATAAAGATGGCGGAAAAGCTCCAAATGAGAGGGAGGAGATTCGTCCCCACCTCTTTCTTGTGGATAAAAAACATTCACCCGTGCCAGCAAAGTGATGTGAGAAGAACCCTCCCTCTAGGAAAAAAACAGCCTTTTCTGGATGAGGTGCTTTTCATATTCTGACAACAATTTCTTTGTACTGGCTGGTCTACTAGAGCTATAGCCTATACTTCCTCATTCGGTTTCCCTACATCGGCTGCTCTAACTAAATGAAACAGCGCACACAGGCGTCATCCTTCAAGCTTCCCGGAGGAGGCTGACATTTCTCTCACTCTCCCCTTCCCTCACCTCGGGGCCTGGTATAAAGAGAATTTGGGAGCAGGAGGAAAGGGAGGTGGGGACCACGCTCTCCAAGTGCAGACCTAGTCTCCACAACCGACCCAGGATGACTTGCTGATGCTGAAATCCTTCGGGAAAGATGACTAAGAATCTTTTATTTCTAAGGAGCCAGAATTAGAATGTCCGTGATTTGCAGAAGTACTTCGGTCCTCCTGGCTCCTCATATTACCCAGCCCACTGGGGAGGCTGGAGCCAAAGGACTCAAAGCTTAACAGAGGCTTTGGTTTAGGTCCTATTTTTGCCTCCTCACTAGGGGGGGATATTTAAGGAGCTTGTCCTGCCCAGGTGAGTGTGCCTCAGCATACGGGGCCTCCAGGCAAGGCCTTCTTCTACCTGCCCCCCCTTCCCTCCCGCCCCCCAGCCCCCTAAGGACTCCCGAGGAAGAGGCAGCAGCATACCTAGGATGTCGAAGCCCGCCCCGCTCTCCAGCCGGTGTTTCCTGTACAGGTTTTTCAGGACCTTGGCGCTGCCAAAGCGCTTGAAACGACTCTTCACGTTATTGTAGAACCATTCCAGAGACTGGGTCCGCAGAAGCCTGCGGGAAACACAGAGTTACGGAAGAGCACATCAGAACGACAAGATTAGATTGTTGAACGGTGGATCGCAGAGGCTGCTGCCCCGGGGGGTGGGGGGTTGGGGGGAGCCCGTGGATTCCACAGATGAGTTGTTGAGACTGGCGCCCTAGCGACTCCACGGGGGTGAGGGGGGAGGAGAGCTGTGGAGGAGGCTGGAGAGGAAGGGATCAAAACCGACGGAAACACCATTGCCCGAGAAAGGCCTATGTGAGAATCCATTTCTGACTCGGCCTGGTGGTGGGTGTCAGCGAACCCTCTGGTTTCTCCTAGAACTTTCCCAGGTGTCACTCCCAGGGCTTGGGCAGGACCTGCCCTGCTGTCCCTGTCTGGCCCTCACGGAGCCTTCTCCAGGCTCGAGGCCACGGCCCTGACCTCCCTGCACTCTCCCCTCTCTCAGGTGGTCTCCGTGGCTCTCGGCTCCACTCCCATGCTTGACTCATTCCTCTTTGTATGGTTCAGAGAGTTTGACTCATACACAACCAGGCAGTTGTCAACCAGGAGGATGGGAGTTGGGGGGGCAGGAGAGTGAAATGATATCTTTAAAAAAATATATTTTATTGATATTTTACAGCAGAGGAAGGGAGAGAGATAGAGAGCTAGAAACGTTGATAAGAGAGAAACACCAACCAGCTGCCTCTTGCACACCTCCCACAGGGGATGTGCCCACAACCAAGGTACATGCCCTTGACCGGAATCGAACCCGGGACCTTTCAGTCCGCAGCCCGACGCTCTACCGCTGAGCCAAACCGGTTTTGGCTGAAATGATATCTTTTAGCCTCAGCTATTTGGAGGCAGGAATAAAGGTTATGTGAATATGGGGTGTTTTTTTTTTTTTTTGCCTTCTTATTTAAAAAGCTGATTGGGACTGCCTTCTTTTACCTGTCAGAACCAACTTGAGGTAAGAGAACTCAACAGAGCTCACTTGAAGAGCTGCAGTTGTTGCTCCAGCTGCAGGAGTTTGCACCCCAAGCCCCGCTGGCCCAGAAGGGAGAGCCTGCGTCTTCCTGTGCTGATTAGTATGACCGAGGCGGCAAAGAACAGTCAACACTCACGGCTTCTTCCCAACCTCATCACTCAGCTCGTGGCCTCGGAGATGTCGGCTTATCTCCCCGCATCTCATCTCCCTCCTCCTCAGAATACAAACGATCACAGCCTTCTGCGACCGAAGTCCCAGCACCACACAGCTGCATCGGGCACGGCCTCACTTCTCAGGTCCTGGCGCCTCAACGTGCCAGTTCCGCTCCGATAGCACCTTCACGCTCGCTCGTAGTAAGAAACGTGCCCAGTTCCCACCTTTTTGCTTTATTCGCCTGTTTCATTAGTGGTAACATCATGCACTCAGTGAGGTGTGTTCCCTTCCGGGTAAGGCCCAAGCTGGTTGTTGAGTCTCTATGGCTTACAAGCAGTGTTAACGTCCTCGCTCCCACCCCCTCCCCAAGCAATCCCGGGCATAGTCCACCGGCATTGCCCTCGACGGTCCCAAACCTTCCTGTGAAGTCAACGGGCCACGCCACCCACCTCCGCTCAGGTGCCATTCCGGCCCACAATGGATGTGTTTGGCCCCTTCACGGTTTCCGACATGCTGCTTCTCCCCTGGCTCCCACGATACCCTGACTTTCCGAACGCCTGTTCCCCTCTCAAT
This sequence comes from Vespertilio murinus, assembly GCA_963924515.1. NCBI lineage: Eukaryota > Metazoa > Chordata > Mammalia > Chiroptera > Vespertilionidae > Vespertilio > Vespertilio murinus. The sequence goes on along the minus strand of OZ004715.1, from coordinate 6,119,521 downwards.
CTCCGCCCTCTGCAATGACTTGGGTGTGTTGGGAGTTTGGAGGAGTAACAGAATAAAACCTTTTCATATTAAGGAACAAAGAGATAAACCAAGCCACTGAGAAGTATGGAGATAAATACCACAAGAAAGCTAACGTTGAAGAAAATTGTATTTAGCAAGCAGGACTGGAGTAGTGGTGGTGGGGGGGGGGGGAAGGGGACGACTGTGGTTTTGTTGTTGTTGTTTTTTGTACAATCCATCAAGAGAACCAGCTGACGTTTTGTGTAGGTACATCTATGACTTTGATGACAATAACATTAAATACAGACCCAAGGATTTAGCTCTTAGCTTAAAGTCCCTAAGAAGTCCCTTCATGTCCCTTCTGGGTGGCAGACACTTAGCATTCGGCAGGAGCTCTGTGAAAATCCAGGCTTAACCAGTGAAATCCCCGGGAACACACATGTCCCCTCGGCTGCTGCCCACAGAGCCTGGGTGGAGAGTCAGCCCGGAACAGGCCAGCACCTTCCCTTCCGACCCGGCCCTCCGGTCCCGGCTGGAACACGGCGGGAGCCCAGCCGCAGACCCGGCCGCCTGCAGGGAGCGCGGGCGGCCACACCTGCCGGCACCGCCACCTCGGGGCTGTTGGAGCAGCAGCCGAATGCATTCTCCCTGCTTTTGCAGAGTAGTCAATCAAGAGAGGAGAAATACATTTTCCCATTTAAAAAAAAAATACACACACAACACAAAAAAACAGTAGTAGAAAATGTCCCTTTAAATCCACCGTGTAAATGTTTGCACAGATGCTCATACGCAAAACGCTGAAACCGTATGCACCGAACAGGACCCAAATGACCCCGCGTCCTGCCACAGACAGCAATGACAACAACCAGGCAGCCGATGGCAAAGGATGACAGTACACAACCGGTAAGAGGGAGCTGGGAAATAAAGGGCACGTCGATGGGGGTTAAGTATGAAAATTACCGGAAGCAGAGGGTTTCTCTCTCCGGCAAGTTCTTCTACCCAGATCTAGTTCAGGTGTCTTGAGATGGAATTAAATGCCAGGGCACAGACAATGGGGGAGGGGGTGGGTCCCCAAATCTTCACTCCAGGTCCTCCTGGCCAGGAAAAAACCCAAAGACAGAGCATGAACCAAGAATCCTTCTGAGGAAGACCAGGGCCGCCGGCAGAGAGCTCCCGGAGCGGAGGAAGGCGCGGCACCCAGCGCACTGCCACCGTCTGTTTCTGCTGCGGCTTCAGGGGGAGGCGACTGGGAAACCGCAGACAACCAAGCTGAGAAAACCCATCAACACGTGCGTGCGTGGAGGTGGGAGGGAGAGGGACCGAAACTCATTTAAGGCTGCCCAATCGAATAACACTGTGGGGAAATGGCATGTGAACGTTAACTCCTATTTACTTTTTTTAAATATATATATTTTTTATTGATTTCAGAGAGGAAGGGAGAGGGAGAGGAAGACACAAATATCAATGATGAGAGAGAATCACTGATGGGCTGCCTCCTGCACGCCCCACCCCGGGGATGGAGCCTGCAGCCCGGGCATGTGCCTTGATTGGGAATTCAACCGTGACCTCCCGGTTCAGAGGTCCCTGCTCAGCCACGGAGCCACGCCGGCCGGGCTGATTTTGATTTTGATTTTTTACTTTCTTGCTTTGCAGACTGAAGATCCTGTGCCACAGAAGCACCAGGACACGGTTTCATCGTGTACTCTCATGAGTCAGACCAGCGGGTCTGCTTTGCTAAATGTTCTCAACACAGACATGCCTGCCATGGCAGCAAGAGCCAGAAAAGAGGGGGGAGAGGGGATGGAGGAGGGGGGAGTGGAAGAGAACCCAGGGGTCTCTCTGGGCTGGGTGAGCGGGCACTCTTCCCGGGAGCACAGGAGGGTATGCACATGGCTTGCCCCGTTCATGCTGACTCCAGCGTGTGCACATGCGGCCACGGCGTGAAGCAGGGACACGGCCACGCGCTGACTGTGACCACAGGCTTTTTTTGTTTGTTTGTTTGATTTTTGCTTCTCGGAGCGTCAGCATCCTCATTTATTCAACAGGCATCATTCCCACTGCCACCTTGTTCAAAGGATCAGAACAGACCATCATGCTCGTGGCGCTTTGTAACACTCAGTACACCTTAGACCGCACCGACCACCTCCTCTGCAAAGCGCGGCTAGCAACAGGCACGGGTGCCACAGAGGATGAAGGGGATGTCACAGGACGTTTCTTTGTGACCCCAGGCACCTGCTTGGAATGTGACCCTGCAATGGCCCTCCGGCTCCGCTGCGAGCCCCCCTCCTTTGTATGTCGGGGGGATGAAGTCAGGAGGCCACCAGCACAGAAGGTTCCACAGGAACAGCTGCCTAACTGCCCAGTGCCATCCCAATGCCAGGAGGGGCCAGTCTGCTCTCTGCCCGAGACCTGGGTTGATTTTTTTTTCAGGTAAGATTTCATCCTGGGGCTAAATAAAACAGAAGGTCTTGATTCGAAATTTATGATCAAACACACACACACACACACACACGCACGCACCAAGGGAGCAGAACATTTGACAGGAAAGAGTCGGACGCTTCTCTCTATAGGATCTAGGCATGGTTTGGAAGCATGTGCTTTTCCCATGATCGTGAAGCGGCGGATAGAATATTCTGCAAGTCATCACGTGAGCTCCCACCCGTGTGTGCGTGCGTGTGCATGACTCAGAGTGCCCGCTGGGGACGCAGGCTCCTGCGTACAGCTCCCCACTGTTCCACAGACAGCCTGCTGAGCAGGGGACCTCGGATAAACCAGGAGCACTTGGAAGGAGAGGAGGAAATTGCTGACAACCACCGCATCCTCTGCCAGGGAGGAGGGGGGTCCCCTTTTTTCCAGACTAGTGCGCCTGTGCAGAATTCTGTTCACCCTTTGCTGGAATGCACTGCATTAGGCATGGGTTCTGTTCGAGTATACAGGATCTAAACACAAACTCCGAAAAGGCACGGGTCTCACCCACTCATTTTCTTTCTTGCTTTCTTTCTTTTTTTAAAATATATTTTATTGATTTTTTACAGAGAGGAAGAGAGAGGGATAGAGAGTTAGAAACATCGATGAAAGAGAGTCATCGATCAGCTGCCTCTTGCACACCCCCCACTGGGGATGCGCCCGCAACCAATGTACATGCCCTTGACCAGAATCGAACCTGGGACCTTTCAGTCCGCAGGCCGACGCTCTATCCACTGAGCCACACCGGTTTCGGCTCACCCACTCCTTTTCATGCAAACATTCAGCAGTGGCCGCTTCTTACCAAAACAGGAACACATTTACAGTCTGCGGATCAAATACGAACTTTACATAGTTTTGTTCACAGGTAAATCTCCAAAGAAGAGGTTGCTGCCGTGGGTTGACTTGAAAAATAAACCGAAATCGCGGCGTGATCTCTGACGGGGCCCAACGCGCCCAGCCGATCCATCCGGACTTGTCACTGGCGGTGAAGGTGCTAGGGGCCTGGCTCCCAGGAAGTGCCGGAGTGCCCCGAAGGGGGGGCCCGGGGGGGGGGGACAGAGGGGGGCAGAGGGAGGACACTGCGGTTCTCCGGCGACATTCCTGCTCTCCTATCACGGAGCTCACCTTCACCGAGGTCCGCGCCGCCCCTCTGTGCCTGTCGACAGCAGAGGGTCACAGATCCCCTTCCCAGGGTCCAAGCTCTTTGAGCAGAAGGGACCTTCCAGAAGGTTCTGGGGCGATCCCAAGCCTCTCTGCTGTTGGCTGCCTCCTGAGAAACTCGGGAAGCCGGAGCTCGGGGGGGGGGGGGGGGTCGGGCTGGGGACACGTTCCCGGGGATGGAAATCGTGCACATCTCTCACAATGCCACCTCCGGAGCGGGCGCCGGGCCAGAGGTACCCAGCGTGGAGGTGGCGGTGGCGGCGATGGGCTGTTTTCTATTTTATGAGAGCCGTCTCCACCACGGTGGACTGCGAGGCTCTGAATAGCAAGATCTGGTACATCTGTCTGCAGCCCAAAATATCTCCTGAGCAAAGCCTTGAATAAATTGCTTTGGGAGGGGCCTTTTGGCTGGTGTCACTCAAACTGAAACCACTGCCCGGGATTCGACGAAGAACCCCAGACTCTGTCCTTTTGAAAGTCTTCAGATCTCCGAATTCTTGAGAGCACCGCACGCGGAGGGTAAGCGAGTCAACTAGAGCCAACCTACCTGGACCCCCCCTTTACCTTGGTTTCAGCATCTGTCAAATGGGTGCCCCGCTACCACCAGGACCGCCTATGGAGTTGCTGTGAGGGTGACAGCGCCCAGGACAGGGATTCGGCCCAGAGTGAGCGCGCGGTGATGGTAGCGGCTACACACAAAGCAGTTTCCCGTCTCCACGAGCCTTTTCGGTTGTGGTTGGCAGTGGGACCCGAGAGCCCCGGCCCAGCCTCTGAAGACGGTGAGAGCCTCCATGGCAACAGCGGAGCCTTTTCTCCGGGCGCTGGCAGGGCTGCTGGTCCCCGGCACGGGATGCAGACAGCGAGGAGGGAGGACGCTGCTCCGCCCGAACTGAGCCGGGGCTTTGCCAGGATGCACAGCTGCGGTGCTCCGAGCGCCCAGATCTTCCTGGCAGTTGTCACTGTGCCTGGCGAAGGATACCCCCCTTTTCAGAGATGCGGATGCCTGTGCCCAGTGCTCTCAGCCTGCTGCTCCCACATGGGTGGGGGTAAGGGTGGGGGTGGGGGCGCTCTGGGCAGATCTGCGGGATGAGCCGCGCGTCCCTGGCTGCTCTCACCGCAGCTCACCTCGGGCTGGTCCAGACACCCCTGTGTGCAGTTCTCGGCCCGAAATCACACAGGGGTTCGGGCCTGGATGGCCACCCTGCCTTCATGGACCCCTTGGAAACAACCTGTGATTTCTCTGATCACCGGGAGGAGGGTTTTATTGGAGGAGAGTTGAAATCAGGGGCTGGGAGTCACTTGCAGAGACCTCCCCACTGCATGTCCATGCCCCCGCCCCCTTTGTCATGGGCTAGACTCGACCTCCTCTCATATTAACTGTAGTGAGGTTTAGGGCAGAGCAGGTGCCCCTTCAGTCAAAAGAGGGAAATGGAAACAAATGCCAGCCTGGGTTCAGAGGGCTGGTTCCACCGCCTGTCCCCCGCGGCTGTGTGACCACGCCGGGTCACTTCCCCACCGAGCGGGTTTTCCTATCTCGGGCACTCCACAGCCACGTGAAGGTGGAATTATAGTTTTTAAGTTGGAACATGAGTTTAAAATGTTTAAATCCTCATCCAAGGGTATGTTTCTATTAATTTTAGAGAGGAAAAGAAGGAAGAGAAAGACATTAGGTAGGAGAAAGAGAGAGAGAGAGAGAGAGAGAGAGAGAGAGAGAGAGAGAGAGAGAAACATCAATGTGAGAGAGAAACATCGGGTCGGTCGGTTGCCTCCTGCACACGCCCACACTGGGGAATGAAGCTGCAACCTTTTGGAGTATGGGACAATGCCCCAGCTGACTGAGCCAACCCAGGGCAAGTTAGGGGTTTCACTGCCATTTGGGGTATGTCCAGATGTGGTGTGGCCTGAGAAAACAAAACCAGGAAGCCAACCTGTGAAGGGTTAGAGGTCACAGGTGTGGTCTGAGGGCTTAGGGTGAGTGTGTGAGTGTGTGTGTGTGTGTGTGTGTGTGTGTGTGTGTGTGTGTTGGGGCCTGGGGAGGAGGGCCAGAGGGGTGAGGTGTTAGGTTGTACAGCCTAAATGTACTTCTAGAACACCTCCAGTCAGCACGAGAACTTGCCTTGAAAGTAAGATTCACCTGGGGGAGGGATGTGGGGAGACGTATGCATCCCTTATTGTAGACGGCCAAATGGGAAGAGACCTGGGCATCCTTTAGATTGTTGCTGACTGGGCCCAGGATATTGGCAGAATCATGTCAGTCGCACTCCCGCCCTGGGAGTGCGGAGATGTTCTTAGTTCCTGGCTTGTGTCTGTCCAGGAGGAAGGAGTGGGTGGGCCCTGGGCCCTCCCAGGCTCCTTGTTTTCCTGTGAAACCCCCTTGTTAGATCGGAGTATAAATAGATGTGCTGTGTGGCTCAGGAGGTCGTCAGTCTGTCTCTCCAGCAGGGGAGGTCAGCGGCCCTCCCAGCTCCCAGCTTAAAATCTCTCTCTGTGTCTTCTCTCTTTATTTCTAATATTTCTCAATCCCTGGCCGCCTCCCCTTAGAACCGGTTCGTTCATCTCTCTTTCCGTGCGGGACGCGGAGAAGGGAGATCCCGCCACATCAGGCCCCCGCACCTTATGGTGGGTGGTGGGTGCCTCCCACAGCCTTTGCTGGCAGCTGGCTGGGTTCAAGGGGAAAGGAGAGAGAGCCCGGGAGGGGTGCAAATAATCTGGGAGGGGACATCTTTGGGGTTTTGAGATGCTGACCACCAACAGGCTGCAAAGACCTCAGGGTCTGTGAACTGAGAGCTAGTGAGTTTCAAAACCTGGAGGAAAAGAGGCCAGCAGCCCCAGGGGCACCCCCTTTGCAGACACAGGGGCAGCGGCCTTGTCCTGCGAATGAGCAGGAACGAGCAGGCCGGACAAGGGGAGGCAAACCCGCGCTGCCCAGGCTCAGCCAGAGCGGAGTCTGCCTCCACGCCCACAGGGCCTCCGCCCAAAGCCACAGCTTCTGGAACGCCTCCTCACGTGCGTCTGCAACGCCATCTCCGCCCGGGCGACTTCAATCCTGGGCACCGTCACCGGGGGAGAGGGGGAGGGGAGGACTTCCCTGGGCAGCGACCGCCTTCCTTCGGGGGGCTCCGGGGAGAGGGGGCAGCAGTCCGAACAGGTCCCTTTTCTTGTGTGAATCCCCCTACTCTCCCCAGCCCTTGATGCAGCCTGGACACGAATCCTCCAGTCTACCTGGTGGACCAAGCGTGCTATGAAATGCGAGAATTGGAAGTGACAAGGAAAATGCCCCGTGCCATGATGCTAATACTCATTAAATCACTCTCGCCTGTGATTTCGGATAAAGTTCAAGCCCACTAAGAATGGACTTAGCAACTGTCTGCTCATATGTGTGCCCAGTGGTTTAAATCAAACACAGAGAGGCCTTCACGGAATAGACACGGGGATGTAAAGTACAGCATAGGGAATATAATCAATAATCTTATGTCATAAAACCCCAATATGCCAAATGTCCCTTAGACCTGGAGTTCTACCAAGGGGCGGGGCCGGCCCGCCAACCACTCACGGCCCCTCCCCCGGCCAGCCCAGCCCAACGGTCCCCAATCGGAGCCGGCCAGCTGGACCCCCGCCCCCCCCCCCCCCCCCCCCCGTGCACGAATCCGTGCACCGGGTCTCCAGTGTTGTAATAACTATGTATGGTGCCAGGTAGATACTAACCACTACGCTGTCCGCCTGGAACTAATACAAAATAACCTAGAATGCAAACTGTTGTTGGAAAATAAAATTTTGAACGGGAAAAGAAAACATGGAAAGGTCCGTGTTGTCTTTTTGTCACATGGCCGTTAACACTACTGTTGCGGAGGAACAGTATCTTGACTTTAATTCTTTAATTTGAATCTTGACTTTAATTCTTTAATTAAAAATACAGTGTCTGGCGCCGGAAGAATGACACACGTGGGTCAGGAAACCCAAACTCTGCCGTCTCACCCTAACAGCCTGACCCCCCGGACCCAGGAGACGGGGCCAGAAGCCTCACCAAGACCTGGGTGAAGGCTGCGGCTGCAGAGGAGAGGCGAGCACCCGGGGACCCGTGGCCGGGTCAGCTCTGGGGTGCGCACAGGCGCCCCACTGTCTTCCTGAAGCCCACCCCTAAGAAACCATGACGGAACCCCCAGCTCTGCTCCACGGGACTGTCTGAGGACAGAGCCTTCACGTGGCGTCTACTTGGCTCCGCAGCCCATCACAGTGGAGTACAACTTAGTGCTGTGTGTCCTCCATAGAGATCGGGCCAGGGACACCCCCCCCCCCCCCAGGGACGTGGAACACCATTTCCGAGGAGAGAAAGGCACAGAGGCATGTGCCACGGGAGGTGTCCCGTTGGGGCCGTTTCTCACAGAAATCGCGCTGGGCAGAGAAGTGCATGAGGCAGCAGGTTTGACAGACCACGAGTGAAAGGTGGATGAAGCTGGCCAGCGGAGGTGGGCTTTCCTTTCCTATCAGGGAAACCCTATCCTGTCCACTTAGTGTCAGGAGCCTTGACTAAAGTTTTTCATCTTAACAAAAACCTTACATTCCAGGAGAGTTAGGTCTCTGTTTCCCCCAGGCAGCTGCTGCTTACAGAGATAACACACAACACAACCTGCCATTACACAGATTTGGCCGATAGCAAGAAATAACACAGCTAAGACTCACATCCTGCTATCACACAAGCAGCTGCATCCCCCTGACCTTGCCCCGCCCCAAGAAGCTGTATATGTACCAGAAACTTTGAAATAACATTTGAGGCTTGATCAGATTCTTGTCTTGCCTCCATTCTTCTGCGTCTCTTGTCCCTTCTTATTCCCTTACAGGATCCTCCTCGCCCACGTTGATTGTCAGGATAAGTTAGAGTTGACTTGGAGACCAGAGACCATCCTTCAGCAGAAATGGCATCAGGAGAGCGTCTGGCTAGTCAACAGGAGAGAGGGCTCTGTCCACAGACTTCCGCCTCACACCAGTGGGCGCGGGTCATAGCGGAGGGCACACTCCTCTGCCGTCCCTCCCCTTCCTCTTTCCCCAGCTGTCCTGGGGGTTACCCTGCCCTCTACTGCCCAGTGCATGGTGCCGCCTGAACACAGCCACCTTCACACAGTGGCCCTTCACAACACTGGCAACTTTCTACACAGGGCATCGGCCCAGCTCCTCCCTGGCCAGCCCCGGGCACTCGGAGGACACGTTACAGGCACCCCCCCAGCACTGTCAGCCTCCTAGGGGGGCGTCCAGAATGGTCAGGGGTCTTGTACAAGGTATCAAAGCTTGCCAAGCCAGAAAAAGGTCTGCCTAGAAACAAAGCTGGACATCTTGACTTTTCTTAATGAAATTCTGAACGCGACCAGTATCCGTGGAGTGCTTTTCAGCATCCAGTAGCGCCACGCAAGGTACTTGTGGGAAAGCTCTGGGGAGAGATTGTCCCAAGGTCAGAAATACAAGGCTGGAGAGAAGGACTCTCGTGTTATTATTAGAGATGCACACAGCAGAGGGAGTGACTTTCCTCGACCTTGTCCCAGCGAAATAGATTCACAGGCTCTCACACACCCACGCACACACCTTGGCCGGAAAACCCTGCACATAATTTTAGAGAAGAAAACAGAAAACCGCAGAGTGCGGTGTTGGGGAAGCAAATACAGTTCTGCATCACAAACTGCTCACTGCCCAGAAACACCCGGCAGAGAGGCATTTGCCTCAGAGCTTAATGTACAAAAGCTTTATGATAATGATTTCATTCCTGAGAGCCTGGGGGAAAAACTCCGTTAAGCCTCGTGTCCTCTTCTAGTTTGGGGTTTTGGGGTGAGTTTTTGTTTCTTGTCAGTTATTATTTTCTTTTTTGGGGGGCGGGGGCTCTTGTTAGAGTTACAACATATTTTTTTTTTGAGCCAGACAAGTCCTCAGCATGTTGGCACACCCCAACTATATCTAAGACCAACGTTTTCCTTCTGTGTGAATACACCCCACTCTGCACCCTAAGGGCGCATCTCGGAATCTTAAGACCCAGCTTGGAGAGCCACTAAGCTCAAGGAGGGCTTCTAAGGGTAATGCATGAAAAGGATGATGTGGCCAAGGTCGGTTTGGCTCAGTGGATAGAGTGTCGGTCTGCAGACTGAAGGGTCCCAGGTTTGATTCCGGTCAAGGGCATGTACATTGGCTGCGGGCACATCCCCAGTGGGGGATGTGTGGGAGGCAGCGGGTTGATGTTTCTCTCTCATCGATGTTTCTACTTCTCTATCTCTCTCCTTTCCTCTATGTGAAAAATCAATAAAATATATTTTTTTTAAAAAAGAAAAACAAAAAGAAAAGGATGATGTGAGAATCACCTCCGCAAGCATCAGGTTCATCAGCTACAAGGTGGGATTATTGGTTTCAGATCTCTCATGAGTGGCTGAGGGATTAGAACAAAACGATGCAAGCAAAAAACATTTGCTAATAAATAAGCTACAACTGCCTTCTTAACAACCTAGAGTTGTTTTAGGTCAAAGATTAAGATGCGGATGGCGCCGAAACCGTGTTGGCTCAGTGGTAGAGCATCGGTCTGCGGACTGAGGTTTGATTCCGGTCAAGGGCATGTACATTGGTTGCGGGCACATCCCCGGTAGGGGGTGTACAAGAGGCAGCTGGTCGATGTTTCTCTCTCATTGAGGTTTCTAGCTCTCTATCTCTCTCCCTTCCTCTCTGTAAAATATCAATAAAAATATATATATATATATATATATATATATATATATATATATATATTTTTTTTTTTTTTTTTTAAAGATGCGGATGGCTAGGGTGGTGAAGGCCTGGGGTGGGAGGAGGGAGAGGCTAGAAAAGATCAATGGGGGCAAAAAGGGGACATAAGTAATACTTTCAACGATAAAGATTTTTTTTAAATGATGCTAATGGCTACATTTGTTCCATACTCCTGGCCAGTCCTCTGCCTTCTGGTCATACTGGGGGTACCACAGGCTCTCACACTCACACATCCCCCGCCCTGGTAGCCCTGCTCTTGATTTCCCCTTCATTCCTGAAGGGCAGTTTCCCCAGCCACACCCCTTTCTGTGGACATTGAGAAGGACATTCTCTTTCACGACCCTGCCACCTGCTTTACTGCTCCTCTGCCCGGCTCCCTCCCGCTTTCAAATCCGTGCTTAAATGACGCCTTCCCCTTTCTCAAGCCAACGTAAACACTAAGTAAATAAAACACACAAACATTATTTATATGAGAATATAAAACAGATCTTGGTTCCCTACAGGGAATTCTTAAGCACAAAGAACGCAATCTAATACATGGGACATTTCTAAAAGCTGAGAAAGAAAATCACTTCTTTTGGCTAATGCATCATGTCCAAGGCATAGCCCCCTTACTGAACGGCCTATTATCTTCCCCAAAGTTAGAGACAGAAGCTAGATTGTTTCGAAGCAATGAAAAATGTAGTGCTTTATGATTGCATCTGAGAGGCACAGCTGCCACCCAAGACTTTTTAGAGTTATTTAGCTTATTTGAAATTTGTTACACTTCCTGAGCCTACAAGGCCACTTCTACGAATCTCTTGAGAGATCTCATGTTAGAGGCTGGAGTGAAACCCGCACTTCTCAGCTTGCACAAATCCCGAGAGACACACAACTTCGGAAAAGGCAGATGTCTTTGTGTGGCTTCATTCCGAGGAGTCTGTGGAAGCTGCTTGCCTGGAGTCCCTGGCACAATTCTTCAGAATAAATTAAATCCCCTTTCTTAATTAGCTCACACCCTCACTTCTGTGATAAACTACAAGCCTCTTCCATTCCTTCCTTATCAACGAATTCCCAAATACTCCCCTGCTAACGCTGCCTTGGAATTACAGACAGCTTAATATTCTAGGGCCTTTATGATGATTCTGGGAGCAATTCACACCTCAGGCAGGCTTCCTAGGAACCCTGAAGGCAGCAGAGCTCACCCACCCCAGGCCCAAGCAGCCCACTCCCTTAGCCAATGTGTGTTGGTCGATGTTGAATTCAAGTTTGCCTTCTGTAGGCCATTTGCTCCCGCTCCCAAACGAGAGTTCAAGACACTGAACAGCATTCTGCAGCAGCTTTGAATTTTGACTTTAAGAGATGTTTGTTTATGCTCCTAAGAATACATACAGCATCATCTTCTACATTTGTTCTGGTCAAATTGAACTGTCTTCATGCCGAATGCTGTCTTGCCCATATTAGGCTTTATTTCTCTAGGATTTACATTTTTTAAGGTTTTTATAAAGTGAAATGGGCATTGTCTATTGACTAGGCCCCTCTTTTTATTTTATTTTTAAGAAAATATATTTTATTGATATTTTACAGAGAGGAAGGGAGAGAGATAGAGAGCTAGAAACGTCGATGAGAGAGAAACATCGACCACTCCGAAGGCCTGTAGTGTCTCTCAAAATAGGGCTCTTTTCTCCGGCGCGCAGCCAACTCTTGGCAGAACAGCCTGCCTCCTGAGGCACAAGAAGCAATGCCACAAATGCAGATCTGGGAGGTTTGGGGGGCGAGGAAGGGGAAGAAGCCGAGTGGGCTCTCGCCTGTGAGCAGCGAGGTGCCCCTGGGAGGCTTGTCCCTATACAAACGTCGGGAGGAAGAGGAAGTCCTGAATTCAGCAGTGCTTTGGGAGACATAGCATTTACATGTCAAAAATGCACTGGAACATGTGGCACAAAAGTCACTGCACACGAGGCTCATGGTTTTGCTCTACCCTCTAACTGAAATGAGAAAGCCATACAACTCCATGGTGAAGAGTGACACGCCGTGGCAAAGGGACCATCAGTGTCAATACCATCACCCTCATGGTGGCCGCTGAATTACTTCGCTGGGTTAGCTGAGGAGATACCATCGCCATATTTGTACCTTTGCATTTTTTTTTGGGGGGGGGGTGTTTGAGTGCATATTTTTGAGTCAAAGTATGTGTAAACTGCCCTCTGAAAGTTTGTACTGGATTATATTTCCACTAATTGTGCAATAGAATGCTTGTTTCCTGTATATGCACCAGGCCTGGATATTGTTAAACTTTAATATGTTTTTCTCAGCCAGTGTGACTCAGTGGTTGAGTGTTGACCTATGAACCAGGTCATGGTTTGATTCCCGGTCAGGGTACATGCTCTGGTTGCAGGCTCAATCCTCAGTGTGGGTGTGCAGGAGGCAGCCAATCAATGATTCTCTCTCATCATTGATGTTTGATGTTTCTATCTCTCCCACTTCCTTCATCTCTGAAATCAATAACATATATATATATATATAGTAATAATTTTACAATATATATATTGTAAATATATATGTCAATAAAACTTTAATATGTTTTGCTAAGCTTTAAAATTTTTTTATCTTTATTGTTGAGAGTATTACAGATATCTCAGTTTGCTAATTTGATAGGTAAAAAATTACTTTTCATATTGATTTGCATTGCTTTCATTATAACTGATATTAATTATCTTTGGCCATGAGACATAGCTCTTTCTTTTTCTGTAAGCTACCTGTTCTATACCTTTTTCCCCCCTATTTCAGTATCTTTTTGTTTTATATTACTTTTATAATTTGAGAACATTAACCCTTTGAATTTATGTTACAGATATCCCCCCCCCCTGTGTTATTTCTTGATAGTTGACTGTCTATAGTAATTCTCATCATACAAAAATTTCCAATTTTTAATGCGGTCAAACTAAGATGTATTTTATGCTAGAATTTCTTGGTTTGGGGCTCAACTCCTCTGAGATTATATTTTCTTACGTTTTCATCTACTTCTCACAAGGTTCAGATATAATATTTAAATATTTGACTGATCTAGAATTCTAGACTTTATTTTTATGTAAGAAGCAACTTAAGGATACAGCCCTCTGCCCCCTTCCAAGTTGGCCAGTTGGTTAAACCAAATGCCATTATTAAACCTTTCTCCACCGAGTTGAAATGCCATAGGTTTCACAAACTGAATTAATCTATCTCACCCCTTCCTACGTGGCTTATATCTCAGCTCTCAGTTTGTTCCACATAGCTACCTATTGAGTGCCGGTAGGAAACTGTGATACTTATTGCATGTTTAATATCTAGGAGAAGAATGCTCTTTAATTATCGTCTGTTTTCCCCTTGAGGTTTCATAGTTTTTCTTGCATTATTTTTCCATATGAACTTCTACATTTAGCTCGTGTAAACTTTAAGGAACATCCTGTTGAAAATTATATTAGGATCAAATTAAAGTTCCAGATTGATTTAGAGAACCGAGCTCTTTACAACATTTTTATTTTTCTCATATGGAGTCTATGGCTTTCCTGTTAAGTTATTTTGAGGTGTCTTATCCTTTTTGCTGTTACAGATGGGATGTTCTTTTCTATGATATTTTTAACTGTTTCTGTGTAAGAAGGCTTTTGGTTTTTGTATCTTCACATGGTAGCCATATACCGACTTCGAATGATTGCAATTGGTTTTGAGGGGTCCCACCCCCCGGTTTCACAATGACATCATCTGAAGTAATGAGGATTTTGCATTCTCTTTTTACATTTTTAGATATATATTTTTTATTTCGTGTTAAGTAACAGGGGTGATTGTGAACATCTTGACTTGAATACCCATGCTCCTCGTACTTAACGTTGAGTTCGATGCTGCCTTTTGACTTGAGGGGAGATGGGGGTGGGGGAGGAGGAGAGCAGGTAAGCACGCACATGTATTTATCAGTAAGAACACAGGTACCGTATTTGCCGGCATATAAGACGATTTTTTGGCCCTGAAAAATACCGTATTTGCCGGCGTATAAGAGACTGGGCGTATAAGACGACCCCCTAACATTTCCACTCAAAATACAGTTTGTTATATACTCGCCGTATAAGACTACCCCCCACTTGAAGGCATATTTTTCAGGGCCAAACAATCGTCTTATACGCCGGCAAATACGGTACTTCTTTTTCCAGAATGGATTTTGAAATAAAAGGGATAATGAATTTTGTCAAATGCATTTTTTAGCATCTATTCAGAGACTCATATGGCTGATTTCTTTTGGCTTGTTAATATGTGATGTTGTATTAATAGATTGATTTTTTTAGTTCTCTGTGTTTCTGAGGTGAATACTATTTTGTTTTGATGATGTATTGTTCTTTTAAAGGCACTCCTGGATTCTATCAGTGAATCCTTTATTTAAGAGTTTTACATTAACATTCATAAATTAGGTTGATCTAAAATGTTCATGTTTTGTAATTTGTTTTGTTCTTTGTGTTATCTTAACACTGTATACAATTTCTTCTCTGTGCTCTGAAGCTCTGTGCTTTTAATGACTTTTGGGATTCTCAGTGTAGGTCCAGATATAGAGAAAGCACTAGTGATAATGAATTCTGGGAAGTAGGGATGTAGTAGGGAGATGCTGTCTTAGCTAACCTCCACTCAGTCAATACTCTTTGTCTCCCCATTTTTTCCTATAAAACATAATGATCCTCAAGGTACACCGTATGACTGAAGGTAGTTGTCTGCTCTCTAAGACACCAGAGATTTCTGCCTCTGCCAGTTTAGTTGTATCAAGAATCTGCGTCTAATTATGTTTGTGCCAGTTATACATAACTTAGTTAAATGTCATGGAAAATAAGGAAGGTGTGTGAAATGAAAGAGAATTGCTCTATTAAAATGAAATTGAAAGTCTGGGGAAGCCTGGGTAGACTAAATTAAATATGGGTAAGAAAACTGTAAAAGATTGAAAAAAAACTAGATACATTAGAATCCTGCTTTTAGTATGCTTTGCAAGTACCTTTAACTTCTTGCTCTAAACTAAAGAAACTGCTATTGAAATAAAAAGGATAATGAATTTTGTCAAGTGCATTTTTTAGCATCTATTAATGTAATTCCACCACACCCACAATCAAGACACACACCTTAGTCCTCTACTGAAGTATTACTGAATAAATGTATATTTATGTTTTAAGTTGTAAAAGGTTTAAGACACGCATAATTCAATAGGATCATTCCCCTGGGAATGACAAACTGATTGCATTATATAAGAGGGCTTACTATAACTAGTCACCAGCATTTACCACCCTTGAAATCCCAAAATATTCTTTGATGTCTTTCCCAGTATACAGTTATTGGTGGCTGGCCCATGAAAAATGGCTAATTTCCCAGAACTAATGAAAGACATCCCAATATACTGATTTAAGAAGTCCAAAGATGCATAAGAAACATTTTAAAACTCATGCATAGATGCATTCTAGTAAAAGTAAAGAAAATAAAGAACAATGGGAAAATCTTAAAAGCACTTAGCGTTAAAAAGGGCAGCTCGGTAGGCATGGCTCAGTGGTTGAGCACTGACCTATGAACCAGGAGGTCACGGTTCAATTCCTGGTCAGGGCATATGCCCAGATTGTGGGCTTGATCCCCAAGGTAGGGAGTACAGGAAGCAGCTGATCAATGACTCTCATCACTGATGTTTCTAGCTCTCCCTCTCCCTTCCTCTCTTAAATCAATTACATATATACACTGAGTGGCCAGATTATCATGATCTCTGAATCCATAATAATCTGGCCACTCAGTGCACATCTCTTGAGTACCTCACTTGTTTGATATCAAAGATACTATAAATCGTGCACCTGATCAGCTTTCCCCTTTGCACTGGCTGATAGAAAGCTCAGTGCAAATAGGTGGTTGATCTCCAGCAAAAGTCTAGCATACTTTTGGTACCCACTGGAGATACAAATACACTGAGTGGCCAGATTTTATGCGTTCAGAGATCATAATCATCTGGTCACCAGTGTATATAGGCAGATTACCTAGAAAGAATTATAGACACAGTATGAAAGTGTTTAATGCCATAGAACTAGCTACTGGATAACAGAGTAACATGCTAATTGACCAGACCTTTGCGAAGCCCACCAGCCAATCAGGAGTGACTATGCAAATTAACCCAACAAAGATGGAAGGTTAATTTGCATACACAGGCGCCAAACAGGCTGGGGGTGGGGTGTGACACTTGCAACACAGGCATTCAGCTCCACCCCAGCCGCGTAGGCAGCCGGGGGAAGGAAGGCCCATTCTTGCATGAATCTTCGTGCATCAAGCCTCTAGTTTAGTTACAATAGTTAAAATGGCAAGATTTATGTTACATGTATTTGACCACAATTTTAAAAAGTAAAATAATATATACCTTGTGAGACTTGGCTTGGAGGTAGGTTAAACTAAAATGTGTTATTAATTTTTTTCTTTGATGAAATGAGCAAATGAAAAGTACCTGAAGGGTAACACACGAAATGGCAGTAAAGATAAAAAGTGGGTGGTGTGTGTGGCATCTGTGCAGCCACTGCCAGAATATGGGGGAGAAGAGGCATCCAGGTGCACCCCTAAAATGAGTGACAACTTTTGCTCTTACAAAGGAGCCGTGTTATTCAATCCACTTGTCCTCTTTAATAATTTGTCCTATGAGTACCAACTGCCAATATACTCTACAATTAGTTAGAAAAGCAGGACTATATTACTATACATTTAGATGTATAGGACAGGGCAGGATTTGCTTCTCAATTTTATTTTTAATGACAAGGGGGTGGGTGAAATGGACCATGCCCGGGGTTTTGCGGGTGGTGACACCAAACACAGTATTTTCAAATAGAGCATCTGCCAAGGTTTGAGGCGTTTGCAGTCTCCCTGACAGTGTCCAGTGGAAATGAACATGCCTTCCTTCCATGGTCGGCACAAGTCTGAATGGTGGTCTGCACGTGAAAATGTAACCATCGCATGCTAAAATACTAAAGAAAGAAAAAAGACACACACACAGCGAAGAGTTTGGAACTAAAGTCAGAGAAAATGTACATTTTCCTTTTGCTTATCACTCGCCTCAGTGAATTGTGCCAACCGTAGGAGCTAAGCCTGGAGATCTTTTCCTTTGTCCTATGCATGACTTGAATGCCGTGTCCTTGATCGATCTGTGCTTGATTCCATTTCATAGCTTCCCAAGGGGGTGAAAAGATGAATGAATTATGGTGTTTTGTGCAGAGTTATTGTTTGGCTTTCAAGGCTAAATAAACTTGCTGGGAGAAAATTCTATACAATGCTCAGGAGCAAGCCAGCTTTTAGCGTCACGAATCTGACACTGCGTCCTCAATCATCTCGAGAGGTTAACAGACTCTTTTAAAGAAGCCGGAGGAAAACATTCAGAAATCACTGGCATATTTTTACTCTCCTACAGCAAAACAGTTTTATTCTCAGCGACGCAGTGCACATTATAAAAAATGAGCGCACCTGACACCGGCGTCGGTGCTGAGCGGGATGTTTACGGCCGATGCGGAATGAGTCCGCACACTTCTGTGAGAAAGCAACGTGGCACCCTCTCAGGAGAGGCAGAAATACAAGCACAGACTGTGAGCCAAGAATTCTACTCCTGGAAAATTTCTTAGGAAAATAACCAGACGCAGAAGGACATCTGCATAAAGATGTTTGTGGGAGCACTGTCTGCAGTTGCAAAATAAAATTAGGAAAAGAAATATGAAGGCTTAAAATCACAAAAAATGGATTAATAAGTCATGGCACCATATCATGAGAGACTATCAGATAGGCATTCGATGATGAATATTGTATAGAAGTGTGGATAAGAATGGATACATTTAAGTAAAATCGTATAGGAAGAGTAGGTATTACCATGATGATCACCATGTAAAATACGGGTTTATATGGATGATAACATGTAAACATGAAGAAAACTCCATCCAGGAGAGAGGGTCATAGGTGACTTATTCACCACGCCTGGCTGCTGATGAGCTCTCCATAAATGTCAACGTTGGTGCTGTTATCACTGCCTGTGAGGACACGTTTCAGGGTGGCTAGGGTGTATCAGGAAGAGGGGGCGGGGAGAGTTGGGTTTCATAGGGACTAGCTCCCTTCACAACAGAGGCGGAGCTAACTGGGTCTCTCGGGGCAGAAGCAGGCCTGTCACTCATTCTGAGTCCAATGTCCAGCCTGACTCCCTCACCCTCCCTCTCTTCCCACTGAGGGGAAACCTCTCAGCACAGCGGACTGCTGCTGTTCAGAGGGACCCTCCTGCTTCTGTGGAGGGAGCAGGTCTTCTTGGCCTGTGACCATCCCAGGTACTGAAAGATGGCTGGCCCCCGGGCACCGGAGGGCAGTAGGATTCCCAGCAAGGCCGAGGCACTTGTGGGATGGGAGAGCGTCCCAACAGGTTTTATGGCGTGGTTGGCAGGTTAGGGGCAGCTGGATAAGGTAATGCACAGGGAGCCACACTGGAGAGGAGCACGCAGTCACCAAGGCAGGATCAGGAGAAAGTGTAGGCAAGCTTCCAAGGAGACTCTGCTCTTAGACAGCGAGAAAAGTAAATGTGGACAACTCGTGTACACACACATGCACACGCACTGGGTACAGGGCTCGCTGTAAGTGTACACAAGTTGTTGTTTCACCCACCCCCTTGTCATTAAAAATAAAATTGAGAAGCAAATCCTGCCCTATCCTATATATCTAAATGTATAGTAATATAGTCCTGCTTTTCTAACTAATAGTAGAGTATATTGGTAGTTGGTACTCATAGGACAAATTAGAACGTGTTCTGTCTAGCAGACCTAAATTTCAGGTGAACTGCTGTTCTCTTTGGACTTTTTTTTTTTTTTTTTAAGGCTCCCTTGCCACATAAATATTCCATAAAGGGCGGGTCCAGGAAGAATGCTCTCCTCCCCTCAAAAACGTGAAATACTTCCAAGAAACCATCACACAATTTTCATAAAGGCACTTCAGGACATAAAAGAAGACAAAACAAGAACATTATACACAATAGCCAGACAAAAAATTCAGACCAGAAAAAAAAAGTTCCAAAGAAGAGAATAGGAAACAACAGAAATAGTTAGAGTGAGACAGCAGAATTCAGGAAAGAAATGAAACCAAAAGCACCATGACAGAAATTCACGTGAGTGGAGGCAAAGAGGAGAAGAAGGGACATCGATGAAAGCCTGTCAAGGATGTCAACGTAAGAATCATTCAAAACTGGGAAGAATTTTCTGTGAGTGTTTTGAGCCAAACTGTCGACAAACGCTGGGAAGCACAATCTTAAAGGACTGAGATAATGCCTGAAAATTGCAGGTTTGCACCTTATTTTATACGTTACAATCAAAGAAGGAGACGTAAGTGGGTTACATGGACTCCACTGGTGACAGATTAGGGAGGCGGGAGAAAGCAAAGCGGGGAAAACCTCTGGGATTGGATAAGAAGCGAAATGACAGATACACACACTTCTTTCACTCAGGTGGGTGCGGGTCCTTCACAGTCAACGATGAACCCTGTAACCATGAGGGGACTGTGGTCCCCACAGAGCGGTGCCTGTGCTTGGAGGGGTCCGGAAAAAGGAAAACGACTCTGACTTTCCATTGATGTGTTATCGTAGATGCACAAAGACAAGAGACAGGCTCAGGTAAGGTAAAGACTGACCTTGGTCAGGGAGGATACCGGCTTAGGACCTGACTACCCATCACAAACTGCTTTCAGTTAAGAAGCTATACTTTCAGAGCATCCTTTGTGGTTATTTTAGGTCTCTGAATTTGCAAGGCCACCACACAGGCCTCCCCTGAGCTGGTCAGGTGAGCATGTGGCCCCTCTGTGCCCACAGGACATGGAGGAAGGGCGGGAAGAAACGAAGCAGAGTGAAGAGGAGTTAGAGGGAACTGGAGATGACATGATGGAGATGGAGAGATGCACCCCACTGCTCATAAGGCTGGTGTCCCTGAAAAAGAGGAACGTCAGAGCAAGAGAAAACCAATGTGTGGCGGTATTGCAGAGCAGTGGTTCTCGCGCTCACGGTGATATACTCGGCCTAACATCACCACCTGGGAGTGTATTAGAAATACAAATTGTTGAAGGCCCTTCCAAGACCTACTAAAATCAGATACTCTAGGGCCGTGATCGGCAAACTGCAGCTCGTGAGCCACATGCATGCGGCTCTTTGGCGCCTTGAGTGTGGCTCTTCCACAAACTACCATGGCCTAGGCGAGTCTATTTTGAAGAAGTGATGTTAGAAGAAGTTTAAGTTTAAAAAATGTGGCTCTCAAAAGAAATGTCAACTGTTGTACTGTTGATATTTGGCTCTGTGGACTCATGAGTTTGCCGACCACTGCTCTAGGGTAAGGCCTAGCAATTTGTCTTAGCAAGCTCTCTAGGTGATTCTGATGCACACTCAAGGTGGGAACTTGCTATAACAGAAAAAGGTTTTCCCCAAATAAAGGAAGATCTTAATTCTAGATTAAAGGACGCAGTAAATTTAAGAAAATCGAGTACGAAAAATCAAAACAAAAATAAAAATGAATCCTCTGATAATGGGAGAAGAGAAAAAATACGAAATGTATAATATGATAGAGTGCAAATATTTTTCCTGACATCAGTACTGAAGCTGGTATACTATACGCCTTTTTTTTTTTTAATGCGTATGAGCTTATGAGCACTAAAATGTAAAGTTACACACACTTAGGGTTATTAAATGATTATTTGCATCCTAATATCCTCACACATTCACTGAGCGATTCTGGGAAATCTTTCAGAAGCTGCACACGTCTCATTTGTTGATCCCCACGCGGCAGTATCTCTAACTGCCTTGGGTCAATGCTGGGGAAGAAACTATAGAATTCATTATCAAAATTAGATTATTCCTGCTGTGCTATAAAAAAAAAGAGAGAGACATCACAAATTGAGAAAATGCTTTCACGCTCATCGGCAATAATACTGTGCTGAATATTTCATAAAGGAAGGAAAAAGCTATTTAACCACCTCACGAGGAAAACAACATAATACCAGCTACCAGTTATGGGGTCTAGGCATTGCTAAGTGATTCCGCATCTTCTCTTTTTCTCTACAGGAACCTTTTTGGAGAATAGTCTTGTTTCTCCCAAACTCAAAAAGGTTAAGTAACTTGGCCAGAATCACCCGGCAAGCAAGTGCCTGCCCAGGATTCAACCTAAGGTCCGGTGTAGACCACATGGATGTGGCGAACGAAGGTCAGGTGGAAAAGGACCTCAAGAGACCACCAACCGCCGAAACCGGTTTGGCTCAATGGATAGAGCATCGGCCTGCAGACTGAAGGGTCCCAAGTTCGATTCCGGTCAAGGGCACGTACCGTGGTTGTGGGCACATCCCCAGTAGGGGGTGTGCAGGAGGCAGCTGATCAATGATTCTCTCTCATCAATGTTTCTAACTCTATCTCTCTCTCTTCCTCTCTGTAAAAATCAATAAAATATATATTTTTTACAAAGAGACCACCAATCCTAACCCCTTTCTCTGGAAGAGGCTGCCAACAGGAAATTCTGGGCTCCCCACCAACACAAGGCTCCAGGGTAGGGGATCACCCCCTTTGGATGACATATTTTAGGCACCATCACCCCATGTGCGCGCCACCGTGCTAGGGGAGGCATGGATTGTGGGACAGAGTTGGCTGAGAGGAGCTTGTGGCCCCTGAGGAGGACTTGCTGGGAGTTCCTAAGGCTCTTTGTGCCACTGGTGATTGGTCAGCGCCTTTCTCCTCACTAATGAGCAGATGTCACACGGGATCTGCCTAGGTTCCATGGATAGCTGTTCATGGCCATTTCGTTCCACTCAAAGGCTCTGCTGTGTTATACTTTTCGATCATCCCCCCCCCACCCCCCGTAAACTCCAGTCCCTTTGAAAGGCCAAGTTGCCTTAGCCCCAGAATGCAATCGCAGTAACCAGCCTTTTGGGTGAATCGGGCCACAGGAAAAGCTGAAGGTTGCTGGCTGGAGGCAGCCTGCGCGATAGGACTTTGCTCAGGCTTTTCTGAAATCTTACCTGGGGCTCTCTCTGTGCACGCAGAGCCTGCCAGAATCCAGGGGGTAAGGAGGCAGGCATGGGGGTGGGAGGAGAGAAGATGGGGGGTGGGAGTGGGTCTGGGGGGTCAATTCAAGTGTGCTCCTCCACAAGCGAAGGGCACTGCTCTCTAGTGTCCCTGGAGAACCAGCAATGCTGTGACCATGACATCAACAACTATCACAGTTTTTTGTTTTTTTAAAAAACATATTTCTTTATTGATTTCAGAGAGGAAGGGAGAGGGAGAGAGAGATAGAAACATCAATGATGAGAGAGAATCATTGACTGGCTGCCTCCTGCACATCCCCCACTGGGGACTAAGCCTGCAACCCAGGCATGTGCCCTTGGCTGGAATCGAACCAGGGACTCTTCAGTCCACAGGCTGATGCTCTATCCACTGAGCCAAACCAGCCAGGGTCAATTTGACAATAACTGCCATTCACTAAACACCTAACTATCAGGCACTGATGCAGGTTCTCTCGATTTATTCTCAAAATGACTCTAAGAGGTGGGCTTTTTACATTTTGGGTTCAGGTGCTTTTTACATTTTGGGCTCCCCCCTCCCCTCAAATGATGACAAGCTGTTTGACTGCTGGGGCCTTTTTAAAGCCCATTTTCTATTGATTTTCTCTCTTAATGTGAACATGGCATCAATTAGGGGCTAAATGAAAACCGTTCTCTATGAGAGCCGTTTGTTTTCTATTTAATGGCCTCCTGTATTTCAGTATTTGCCAAAAGATAAAATTAACCTCTTTATTTCTTTCCCTAAAGCCTGAAGGCTCTTTGTGGCCCATCTAGCCCAGAAGCTGATTATATTTCCACGCGTTATTTGAATCTTCCTATCACTGAGGCATGTCAAGCACTGATGTAGTTGGTGGCTATGTACCAGGTTGATTATATGCTAAAAAAGCGATGCTAAGAGATACCTAATGGCCTTAAGATTGAGTACAAAAATTTTAATAGCAGTCTAAACTGGTAAAAACACTGGCATTTTTTTCCTACCATGTCAATGAGTAGAGCTGATGGTGATAACATCTTTAAACTGGTCCCTGTTACAAGAAAATGATGCTACAGATTCCTTTATTTTTTAAGCTCACTCATTACTTCAAAGTCACAAAGCATGGCCCTCTCAGGGGCTGGGGGTCGGGGTTCCCTGGTCCACACTGCAGTCAATTAACAGGAGAGGTGCTGCCGGCTCGTGTGGTGTCTTGCCAGCTATTAACATCCCCCGATGGTCCATTCTGAGTGTGTGGCAGACATTCATGGTTGCCAACTCATCCCAGGTGACATCTTAAATAAAGTGTCCCGCTGTGTTCAGGAAGGGAATGTGCTGAAATCTGGGTGAAGGGCCATGACGGTCTGAGCTGGGGGCTGGCGAGCTTTTTGTAGATGGCCAGAGAGTAAATATTTTCTAGTGTCTCTGTTGTAATTGTTCAAATCTGCTGTTGTAACTGAATGCAGATTTAGACAATACACAAATGCATAAACATAGATGGGTGCCAATCAAACTTTGTTATAAAACAGGGGACAGGCCAGATTTGACCTGTGGGCCCTAGTTTGCTGACTCCTTTAACATTTGAAAAATTTACATTTATCTATTTATATTATTATTAGTAGTAGTAGTAGTAGTAGTAATCTTCACCTAAGGATATTTTTCCATTGATTTTTAGGGAGAATAGAAGAGAAAGGGAAAGACAGAGAAACACTGAAATGAGAGAAACACATCACTTTGCGCCTACAACCAAGGTACGTGCTCCTGACCAGAATCGAACCCAGTTCCCTTTGGTCCACAGGCTGACGCTCTATTTTACCATATTTTAGTTTTCTCCTTGGTCAGACATTTCTTTCCTATTCTATTGCCCTCATAGAATTTTATTTTAATGTCATATATTTTTATATTTAGTTTTTAAATTCATCACCATGTTGTCCTTCTCTGTCAGACAAAGATGTGTAATAAATGGAACTTAATAATTTTTTGAGCCATGAAGTTCAAAGTGTCAAAATATTTATCTTGGCTTGAGTTATTGATTTTGACTTAAGACATGGTTGATGAAAAACAGAATATATTAAATTCTGATAAACAGAGAACATATACATTTCTTTTGGAAATATATCTTGCAATGAGATGGCTTTTTTTTATTAACTTCTTTTCTGAACAGAGGAATATTATTTATTACTTGAATAGGAGAGTGATCAGCACTAGTTTTATCCCTTTTTAAAAAATAAGAAAGCCCTAAGAATATTTGTTCCTATAAATGGGAATAGAAACAGTTTTAATAGAAATATCCTTCAACTTTAAATTCCATCTGAGTCAGATGCCAAAAATCTATGATCCAATATTATTATTTTTTAAAAGATGTTTTCTGATTTTTAGAGGGGGGGGGAGAGACATTGATGTGAAAGCATAACATGGATTGGCTGCAAAGAAATTGAGCCTGCAACCCTGGCATATGCCCTGACACAGAGGCAAACTGGCAACCTTTCGGTGCCTGGGATGATGCCCAACCAACTGAGCCACACCAGCCAGGGCGATCCACCATTATTTATATGGCCATTTAGGGCTTCTCTCTATTTGGCTCAATATAAATAAGCAGAGATCCCCTGAGCTACAAAAAAGAGTCATTTCCCGGTTGGGAGAGTACCATGATGTGTTTGTATTACTCCTGACCTTTACACTAGCATTGCCCATGTCCTCCCCATCCCTTGGCTAACTCAAGAGGCAGATCCTAATAATTTGTTTACCAAATTATCTCAAAAATTAAATTCGTGCTCCTGATGTGCCACCTCAAAGTCTGTACTTTCCCTAAAACTTCAGAACTATAGGGATTATATCTTTCAATCAATACAGCGTCCACTCATCCCCATGGCCCAGACAAGATAAATTATTAGTGCGAGAAACCCAGAGTGCTGAGGGGAGAGGAGTGCCGATGTCTGGCGTGGTGGCATGGGCCGTGATGCCACCACACCCGTCCTCCTCCCAGGACATTCTCTCCTGGGTCCCAGTCTGTTCTCACTGCGATGGCTGCACAGGGCACACAAGTGTGCAGTTAACCGCCTGTGGGTGCACAGTGCTTTCAAAAGGAATAGCAACCTTCACTGACCTCTGACCCCCATTTAGGAACATAGGCTGGTCACCTCTCTACAGACCTAAACGCGGGGTCCGGGTAGCTGGCTGAGCGAGAAGGCCTGGGGGGCAGCTGAAGGTCAGGGGCTGTCTTCCTGATGGTAAGAAGACTCCTGAACTTAAGACTTACAAGATGACCTTGACTAGCCACATAGTCAATCAGAGTTTCAGAGTTTCATGGCTCACAAATGGAGCTAATCTCTTGTCCCTGACAGAGTTCTTATAAGGATTAGAGGAAATAACTCATCTGAAAAGGCAAGTTCCATCCCATGGCCATGGCAGGCACTCTTGATATATTCATTTGTTATTTCATCTATTGATAGTAAAGAATTAGTGAACGGAAAACAGAGGCTTAGCTCTCACTGGGGGCCATTTCAATTGTAAAGAATCCCCAGCTGCCTCGTGACTCAGGCCACTCTGACAGTGATTAGGCTGAGTCCTGCAGGCACAGTCTCTATGGAGATCTGTCACAGACAGATCAATAATGGAAACGGCCTTTAACCGTCTCTTCAAAATACAAGTCCCCTTCGATGGCTCCATTTTCCCTAGAAACTGGGTGATTTTAACACTGGTATAAAGTGGGGTGGTTGGGGGACAGCAACACTGGGTGCTGCAGGAGGGGATTTTGGAGCGAGGAGGAAAGGAGCAAATCCTAGATGTTTTTATTTTTATTTTATCTATACCGGGTTATAAAAGCACATGTCCAAAATGGGAAAAACTTGAAAACAAAAAGGAAAATAGAGAAGTAAGAAAAATAGTATCCATAAGCCTACTTCCTAATTACTGTAAACAGCATTGATTGTTAATTTCCTTTCAGTCCTTTTCCTATATTTTCTTGATTGCATAGTAATCATATTACATGTGCATTTTGCATTGCAATTTTAAATCTAACAGTTTAAAGTAAGGATCCATCCATGCTAATCCAACACACACATTATTTTAAAGGTCTCATCACATTCTGTCGGGTTGAATGTACCCTACCTTACATTCACTGTTCTATTGTTGGGCATTTAGATTATTTTTCTCTTTTTAAAAGATTTTACTTTATTCCCCAGCCGTTGTGGGTCAGTGATTGAGCGCTGACCTAGGAACCAGCAGGTCAAAGTTCAATTCCCCGTCAGGGCACATGCCTGGGCTGCAGGCTCGATCCTCAGTGTGGGGCGGGCAGGAGGCAGCCCATCAGTGATTCTCTCTCATCATTGATGTTTCTCTCTCTCTCTCTCCCTTCTTCTGTGAAATCAATAAAAATATATTTTTTAAAAATGTATCTTTATTGGTTTTTTAAAATCTTTATTGTTGAAAGCATTACGGATGTCCCTTTCCCCACTGACCCCCTCCACCTCACTCCCACCCTCTCCCAGGCCTTCGCCACACTGTTGTCTGTGTCCATGGGCTATGCATACTCCTATATAATAAAAGGGTAATATATAAATCAACCAAAGGGTGCAACGACTATGATGCACACTGACCACCAGAGGGCAGACTTTCAACACAGGAGCTGCCCCCTGGTGGTCAGTGCTCTCCTATAAATTTATGGCTGAGCTGACCACTGGCAAGCACAGCCGCGGTGGCAGGAGCCTCTCCCACCTCCACAGCAGCGCTAAGGATGTCTGATGGCGGCTTAAGCCCAGGGTGCAGGCCGGGCTGAAGGGACAGCCCCAGCCCACCCAGCCCCAGTGCACGAATGTCATGCACTGGACCTCTAGTATGCATGTAAGTTCTTTGCTCAATCTCTCTTCCCACCCCCACCCCTGCATTCCCTCTGAGATTCATCAGTCTTTTTTTTATATATATTACAAATAATTCACTCATTTTTGTACAGCACTTAAAAAATAATTTGTTTCCTATTCAGGTACAGGTTTTCAAAAATGAAATTATAGAGTAATAAAAGGGTTTGGACACGCTACAGGCTCTTGACACTTGTTGGTTAAAAGGCTATGCCCACTTAGACTTCACCAGCAATGAGAAGGCCTTTTTCAATCTGGGTGATGAGTAAAGGAAAAAAAAAATACTGATGAGGAAAATATACTACGTGAAGCACAAACTTGATTCCCTTGCTTTTTAGTGAGGTTCAATAGTTCCCTATACATTTGTTAACCTGTAAATGTCCTTATCCAATAGTGATCATTTTTAAATGTTATATCTGTTTAGAGATACTGCACACCCACTGGGTATCTCTAAAACATACTGTGGAGTTTGTACCAAAAGGGCAGTATGCAAATTTATGAATCATGCGGGCTGTGTGAATACCAAGAGATAAGTGATCAGATATCCAAGACTCCAACTCCAAGAGGAAAGAAATAAAGTCTTAAAAGTTGTCTCAGAAAAACCAAAGCGAATGACACAGGCATAATGAGATGTGTTTTGATTTCAGTTCCAAGAATAATTTTTTCTCTCTCATTCCCTGAAAACAATCTCCCAAACCGGTCTGTGTTAAAGGTAATAGCACAAAATGATAAAAATCAGAGAGAACCATTTTTATAATAAAGCAAAGAACCAGAAAGACAGTTTGTTCCCAAGGAAATTAGAGACATTGTTCTTGAATCCATTTGACCCGAAATAATAATGGTTGAGATGTATGGGCTGAGCTCACTCTGGAAGCTTCATTTCCTGCAGAAGACCTCAAAATGCAGCTACCACATGTCCTCATTTACACAATGTTCGAAAGAATATGTGTAATAAGTGGTCAAGAACATAAATTTATGTATCACAAAAAAATGACAAAGGGGATGATTCAGCAATATCCCATTGATTCTATAACTTCCAAAATAAGTCATCCAGCCCTAACTGGTTTGGCTCAGTGGATAGAATGTTGGCCTGCGGACTGAAGGGTTCCAGATTCATTTCCGGTCAAGGACACATGCTCAGGGTGCGGGCTTGATCCCCAGTAGGGGGTGTGCAGGAGGCGGCCAATAAATGATTTTCTGTGCCGAAACCGGTTTGGCTCAGTGGTAGAGCATCGGTCTGTGGACTGAAAGGTCCCAGGTTCGATTCTGGTCAAGGGCATGTACATTGGTTGCAGGCTCATCCCCGTTGGGGGGTGTGCAAGAGGCAGCTGGCCGATGTTTCTCTCTCATCAACGTTTCTAGCTCTCTATCTCTCTCCATTCCTCTCTGTAAAAAATCAATAAAAATATTTTTTTTAAAAATGATTTTCTGTCGTCTTCGATGTTTCTATCTCTCTTTCCCTCTTCCTTCCTCTTTGAAATCAATAAAAATATACTTTAAACACACACACACACACACACACACACACACACACACACAGCCTGCTGATGTGGCTTGGCAGTTGAGCATCAACCCAGGAACTAAGAGGTCACCGGTTCAATTCCCAGTCAAGGCACATGCCCGGAGTTGGGGGCTCCATCCCTGGTGGGGGCTGTGCAGGTGGCAGCCAATCGATGTCTTCCTCTCTCATCGATGTTTCTATCCCTCTCCCTCCTCTCTCTCTAAAAACCAATAAGAATACATTTTAAAAAAGTAATCCATCATTCATTCCACAATAAACTCACGTGTTTGTTAACTCCCCCAAGGTTAAAAATTTTAAACTGACACTAACAACAGAAACCCATTTTAATGCAAAACATATAGAGCAAAAGAAGTGATTGTAATTTCAGCAATGACCGTGAAAAGGGAATTTTCATTTAAAATAAAAGTTCTTTACTCTGATAAATAGCCGAACAGAACACTGAGACATGCAGGCTCCGTTTCACTGAGATGGAAAGGGAGAAGCCGCAGTGACAGTGACTGGGCCCAGGGTCCTCCCCGATGAGCCCCACGTTCCCAATGCAAGTCTCTCACTCAGCTCCACCGGAGGCGGGCCCAGGGCCCCCCGCAGTTACTGACTTCTGATGCACCTTGTTAACGTTTTCCCAGCAACATCTGCCCTCCACTCCTAGCTCCTTCGTTATTTGTGGACAAACATTTTTTATTGTTATAATTATTCATGGCTCCCCGGTATCTCAAAAACCACGCATATGGCAGCCATGGGATAAACCGCTAGAGATGAAGCCAACTCAGCGAACATGGGATTGATTCTCCTGGTCCCGGATTTTTAAAAATATGTATTTAAAACAAGTAAGATAAATAAATAAAATGTAGCCTTAGTAGCCACGCGCTGCCCTTTGACAACTTATTTTTCAGTATCTGGCTACTCCTTGAGACAGTCTTGCAGGAAGAAAGTAGCACAGGAGGGGAATCAGAAGGCTGGCTTCTGGGGCGACGTTCTTCTATTTGTAAGTGATGTCCCCGAGGCCGTGCACTGTCACTCAGCAGTTCTGCTGTTTGGTGACAGCGATGTGTCGCTTAATTGTAACTGATAACAAACTCATGCAACCCAGGGTGGATGTGGGGTGGAGAGGATGTGACTGTACGCTTTACGGCCATTGGCTGCTTAGTAAATGTGGAGATTTTTCTGAGCCACAGAGGAGAGGAACAGAGAAAAATCGAAAGAAACAAAATTAGGTACTACTATTTCCTTCTCTGTGTGGGGTGGATATACTGAAGGACAGTAAAGAACAGCATATCTTAAAAACTGCTATTCCGCCAAAACCGGTTTAGCTCAGTGGATAGAGCGTCGGCCTGCAGACTGAAAGGTCCCAGGTTCGATTCTGGTCAAGGGCATGTACCTTGGTTGCGGGCACATCTCCAGTGGGGGGTGTGCAGGAGGCAGCTGATTAATGTTTCTCTCTCATTGATGTTTCTAACTGTCTACCTCTCTCTCTTCCTCTCTGTAAAAAATCAATGAAATATACTTTAAAAAGAACTGCTATTCCAATGATTTTCAACTGCTACTTTCAATGATTTCATAACCCCCTGAGGACCAAACCCCGATTCTTCACATAAACTGACCAACCCTACATGCCTCCGCAAGGGTCTGTTCCAGGCCTTCCCCACGCCCGGGGAGCTGTGGTCTTTGCTCATGCCGCCCCTTGTCCAAGAATGCCCTGTGGTTCCTCCTCTCCGAGTCCCACCCAGGGTCCCCTCCTCTTCCGAGAAACCTCTTCAGGACACCCCAACACTCTCTGGATCCTTCTCTCTTTAAAATTCCTGAACCTCCTCCACACTCTCCATTTGTCTACTGTTGGACACTGCCCTGGGCTAGGATTCAGGCCCGAAGACGTGTTTTCCTTCTACATGCCAGGCTATGCACAGGGCTGCACACAGAGCTGAATAAGACAGGGGCAGTCCCTGTCCATGGGGTGCCCACCTCGGGCTGGGCAGCACAGTGGTGCCGTGATGGGCATTTGAGCCAGGTGCTGTGCCAGGTGCACCCAACTAGCTGGGTGCAGCTCTGTAACGTCCACGCATTTAATCCATCCACGCCCCCCCTTCCCCAAAAGCCATCTGACTCATTCACCACCATGGTTCCTGCGACCAGCATCAGCCCTAAAGCTCCCCCACCTTCTTGTGGAATGAATGAATGAAAGGTGAGACATGGGGTCCGCTCTGTGCTATCAGCTCACACGGGACCCTTACGGCCCCTCCCCTGGGTAACCCCCGGCACTCAGTGCTGTGTGCCCACCCATCGCTGCTCGCCCCGCCCGGCCGGAGGAAGGTGGAGCACTCACCTGGCTTGCTGGCAGACGCAGCAGAGCCACACCTTCTCGCGCTTCTGGAAGGAGCAGCAGGCCTTGCAGACGTTGAAGGCGCAGTCCCCGCAGCGGCGCTTGGTGTTGACCAGGAAGGTGAAGGGCGAGCAGCAGCGCATGCAGCAGTGCTCCACGAACTTCCGGTGCTTGGACAGGATGCTGCACTTGCTGCCCTCCTCGTCCAGCTTCTGCTTCATCTCGCTGCGGTGAGAGGGGAGAGAGGACCAGGTCAGGGGGCTCTCTCCCCAGAGCATCCCCACCGGCCCGGCCACAGGCCAGGCCGCATGGAGGGCCTGCCTGCACGGCCATACAACCCACACTCGCTTCCCAGGGGAGCCAGAGAGGAGCCCCCCGGTGGGCTAGCGTTGGGGGCGTCTGTATGTCACATTTTCTATGGGAAAGCACGGACACCCTGCTACTTACATTTCAGACCCTAGACCAGGGGTGGGCAAACTTTTTGACTCCAGGGCCACCATGGGTTCTTACACTGGACCGGAGGGCCGGAACAAAAGCAACCTGACCATGCTGGCACTCTCATCTTGGGCTGCTGGGGAAGGAGCAGAGGGGAGAGCAAGAGAACCCTCCGCTCTTTCGGCTCCAAGGGCCGGACGGAATAGCCGAAGGGGCCGGATCCGGCCCGCGGGCCATAGTTGCCCACGGCTGGTCTAGCATAACGATGTGTGATGGAGAACATTTATAATCAGTAGCCCCCCGCTACCCAAAATGTAGGGCTAAAAATTATGTTATACAGCAAAGAGGTACATATGGGCACCCGTATGCCCGATATCCCAAGGAGACAGTTTGGACCCAGGAAACAACTGCTACCCTTTGTTTTGTTTTAGGTTTTCTTTCTTCTACTGCAGGACGATTTCACCTTCCCCCACCTCCCCCGACAAGGAAGACTAATTCAGCGCGCAGGCAGGGTTAAAAGCAAATGGAGGCGGAAAGGAGAGCCAGGCCCAGCTTTCCAAATACCGGAAACCTGTATTTCAGGTTTGCATTCAGCGATGGTATTTGGTTATGGATTAAGCCTGGTCGAAAGTAACACTTCCAAAAGATTTCTGAAGAAATGAGTTCCTATGATTGCCTTAGGTTTTTAACTATTTCTAAAATTTGATTAAACACTTGATACCCATTTATCCCCCAAATAAAATTAAAAAGCCGCTGATGGCACCTAGAAGAAAAACAAAACACCCCATTTATCATCATAATAGATGCTTTCCTATATTACTCTAGACAACTCCAGCTTATGGGAAATGAAGTTGACATATCATCTTATCTGTGAGCTTGACAAGACTGGGGAAATAATGTTGAGGATGATAATGTTTGCCGACTCACCCTAGTGTATTTTTTGTCTCAGAAACAGGATTGCATTTTCAGGGGAAACAAAGCCTAGTAATTAGGATCATGAGTCAGGCAACAACAAGAGGGAAAAATTTTTTTTTGAATACTAAGCAGACACTAAAAGGACACCCATCCTTTAAAATATGTTTAAGAGTAATAATAGCTACTGGTTCGTTTTTTCCTAGTACAGTAGTTTATAATGCGGAAATAGCTCAAGTTGTTACCAAAATATTTTGTATCATTCCCAAGAGTCTTGGCAGGCTTCTGGAACACAATGCTCAGCAATTATTGTTGTTTTGCACAATCAAGACCACTGGGTATCTGTAAATAGTGTTTAAACGAGGTTGTAATGGCTCCTTTGGTAATTTCCGTTGGCTGCGAAACTGGCGATGCCATTAACAAAAATGTTCAGCAATAGTAGGGGCTCACACCTGTCTACAGGAGCCCAATTTCTCATCCCACATAAACATAGATGGTGCCACCAGCAGACATGGGTGCTGCTGCCAACACGGGATCATGAGTGGATGGCAGACCCACGAGCTCTTGGTCAGCTCTCAGGCACCGAGTCCATTAGGTTCTCTTGGATAAGCTTATCCACCCACTACTCTCTACAGAATCAGTTGCTCCCTCCTTGTTCTGTAGACATCTCTACTAAATAGTGCTCTAACATTACGTCATATATATATATATATATATATATATATATATATATATATATATATATATATATATAAATTTCAGAGAGGAAGGGAGAGGGAAAGTGAGATAGAAACATCAATGAAAGAGGATCATTGGTAAGCTGCCTCCTGCACGTCCCCTGCTGGGGATCGAGCCTGCATCCTGGGCATGTGCCCCCTGCAACCCAGGTATGTGCTCTTGACTGGAATCGAACCCGGGACCCTTCAGTCCACGGTCTGACACTCTATGCACTGAGCCAAATCGGCTAGGGCACGTCTGTCATTCTGTTGAGCACTTTGCAGGCACCATGTAACGCCCTCCGAAGACAGATCTTGACCCTAATGTAAGATGAGGAATTGAAGGCATACTGCACCGTATCTTAACCATGTATTTGCAGGTCCACTTCTTCTAGTATTTTGAGTTTTTGAAACCATGTTTTGTTTGTTTATCTTTGCATTCTCCAACCCAACTGGTTCCGCTTTATTCAACTTACACTGATTTCCCGAGCTCCTCCTGGCTGTCAGAGCCCCCGACCCTGGCCCGTGGCTACCACACAGCGGGCCCTCCGTGTACACGCGCTGCTGTGTCCTAGCCTCCCATGTGAAGTTAGTCCTTAGATGTATGTCTTCAAGTGACAGATGTCCCGAAATTGGAAGACATTTGTCAGATAAAACTGTCACTTCGGGAACTTGGCCGTGTTTCCGATCCAGCAGCCAGGATGGTGATGCAAATATCTCTAAACATCTCAAAGGAAGGGCCGCAGTGTTGTTCCCGGAGGGCCTCTCTGCGCCAAGACCCCGACCACATGGACCGTAAGGCCGGAGGCAGCGCATCCTTCGGCTAAAGGACCAGATCCCAATAACCTCCCTGATTCGCTAAGCCACGGGACTGAGTGCCACAACGGAACTCGGGAAGGTGAAGAGTGCAAGGAGGAAAAAGGGAATAGGTACCACACGATAAGGAGAAAGTTTCAGACGGGAAACAGGTGGGAAAGCCAGCAGAGATGGAGAGACAGACCTACACGGGGCAGGAAGGCCCAATGGAGCAGGTAAAAAGGCGGCCCCGATAAGGAAGCTACTGTATCTAGCAGCCCTTTTGGGTGAAATTTAAATTTAAAAAAAAAGAGAAAAAAAAAGATTTTGATCTCAAAGGCTCTTTTTTTTCTATCTTCAACCATGAGCCAATTTCAAACAGAGAGAGTAATTCTGATCATGTGTGGCAAAGGAAGAAAGATTTCTCTATGGCCCAAAAAAGCCATACCATATGTCAAGTGTTAAAGCCAAATTCTAGAGCACTTACAGATCTTGGGGATAAACGCGCAAGACAGGAGAACTGGGCAGCTCAACCCATGCGGATGAAATGTGAAATAACGCCCCAAAGAGACGCTGCTGTAGAAACAGAAAGGCTCACTGGGAGTCCAGCCACGACAGGGTGAACCACAATAGTCAGGGCCACGCGAACAACGGGGCAGACACCCACAGACACCCATGAGGCAAGGTCCGGGTGCGCCCCGGGTCCCGCAGGCCTCGGCAGGCCTTGGCAGAGAACCGGCTCTTCCTCTGAGTCAGGCGGGAGGCCGGAGGTTGGAACAAAGAAGAGCGTTATAGTGGATGCTCTGTAGTGGACGCGACTGGTGCTCACCCGGGGCCCCTCCCAGCTCCGTGCTCTCATCCTCTCACTTGGTGCCCCCCTTCCCTGGGACATTGGTCTTACAATTTAAACGAAGCCGCTTAAATTGTAATATTTAGCGCCCCCCCCCCCAGTCCATCCCCTCGCACAACCCATGGCCATGCACACCCTCACCCCCAGGTCAATGTCTGACTTGCACAGGGTTGGGGACATTATAAAAGGCCAGCCCCTCGCCTTAAGGTGGGGCAACTCTTGGGAAACTCATGATCCGGAGCCCCCGATGGGATCAGACTGGAACTTGGTCCAGCTGAGACCTCCCTCTTCCCTGCCTCCGCCTCACGGACACACCAGTGCTCCCGAGAGCACTCCCCACCCAGCCATCGGCATCCCAGTCCCTGCCGCAGGCTCTGCTGCTGGAAAACTCATCCTCGCCTGCCCGGCGCGGCTCAGTGGTTGAGCATCGACCTGTGAACCAGGAGGTCACGGTTCGATCCCCAGTCAGGGCACAGGCCCCGGTGGTGGGCTCAGTCCCCAGTAGGGCGTGTGCAGGAGGTAGCTGATCCATGATTCTCTCTCATCATTGATGTTTCTCTCTCTCTCTCCCCCCTTCTCCCTTCCTCTCTGAAATATATATATATATATATATATATATATATATATATATATATATATATATATTTTTTTTTTTTTTTAAGAAGAAAACTCATCCTAAGCAGCACTATGACCCTTCTCCTTCTAACCTGTGCCACAATTGTAACTGTACACTTCCTTCTGCCAGTCTCTAATTCCTGCCCCCCCACCAGGGTGTGGACCTCTGGGCGCCCCTGTGTTTCCCCAGCACCGGCCACAGCCACCCGCACCCCCTGAACACTTGAAACAGATCCGGTAAGAACCTTTCCACCGCTGGGGCTACTTTTCCTGGCGAAAGCATCACGTGGCCACTCACTAAGGGCGACAGAGTATTCCTGCGGGGGCTGTGTTCATTTGAAAGTCTAGTCCCTCGCCAACAGACGTGCCATTTAAAAGCCACCGATGAAACACCGTGAAATCCTCCTCCAGCAGGATGCGTGACCGAGGACTGTCCACCTGAGCGGATTCTGCGAGCAAGCGGCCTCGTTTTAATAAACCCACAGATCCCCAGAGGGACAGGCTCGTTTCGTACCTGGGCTGCGTGTCCACAAAACGCTAGTGTGCGGGAAACGCTAGGCCTGGAGCATTCCGTGTTAACCAGTTTGTGCCTGGTCAGCGGTCCACACGCATGTCCGATGAGCCCCGGGCCGTCCCCACAGAGGGCCTCCTCTCCCTGGGTCATTTCTTGGCGATCTCTGAGTCCTGCTCCCAGTCCGCCTGTGGCCAGGCTGAGGCCCAATGTCTGGGGGGACCGCTGATGTCCGCACAAACATCTGGCCTTGAGGAAGCACCGCCCTGGGCGGGCCTCGTGCCCATAGGTGTTTTGACAATGGAAGCGAGACCAGAGGCATTTAACCAGGGGGGGGGGGGTGGCCGACGCTGTGCCCGGCCCCACGGCCGCCTCGTG
Organism: Vespertilio murinus; assembly: GCA_963924515.1. Taxonomy (NCBI): domain Eukaryota; kingdom Metazoa; phylum Chordata; class Mammalia; order Chiroptera; family Vespertilionidae; genus Vespertilio; species Vespertilio murinus. The sequence goes on along the minus strand of OZ004715.1, from coordinate 6,083,215 downwards.
ACAGGCAGACACGAGAGGCCTCGGTGGAAGACATCAGCCACACGCCACAGGGCAGACGCCCCAATATCTACAGTGCGTATCACTCACTTTTATTTTATTATTATTTTTTAAAATATATTTTATTGATTTTACACAGAGAGGAATTGAGAGGGACAGAGAGTTAGAAATGTCGACTGAGATGAAATGCACCCAGTTAAATATCGTCAGGGAAATGGGGAGTTGGGGGGCCTGGGACCCCTGAGCCTCCTTGCTACCATTCCTTTCCACGAACATGCTCGTCGAACCTCTTCCGCAAAAAAAAATTCCAGAAGAACTGCCTGGAAATGAACTGTGTGGGGAACATGAGAGTTGATTTCCTTGATTGCAACCCTGGACACAGTGTTCTAAGGCGTTTTTGAGAAGCTAGATTTCCTTCCAGAAGTCAGCACGCACAGGCCTGCCAGATGAACATTTTGGATTCCAGGGCGGTTAGGGAAACGCCGGTGTGCTCAGCCTGGAAGGAGGAGAGGGAACTGTGGTGGTGGAGAGACCGCAAAGTGCCGCTCCCGTTAGCGTGGCGCTGAAAGCACAGCAACCGTCACAGGGACACCTCCTCTCCACGCGGTTCCTGCCTGCACCGCACACCCTCGTGAGGTTCCTGCCTGCACAGCACACCCTCGTGAGGTTCCTGCCTGCACAGCACACCCTCCTGAGGTTCCTGCCTGCACAGCACACCCTCGTGAGGGCCACAGCACCGCTTTGCAGAAGAAGATCCAGTGCCCAGTTTGCTTCCTAAGAAATGCAATTGTGTGGAGCCAGCACTGACGAAGGTGGCTTATGTAAGCTCCTATTTAAGGCAGCGTCTGCCTCTGTCTTGATTCCCTCATTAGCAACCGGTTATGCCGAACCCACCACACGGTGCCCTGGAACACTCAATTTTCACAAGTTGTAACTTTGCCAAAAGAAACATGCAACCCATGAACAGGGGTGGGCAAACGTAGGTTTAGAGTCGTGAGTATGTGAAACACAGAGTTTAATCTTTTAAAAATATATATATTTTTATTGAGTTTTTACAGAGAGGAAGAGAGTGAGTTAGAAACATCGATGAGAGAGACACATCAATCAGCTGCCTCTTGCACACCCCCTACTGGGGATGTGCCCACAACCAAGGTACATGCCCTTGACTGGAATCGAACCCAGAACCTTTCAGTCTGCAGGCCGACACTCTATCCACTGAGCCAAACTGGTTTTGGCTAAGTTTAATCTTTTTGAATTAATAACGTTACTGTAATAATCATTACCTGTATGTTTCCCCCCCCCCCCATATAAATAATTATAAAACAACTTTTGGCCACCCCTATATGTGGTGCCAATTGCATTAAACGGATGGATATATGAGTTAGTCACACTAGCTGAACTGCAGGTGCACTGATGTCTTTATATGTATTGTTCCTCTGCAGAGCTGTTCTGTTTGGTGGATGAGGAACGGAGAGCAAGTCCACCTGTGAATGAACTACAAAGGCTATGATTAGGGAAACAAAGGGGAAAACCAACCCTGTTGTTGTAAAAAACAAAAACAAAACCAGTCTACTGCATGCTGTTGTTAAACTCTGCCCCCTCATTAGAATGAAATACTTACTTCATTAACCAGACTCCTGCTTTTCACAAGAGGGTCTCAGGAAAGAATGCTCCATGAGAACCGACTCCCACTTTTGGTGTGATGCTGCCTGGGAGGAAGACAGGGGAGGCGCAGGAACGAGTCGGGGCAGGAGAGACTGAAGTGTGATCATGATGAGGGATTAGTGGGTTTCCCGTCTCACTCACTTCTAAGACCCAAACCCACTGACTCTCAGACGTCCCCAGGGCCAGCGCTGGGGGCCGGAACGGCAAGTCACTGTCACATCCACTGCTGGTCCCATTTTTGCCATAAATAACGCCAAGACCAAAACAACAGCCTGCCCTGAGACTGGGCACGGGAGGTGTGTGGGGGCACAGGAAACTGACCCTGTTCCTGCTCGGTCCCCTGACCCAATAGTCCTTTTTCCTATTTTTTTTTTAAATCTGGTATCAGGAGTGCTCAGGTCAGCCTGCTTGCATTGGTAGACCAAGGAGGACAAAAACAAAACTCAAAAAACACAGTTGTTTTGGGACTCTGGAAATGGAGCAAAGGCATATAGCAAATTGGAAGCATTTATTCAAATAAATCTATTGAAGCCCAGGTAAGAACAGGGGGGTGGGTATATTTTAGTTTGGGGCTATTCACTCTGCCCTCCTCCGCATCACACTCCCCTCTCACAACTGCCAGTTGGCAGTTCTACCAAGACAAGGCAAGCCATAAAAACCTGCAGTTTTGTTTTGTTTTGTTTATTTGTTTGTTTTTAAAATGTTTTTATTGATTTCAGAGAAGAAGGGAGAGGGAGACAGAAATATCAATGATAAGAGAGAATCAGTGATCGGCTACCTCCTGCATGCCCCTTACTGAGGATCAAACCTACAACCCAGGCAGGTACCTTGACCTGGAATTGAACCCATGACCTCCTGGTTCATATGTCAACACTCAACCACTGAGCCACCCCAGCCAGGCAAAACCTGCAGATTTGCTGTCAAAGGAAGTGCATCAGATTTGGAGCAGAGCACAGAAAAACTTGATGCTTTTGGGCACTGTCAGAAAGATCAACAATTCCAGAAGCAAAAGAATGGGGAATGACAAAGAGGCTGACACGCTGTTTGGGACAAACAGATCAGCTGACAAGGCACAGATTACCAGGGGGGGATCTGGGAAGTGATACCGCCACAGTGGATTGTAATCAGCTCCAATATATCCCTGGGGTATGGAAAGCTGCATGCACGCTCCGGAGAGATTGGAAAGGTCACCAACTCGTCCCATATTCTTGTCAACCAAGAATTTAATATCCAGTAAAACTATCCCTCCAAAGGATAGTTTTTGCCTTTCCAAAAAAATGAAGGCAAAATAAAGACATTCCCAGAAATAAACATTGAGAGTATTCATTGCTACCAATTCTTCCCAAACTCATTCAGAAAACAGAGGAGGAAGGAATGGTTCCTAGCTCATTCTTCGAGGTCACTATTTCCCTGATACCAACACTACCCAAAGAAATAATGATTAAAGAAAACTACTGACCAATATCCCTCAGGAATATAGACACAAAGATCCTCAATGGATTTAACAACCCAAATCCAGGCACATGGAAAAAGGATTATATACCATTATCAAGTGTGATTTATAACTTCTGAAAATCCACTAATGCTTTATGTAGGAAAAGGACAAAAATGTATGATCATATTAACAGATGCAGAAAAAAGATTTCACCAAATTCAATATTCTTTCATGGTAAAAACTCTCAATACACTAGGAATGGAAAGGAATTTCCTCACAGCATTAGTCATCATAGCTCCATAATCCATGAATGAATGGATAAACAACATGAGGTACATCTCCCCAGTAGAATGTTATGTAGCAATAAAAGGGAATAAATTAGTTATGCATGATACAACATGGATTAACTCAAAAATAGTATGCTGAGCCGAAACTGGTTTGGCTCAGTGGATCGTCCCAGGTTCGATTCTGGTCAAGGGCATGTACCTTAATTGCGGGCACATCCCCAGTAGTGGGTGTGCAGGAGGCAGCTAATCGATGTTTCTAACTTTCTATCCCTCTCCCTTCCTCTCTGTAAAAAATCAATAATATATATATATATATATATATATATATATATATATATATATATTTTAAAGATGCTTTAAAAAAATAGTATGCTGAATATAAGGAGCCACGTGCAAAGACAACATATTGTATGATTCTAGGTATGTGAAATGTCCAGAAAGGACAAATCTATAGAAACAATAAGCAGATTATTAGCTGCCCAGGCGCTGAGGTGGGAAAAGACAATGAATGCAAATGGTCACTAAGATCTTTTGGGCATTATGAAAATATTCTAAAACTGGACTGGAGTAATGATTACACAAGTCTATAAATTTACTAGAAATCATTGAATGCACAATTAAAGTGGGTGAGTTTAGTGCAGTGGTTGGTAAACCCATTAGTCAACAGAGCCAAATATCAACAGTACGACGATTGAAATTTCCTTTGAGAGCCAAAATTTTTAATTTAAACTATATAGGTAGGTACATTGTTATTAACTTAATTAGGGTGCTCCTACGCTGGCCTTTGCTAAAAACTAGAGTCCAAAGGGCCGCATGTGGCTCACAAGCCGCGGCTTGCTGACCACTGGTTTAGAGCATGTAAATTATATCACCATAGAGATGTTTAAAAGGAAAAATATCACAATGATTGAAAAAATGAGGAGTTTTTAAAATACAAGATGATGAAAACCTCCTCCGAGACCGTGAAAGAAGTGTTTTCAGTGGCGGAGAGAACTTTTGTCTCTGCCTTCTAGATCACTCAGAGATGGTCTACAGCAGGGTCTGAAAACTCTGACAGGTGGGCCAAATGAGGCCCACCAACTGTTTTTGTATTGCCTATGAGTAAAGAATGGATTTTACATTTTTAAAATATATATATTTTATTGATTTTTTACAGAGAGGAAGAGAGAGGGATAAAGAGTTAGAAACATTGATGAGAGAGAAACATCGATCAGCTGCCTCTTGCACACCCCCTACTGGGGATGTGCCCGCAACCAAGGTACATGCCCTTGACACCGGGACCTTACAGTCCGCAGACCGACGCTCTATCCACTGAGCCAAACAGCTTTTGGCGGATTTTACATATTTTAATGGCTGGAAAAAAGACCACCCAAGGATATTTCATGACATGTGAAAATTAATGGAATTCTAGGTTGAATGCCCATAAATGAAGTGAACTGAAACACAACCATTCTCATTTGTTCACATGTTGTCTTATGGCTATTTTTTTATTTTTTGCCAAGAGGCAGATGTGAGTAGTTGTCATAGAGAACTCAAGGCCTGCAAAGCCTGAAATATTTACTATAGTGCCCTTTAAAGAAACAGTTTGCTGACCCCTGTTTTAAGTGCAGCTTCTCTATTCTGAATACACACTAGGTTTACATGGGAACTTTAAAAAAATATTCTCAACTGAATTCCACTCCCCACCCCATCCCCCGCCCTGCCTCCCAACTAATTACATGGCAATCTTTGGGAAACCTAGTTTTTAAAAAGCTCTCTAAGTGATTCCAGTGTTTTACCAGGACTAAGGATCACTGTTCTAGAATCAGATGACCCATGGAGCTAAGACCAGGGGGCTTGAGTTTTATTTTAATATACTGACTTCACATCAAGTTTTGGAAATGTAGTAAACAAAACAGCCTCAGACCAAGGATCTAACTCTGAATCCCTGGCAGATTAAATGGGCCTATCGCCCTTGACTGGTTTGGCTCAGTGGATAGAGCGTCGGCCTGCGGACTGAAGGGTCCCAGGTTCGATTACGGTCAAGGGCATGTACCTTGGTTGTGGGCACATCCCCAGTAGGGAATGTGCAGAAGGCAGCTAATCAATGTTTCTCTCTCATAGATGTTTCTGGCTCTCTATCCCCCTCCCTTCCTCTCTGTAAAAAAAAAAAAAAAAAAATCAATAAAATATATCTTTAAAAAATAAACTAAAAAATAAACGGGCCTATCTGTGACAAAACTAGCTTGTTCTACTGCCTCCCAGAGAGAGGGGACCAGATGGCCACCGTTCCCCGGTCAGTGTTTCCCACACACATTAATTGAGTGGATCATAATAACCAGCCTCTCTATGCTGAGCATTTCCAGAAGGAGGGTTTCCGGTAAGAGCAGAAACCTGAAAACGAAAAGATATAATTGGAAATCACGTAGAATGCCAAGGTTTTTGATGATTTCACTACTTTTACTCATTTTAGGTTTCTGTATTGTGTGGCCCAGTGTACACAATAACTGTTGGGAACATAAGTACAAGTGGATGACAATCAGCACACGTGGTGGATTAAACACGGCCACTCGTTCTTTGCAGCTCCTCTCATCAAGAGTTGGCATTTGCTAGCCTGACCCCGATCCTTGATTTCAACAGTCCTTGCAACTTGTATTCATATTTCCCTTAAAATCCCGAGACTACAACACTGCAGGGAAAGACCAAATGCCAAGAGAGACCCAGTCACCTCAGTTGTCCCAGCTGCAACCAGACACTAACAATGTAAAGTCACTGTGATGCTAAAGTGACAGAAACCTTGAAGGTGATCGTGCCATCTTGGAATACATAACAGTGAAGAAGAAAAAAAACTGGGCATAATCAAATGCAGAAAAGGACCTCAAATAAGTACATTTTTCTAAAATATGTGAAAAATATATGTACTATTAAAAGTTCAAAAAAGAATAGAACACACAAGTGAAAATGGTTAATATAATTGAGTGCCTTTGATGAGGAAGCAAAGGGAAGAAATCTTAATAATCAATGTGGTTATGTGAAAAATTATTTAATTCATCCGTCCATTAATTCAAACAAACATGGAATATCTACCATATGCAAAGAAAGTGCTATGGTATGGTCATCCCTTTAAGATCATACTTTCAAAAGCACAAACTAAAGATGGAAGAACTCACTTTTTTGGGGGGAAAACACATGCTAAAGATAAAAGAACATAAAAAATAAATGGCAGAGCCCTAGCTGGTTTGGCTCAGTGGATAGAGCATCAGAACCTACGGATGGAAGTGTCCCAGGTTTAATTCTGGTCAAAGGCATATGCCTGGTTTGTGGGCTCAATCCCCAGTAAGGGATGTGTAGGAGGCAGCCAATCAATGTTTCTCTCTCATCGTTGATGTTTCTCTCTCTCTCTCTCCCTCTCCCTTCCTCTATGAAATAAAATATATATATATTTTTAAAAATAAATAAATGGCAGAGATCTATAAGAATATTTACAGAAAAGCTCAGGATGAGCTAAGACATTCAAAATAACTTGTGTCTGAAATTATGTTCCGGGGCCAGAGAAATAAGAAGCAAAGTGATACTGCCAGGGCAGATGGTGCAATGCTAGTTAACAGATGCTAGTGGGAAATTCAGAACTCTTCAACTTGTTTTTTTTTTCCTGCCATCTTCTCCACTGAAGACACTAATTTCCAGATAAAAGAAGAAACTGGAATCCCGAGACAAGAGATAAAATTAGTTAAAACAAAAGAGCACACAGGTTGCCTGATACTGACATCAAATTGCCCAAAGAGCCAGATCACATCGGGGGGAGGGGGGGGTCCAGAAAGAACATGGAAATGTGATTACAAACCACTATGAATGGTCTCCGAGGACAGGCACTAAGAGCTCTGATTCAGATCAATAGTATTCCACTTTTCAACAGGGAGAAGGTAGATTCTGTTTAAACATAAAACTTGAAAGCAATACCTGATAAAACAGGCAGTTGATGAAACAGGTGGGTAATAAGCACTTGGAAAAGAAGCAGATTCTGAGGTGCTAGAATCATTAAAATGTGTGGCATTTTATGTAGCAACTAGAGGCCCGGTGCATGAAATGCGTGCACTTCGGGGGTGGGGGTCCCTCAGTCCAGATGGCAAGAGGGTGCAGGCCAAGCCGAGGGACTTTACCTGTGCACAGATTTTGTGCCCCAGGCCTCTAGCTAATAAATAATAATACAAGGATAAACTGTGTTTCATGTACTCACAACTGTAAACCTACTTTGCCCTCCCCTATACTGTAAGTCAACTTCGGCAAGACATATGACCAAGTTCCTCATCATATGTTTTGAGACAGGATAAAATCTGTGAGCTAGATAATGGGATGGAAAAGGAACTTCATCTTCTCTTGAACGTCTCAAAGCATCTCCAATTCAACTTGTCCAAAGCAAATGCATCAACTTCCCCTTCAAACCTGGCTCTCTTTAAGTATTTCTCATCTCAGGGAAGGTATCTTGTGCATTCCAGAAACTTGACAGATACTTTTCAAATGCTTCCTCTATGATCCCATATTCAATCCACCACCAAAGCCTACCCATTTTACTCTGAAATAGCTCTCAGCGCATTGAAGGCACAGTTCCTCTGCTGTTGACAATCAAGTGTCATTCTGGTTGTTACTCTTTTGAAATATATCTCTTATCTCTGGCTGCTCTTGAGATCTTCTGCTTGTCTTTGGTGTTCTACCACTTCACTACAATGAAGCCAGAAGTAGATTTATTTACCCTGCTTGGAAATTATGGGCTTCATGAAAATCTCGGTTGGAGTCTTTCATCGGTTGTTGGAAATTTCCAGCAAAAAAAAATCTCTTCAAATGTTGTCTCCATCCTATTCTTTCTCTCTTCTGCCTCTGGAACTCTGGTGAGACCTCCTCAACCCCTCCTCCCTTTGACTCTTAAGCTCTCCTTTATTTTCTCACCTCAGTTTCCCTCTACTGCGTTCTAGCCTTTTAGAATTCATCTAATTCTCTCTCAAGCTGTGTTCAATTTGTTATGTAATACACTGATTAGAGTTTTAGTGTAAGTTAATACGTATTTCATCCTAATGAGTTCTTTTCATCTTTAAGTTTTTGTTCTTTATTCATTTTTATATTTGCCCGATTTCTTTAGCATAAGTAAGCGTTATTTTATACTGTTCTAGGTGTTAGGTCTAACACACTGAGCGAAATCGGTCTTTGCCCCATGGAGTTAATATTCCAGAGCTGCGCTGACCAACACCCTAGCCACCAGCCAGGTGTGGCTGCTGAGCACATGTACTGTGACGAGTCTGAACTGAGATGTACTGTAATTGTAACCGGCTTAAAAAATTTAGTACAAAATTGTAAAATATCTCACTGATAATTTTTACATTGTTTACATTTTAAAATTCCAATATTTTGTATATATAAGGTTAAAAAAGCATTAAAAATTAAATGTTTCTATTTATTTTTACTCGTGTTTTTTTTTTTTCATATGGCTTTTAGAAAATATAAGTTGAGAGTACAGGAGTGACACGATGTGACATCAATTTTATAGGATCACCCTGGCTGCTCTGGGGGGAAGTAATTCTAGAAAGGCAAGAGGAGCCACGAAGAAACAAGTTAGGGGACAATTTCAGAAATCCGGGTGCAAGTCCTGCTGTGGGAACCTTGGAGGTCTGTGTTGAGACATCACAAATGAGGGAGCCTGGTCCCCAAGACACTGGATGGAGGAGAGTTTCTGATGACCCACAAGGGACTTTGTGTGAGGAAGCAAGAAACCTTTGTTGGGTTAAGTCACTCAGACCTCGGGGGTTTACTTGTTACGGCAACATAGCTTGGTATTAGTTACACTAATATAGTTGGTGAGACCTAAAAGGGACCTGAGCATTCATGCCGCCATCTTTGACGTGGCAGCTGAAGAAGCAGGGTCGGAGGGCACACAGGCAGTGACAGGTGAAGCCTGGAAGGGAGGCTGCTGATGCCCGGTCCTGGTCTTCTTCTGCCAACCAGCCCCTCAGGTAGTAGGAGACACTTGTGGGAAGATCTTCAACCTTAGCCCAACCAGCATGACTCGGTGGTTGAGTCCTGACATGAACCAAGGAGGTCATGGTTCGATTCCCGGTCAGGGCACATGCCCAGGTTGCAGGTTCCATCCCCAGTAAGGATCATGCAGGAGTCAGCCAATAAGTGATTCTCTCTCATCATTGAGGTTTCTCTCTTTCTCTCCCTTTCCCTTCCTCTCTGAAATCAATAAAAATATTCTTTTTTTTTTAAAAAAAGGAAAGATCTTCAGACTTACATTGGAATCATAATTTACACCCTATGGTGTTACACATTTACAAAAGTGCTTTTTGAAATGACTGTTAATTGCACGGTTCCTCTGGTGTTCAAATTGAGTCTTGGGGACATTTAATGAGATAGCCACAGGCTTTAAAAATCCCTCATTTATCATATGCTTGCAAGAAGGTAGTTAGCGTCTGGATAACTTCCAGAGATTCGCTGATGCTCTAATGGACTTGGTCTGTGAGGGAGCAGGGGTTAGGTCTGATGGATTTGTTTCCCGTAACTGCGGCTGGCCATTAATTGTGAGGGTTTGCTGAGCTGACAGTGTACTTAGGCCTGCCAAGGCCTGCCGGGCCCAGGCGGGGCCGGGGCCGGGGGAAGGAAGGGAGGGCCAGGGCAGGAGAATGAGACCGTGGCGACAAGCTTCCTGCCCAGTCCTTTCCTGAGAGGCTTGGCCGCTGCCGTCCTCGCTGTACCGGGTACACGCCTTCCTCGTGTTCAGAAAGGGAACAAGATGCACTCGCTGCCCTAATGGTTTCAATTCCCCACTTGCTGGCACGGCCTTGGGGGGGAATCTTCCACCCCCCCAAGAGTCAAGGCTCAATGTTGTAAGGAAATGAGGAAGACCTGCCAGGGGGTGTGGAAGAGTCACTGCAGGGAAGCAAAGCCCCTCTCAAAACCAGAAAGGATTTGTGCGTCTAGTCTGTTACACAGAAACTCCTTTGAGGAAATCACCATTTACTAGAGAGGAAAGAACCCATTTCCTTTTACACAAATTAAAATCCTATATAATAAAGAGGTAATACGCAAATTGACCTTCACACCCTCGTACAAGATGGCCACTGCCATGTGGTCAAAGATGGCCAGCAGGGGAGGGTAGTTGTGGGTGATCAGGTGAGCAGGGGAGGGCAGTTGGGGGAATTGGGCCAGCAGGGGAGCAGTTAGGCATTGATCAGGCTGGCAGGGGAGTGGTTCTGGGGTGATCAGGCTGGCAGGCAGTCAAGTAGCTGGGAGCCAGCAGTCCCGAATTGTGAGAGGGATGTTTGACTGTAGGCAGTCGGACATCCCCTGAAAGGTCTCAGATTGGAAAGGGTGCAGGCAAGACTGAGGGAACGTGCCTCCCTCTCCCCCAGTGCATGAATTTCGTGCAGAGGGCCTCTAGTTGTATTATAACTTAATTTTTCAAAAAGTTTCTTTTTCAGAAAGTAAAATGCCTCTGTCCTCAGCATTCTTTGGACAGTTAAACTGATCCAATGGGTTAACAAGTACTCCTGGTTACATCCTTCTTGAAATGGGACCGCCTTGTCTTTACTCAGTTGGAATAAACATGCCCTATGGCTGATGAAATAACTGTGTGTGTACAGAATGCACTTGACCAGTATCCCCTCAATGGCCCTTTGGGGCTCTGAGATGCCACATGGACACTGTGGCGTTAACCTACCCAGTTCCTGCATCTGCTGCCTCAGCGGGGAGAGGCCTTCCTCTGCGCTGGTAGAGCAGGTGAGCCAGCCAGTCACCTGGCCGGGCCCTGAGCCAGCAGAGCCCAGAGCAGTGCGTTTTGCTGGTGGAGTGGCGGGCCTGACACCGCTCTGGTAGAGGGTCACTTTGTGACGGGGAAGGCCCGGTAGGAGCCAGAACTGGGAGATACTGGCAGGGAACCTGGACACTTGTGAAGGGCAGGTGTGGGGCCCGGTGAGGTGGGGAGGAATGGACGGTACAGAGTATCAATCTCAAAGCTAGAGGGAACCTCAGATGATTTTTTTTAAAGTCTCCTTTCTATTTATTATTGACATTATTTATTAACAATGAAAAGGTCAAGTATATTAAACCAAAAGCTATTAGATATTCACTCACTTGCTTTGAAATCATATTGTGAAGGTCAGGAGACTCCTGGACAAATGTGAAGGCAGGGGGTGAGGTGGGGGGGGGGGCGGTGGCAGAAGGGGAGAGAGAGGGAGGGGTTCACAATTTTAATAAGGGCCTTAACCCTTGAGGAAGAGCCCAGAAGATTAGCTAAGTCTGATGAGAATGACTAGGATGCTATGGAGAGTGAGACATAAACGCATTGGGGCAGATCCGCAGGAGTACTTTCAGCTCAGAGGTGGCAGGTAGGAAGAGGCAGATTTCCCAGAGGAGGGTGCATGCCATTGGATCCTTGAAAGACAGGCCGGATTGTGTAAGTGGATGGACACAAAGTTCTGGGCAGCAGGGAGCATCCCGGGCAACAGAATAAGGGTAGACAAGCCCTGACTGGTTTGGCTCAGTGGATAGAGCATCAGCCTGTGGACTGAAAGGTCCCAGGTTCGATTCAGGTCATGGGCATGTACCTTGGTTGTGGGCACATCCCCGGTGGGGGGGGGGGGTGCAGGAGGCAGCTGATTGATGATTCTCTCTCATCAATGTTTCTAACTCTCTCTCTCTCTCCCTTCCTCTCTGTAAAAAAAAAAAAAAAAAAAAAAAAAAAAAAAAAAAAAAAAATAAATCAATAAAATATATTTAAAAAATAAAAAAAGAATAAGGGCAGACAAGAGGACATGTTTCTCAAGCCCCATCAGGACCTGTGGGGGTGGGGGAGGCGGGAAACAGAGGGGAGGAAGAAAGTACTTTGAGTGCGAAATTCCAGGAATACCACTTCTTTGCAATCCCAGCAACCCTGGGGAAAACTCTGGTGTCTTATTTCCAAAATGGGACACGAAGGCTCTGAAAAGATGCGAATAACTCGCTCTGGCTGCACTTGGCGAGGGGTAGATTCAAACCCCGGCTGTGGTGCCTCGTCGCTGGGCCAACAGCCAAGGCAGCACCCTGCCCCTGGCGCTGAAAATGGGGGCACCCGGAAGTCGTGTGACAGAGTGGGTGAAAGTAGGGCCGCCTTAGAAAGCCTGTTGCCCGCCCTTGCGAAGACCTGGGGGAGGTGCAGGGATGGGAAGTAGCAGGGTTTGAATCAGGACGTGGGGAGGGGGCGGTTGGGACACCGCAGGAGTCATTCTCCACATGTGCCAAAATGGCTCGTCCAAACGGAGATGGAGTCTGAGAGTCTGAAACACCCTCTGCATTTCAAAGGTCTAGTAGGAAAAAGAACGTCATACATCCTACGAATACATTTTTCTACTGAAAACGCATTAAATGTGATTTAATTTTACATAAAATGTACAATTACAATTAATTTTGTCTGGTTCTTTGTTTTTGAAAATGCGACTGCTAAGAAAACTTGATAGATGCGGCTCACATTATATTTTTATCGGACAGCACTGCTTTAGAATGCCAGGCTAGGCAGTTTGGAAGTTATAGGACCAAAAAGGAAGCTTTCTTGTTCCCTGTTGTTCAGAGCTAGTTTTATATATATATATATATATATATATATATATATATATATATACATATATATTTGATATTTTACAGAGAGGAAGGGAGAGAGATAGAGAGATAGAAACGTCGATGAGAGAGAAACATCGACCAGCTGCCTTTTGCACACCCCCTACTGGGGATGTGCCCGCAACCAATGTACATGCCCTTGACCGGAATCGAACCCGGGACCCTTCAGTCCGCAGACCGACGCTCTACCACTGAGCCAAACTGGTTTCGGCCGGAGCTAGTTCTTTTCTCTCAGAGGTTTTTAGGTATCTAAGGACCTAGCCAAAGTCTTGGTTACCTAATCTGTACCGGCCTTTGCTATAGTCTTGTCATCTCTGCCGTGTGACGGTGGGCCCAGGATAGCACACTGGCGCTGGCTTTAACCTACAGATTAGGAAGGAAAGTGCAAGGCGTCATGTCAAAGTCATGGTGGAGAGTTTGCGCATCTCAGGACAGAATCAACCCTTGGATGTTCCTCAGAAGTTAACGGTTGATCAAGTATGCCACAACCTCTGAAATAACATGTGAGTTTAGAATGACCTCATATTTACTTTTTATACTGTCTCTGGCACCATAAAATTGTAAGCTATCGCCTACTTGCCTGCAGGGGTCTGCCTTTACAAATGGCCAGGGAGGGTTTGATATTGCCAGTTTGCTGCGATGTAGAAAAAAGGGACTGGTGCGAATTCTCTTCACTTTCAAATCTGTCATTACTCATGGGCAGATTCTGAATTCTGGATACATTCTCCCCAGAAACCCCGATTCTTTCATAACAATTTTCTACTGGGCTGCCTTTGTGGTTCCAGGTTCCTGATCTTATTTACTTTTCCGCTGCCAACGCCAGAGGTTCAACCCTGCTGGGCTCTGATAAAACTTCTGAGGCACCAGTTCCTGGCATGGCCTGCAGGTCTCAGACCCCTGGCTGCAGAAGGCCTTTCTTTGGCACACGGTGTGCAAAACACTCAGGACTTGAAAGAGAGTGAAAAGTCTTGTTTTGTGCTTACAGCAGGTATGAAAGCACCTTTCTTCGGCCACAGCAACTCAGGCACGTACCGTATTGTTGAGCCAGAAATTATCTGAAACGGGGTGTGATAAGCACAGATGGGCAGTGTGGAACCCCGAGTTTCGCTTTCTTCCTGGCCCTGCTGCTGGGATTCCGGCTTCCTCGTTCCATGAACTTCATCGGTTCTTGGAAACAGGGCCTGTTGCCTTCATGGCCAGACGCCAACAGGCCCTTCCCCTGGTCCGGTCTCCAAGCTGATACCTTCACGTGGAAATTCCTCAACAACCTCCCCAATTGCCGAGGTGACTTGTAACACGCTCCTTCCCCCAGATGGGAGAGTCTTGCTCCAGCATAGAGGTCCTTTTGTAGGAAACCATACTGCGGGTTTAGGATCAGGCCTAAACCGGCAGTTGGACATCCCCCGAGGGGTCCCAGATTGGAGAGGGTGAAGGCTGGGCTGAGGGACACCCCCGCCCCCCGCCCAGTGCATGAGTTTTGTGCACCGGGCCTCTAGTTGTATTATAATAACTTAATTTTTCAAGAAGTTTATTTTTCAGAAGTAAAATGCCTCTGTCCTCGGTGTTCTCGAGTCCCCAGAAAAGCTGGGCTCCTCGTGTGCGCCGAGTCCCAGCCCGACGCATGGGCTCCGGTTCTGCATCAACTATTCGTGTGTGTGATCCCAGGTCCCATTCCCTGACTGATCCCCGTCCCCATGCCCAGTGCCCAGCTCCTGCCTGTCTGCCTGGAGTTTAGGATTTTCCTTTTAGTGACCTGCCCAGTGGGTTGGCAGGGCCTTCGGCTCCTTCTGCCTCTGGAACTAGCACTGGAAGGCCGTACCTCCTTGTCCTCCGCTCAGTCAGCCCTCCGTGGGCCCCCCGTGTCAAATATTTTAACGAAATCTCATACACCAGCCATTGCATTGTAAAGACAATTTTAAAATGTAATTTCTGGAGCTAAGAAAGCTGTGGATTGCCCCCCAAATCTCACTTTGGCTTCAGATTACAAACTTGAAGTCCCCATAAATAAATCTCCTAATGAGCCACAAAATCAGCTCACTCTGGGCTCATCGCTCTGTCTTATCTTGCCAACCTCTGAGGGACGAGGCCAGTTCCATCAGATGGGATCAAAAAGAGCAGCCAGCTCACAGCAGAGCCTTCCAGCAGGGAAACCGCCAGGGTGGGTACCATTCCAGCATGGACCGGGCCTTTCTGCAGATGCTCGTGGGGTATGGAGCCACACAGGGAAATAGGCAAGTAGTTAAAAAAATAAAAATAAAAAGATAAAGCAATATATAAAATGTTATGATTGCTGAAATTGCATCTAATAAAGCACACACATGTGTCTGAACATGTGTGTGTCAAGTAGAAAGAATAAGCAAAAGGTTCAGGGATTCCCTTTTCTCCACCTCCTCGCCAACACATGCTACTTGTTCACTTCTTTATGATAGCCATGCTGACTGGTGTGAGGCTGTATCTCATCGTGGTTTTCATGTGCATTTCTCTGGTGATTAGTGACGCTGAACATATTTTCACATGTCAAAGGGGAGGAGGACGGAAAGTGAATTTTTTAAAAAAAAAAGTGAAGGGGAATACAGTCAATAAATATTGTGATAAATGGCATGGTGACAGACAGTAACTAGAATTGGTGGGGCTGTCACATCGTAAGGTATTAAGAATGTCAAATCACTATATCGTACACTTGACACTATTATAATGTTGTGCACAAACTACACTTAAATTTTTAAAAGAAGAACAGGAAAAGGGCTAATAGAGATTTCTTAGATTGTAGGATATTTCATGGTTTACAGTTCTTGTATTTTGCAGAATTTTTGTAAGTTATATTAGTTTTTTAAAGAAAAGCTCATTTATAATTTCTAAAAAATATACTTTTTCATGTTTTTGCTGCCTATGTTTGGGAAAAATAATGATTAATGGCAGGGTAATACGATGAAATGAATAACAGCTCACAACCCATGTTGCAATGAGGTTTTAAGTCCTTATGATTAATATAAGACCTATTTTGGAAGTAGAACTAAGGAGAAGATAATGTCTTTGAGTGTATAACATATATTAATAGGTGTGTATATGTGCATAAATATATGCCTATATACTCAAATTGACTATGCACACATGTATATGTTATTTATCAATTTATTTATCCTAATTCTTATTAGCCCCCTCCCTTTGTAAGATAGAAGTGCTAAACAACTGGGGAGAAATACTTGTATAATAATAGATAAATATTAGTCATTAAAATATATATGGTATAGTACACATTTTATTTTATTTTGTTGGTTAATCCTCACACAAGGATATTTTTCCATTGATTTTTAGGGAGAGTGGAAGAGAGAGGGAAAGACAGAGAGAAACATTGATGTGTTTCACATTGATTGGTTGCCTCCTGCATGTGCCCTGAGCAGGGTACCAGGCTGGGAGAGCATGCAACCAAGGTACATGGCCTTGATTGGAATCGAACCTAGGGCCCTTTGGTCTGCAGGCTGACACTCTATCCACTGAGCCAAAATGGCTAGGGCAAAATACACATTTTATTTTATTTATTTGTTTGTTTGTTTTTATTGATTTCAAAGAGGAAAAGAGGAGATGGAAAGATAGAAACATCAATGATGAGAATCATTGATGGCTGCCTCCTGCATGCCTTCCACTGGGGATTGAGCTAGCAACCCTGGCATGTGCCCTTGACCGGAATTGAACCCAGAACCCTCCATTCCAAAAGCTGATGCTCTGTCCACTGAGTCAAACCAGCCAGGTTTTTTAACCTCCTTAAAATTCATCCTGAAAACGGGAGTGACGGGCCGCACTGTGTGAAAGGAGACTTTCCCAGGCTATGAGACACCACGGCGTTGGTGTCCAGAGGGTCCCGCCATCACCCAGCCAGTGTTTGCTCCCTCTGACACCTGTGGGCAGCCGCCAAGTGAGCACGCCCTGTGTGGAGTTCTTTATTGGCAAGAGCTGCTGGCAAGGGCTCTGTTTGCCATCGAGTAAGCAAACAGCCGAGTTCCACGGGCAACGTGACAATGCCAGCTGCCCCGTGGACTCAGCACCTCTCTGTCCGTTCCGGATAGGAAATGTGTGTTAAGTGCAGGTCAGGATGACAAGAGAGCCACGTCACTGGGTTTTTTAAAAAAATGTTTTTAATTGCAGTTGACAATTCTATTTTTTTAGAATTGCAGTGCAATATTCTATTCACTTCAGGCGTGTAACCCAGTGGTTAAAGTTATATACGAAGTGGTCACCTGATCATTGGGTATCAGGCACGGGATGCGCTACGGACCACGGCTAACCAGAAATGGTAAGTGCCTCGGACACTCCACCAGAATAAACATTTGTTCCACGAACCCCGCTGAAGCCCTGCATTTTACCTAACTCCTAGGACAGTGGTCGGCAAACTGTGACTTGTGAGCCACATGTGGCTCAAGAGCACCGGTTTTCCACTCTGTTGACTAATGAGTTTGCTGGCCACTGTCTTAGGAATTAGGGTTGATCATTTAGGCCTGGCTTTTCAGACGTGTGGATTGTATAGAAATAGGAATTAGCAAGCTTCCCTTGCATTTGAGACATGCTAACTTCACCCACAGAGGCCGGTGGGGTTTTGGAAGTTTCCTCTGGAGCAGTGCTGTGGGCGTGATGATGGCACGCTCACCGGAGCAGATTTCCGTTCTGCTGGCCTGGACTCTGGGCTCTAGAGACTTCATCGGGGCACCGTGACTGAGACCACGTCTTAAGGCTCTAGAAATTTTCTCTAGAAAATTTGAATGAGCTATGCCGAAACCCGTTTAGCTCAGTGGATAGAGCGTCGGTCTGTGGACCAAGGGGTCCCAGGTTCGATTCCAGTCAAGGGCATGTACCTTGGTTGCAGGCACATCCCCAGTAGGAGGTGTGCAGGAGGCAACTGATCAATGATTCTCTCTCATCGATGTTTGTAACTCTCTATCCCTCTCTCTTCCTCTCTGTAAAAAATCAATAAAATATTTTTAAAAAGAAAAGAAAATTTGGATGAGCTATATCTCATTACATTTTTGGCGGAAATTGCTCTGATGGCTGACCATAATCTGTGACAACATGCTCATCTGTCTTACATTTTATAAACCCTCCCCTTTAGTGTAATGTCACTAAAGCCTGACGGTGGCCTCTCCAATGGGGAAAAGACAAGGGCAGCCGCCTCACCGTGGTCTCACGTCCTGTTTGCCAGGCAGAGGCCCTGTTTGGGGCTGACCCTGAGGCTCAGTGGGAGGAAGAGCCCCCGTGCCGGGAGGGAGCCCTCTGGGGACGGGGACGGGGACGGGGACGGCAGCTGACCTGGGCTGGGCCGGGCCCTCAGCTCTGCTGGTCGCAGGGCCTCTGCCTAGTGCAGGGGTGGGCAAACTTTTTGACTCGAGGGCCACAATGGGTTCTTAAACTGAACGGAGAGCCGGAACAAAAGCAGCCTGACCATGCTGGCACTCTCCTCTTGGGCTGCTGGTGAAGGAGCGGAGGGGAGAGCAAGAGAACCCTCGGCTCTTTCAGCTCCGCGGGCCGGATAGAACAGCCGAACGGGCCGGATCCAGCTTGCGGGCCGTAGTTTGCCCACGGCTGGCCAAGTGGTTGGGGTTTGTAACCCCTCCTTTGTTGTGTTATCCGGGAGAAGACCACTGTCCTATGAGATCAGTACGCTCCCCTGGAATTACCTCTTAATTAACTTTTCTGGTACTTAATCATCATAAGCCTTATTTAATATCTAGGCGGTGTGGGGGAGTGCCGAGGGGATCTTGTATTAGCAATAAGATAAGGGCCTTGGAAGCTGTTGAATCAATTCTCATTAATGGTGATTTATTGGGCCGAGGGCTCACCAGCTGTCTGCAGGCTGGCAGGTTAGCATTCAGACGGGCTTTGGAGAGACACTCAAATGTAATGGACTCTGGGCCCTGGCCGTCTCAGCATGTCCCGGATCTGTGACGCTTTACAGCAATCGTGTGGGTTTGCGTTTTAGGGAAAACACAGAGGCACCAGGATGGGTTAGGACATAGACCGGGGCCCGTCTGACTATTCACGCTCCCATCCTAAACAGCCCGGCGAGACCACCCGAAAAGGAAATCGGGGACAGGAACTTGAGAGGGCCTTGTAGTGAGCTTTGGAACTATTGAAAATTATGCTGTAGTCACATTACTGGGTGGGAATATAAGTTATTTCCTTTATGGAGAGCAATGCGGCTATAGCTATCAAAATTACAAACGTGTACAGCCTATCACATTATCTCTGAGAATTATCCGCCAAATAAACTTCATGTGAAATGAGATGTGTTTGAGGTTATACCTGTAACTTTGTTTAAATTATACACCAATAAGGTACTGGGAACATAAACTATAGTCTACCCGGGCAACAGAACGCTATGTTGTTATGAAAAAGAATGAAGAAGCACTCAACACCACTGTGCAAAGATCTCCAAGATGTGTTATGGTACAAATAAGGTTCGGGACAATGGGGTGATACCATTTTATTAAAAAGGGACAAAAATTAAATTTACATACACACACACACACATACAGAGTGGCCAGATTATTATGATCTCTGAACACATAATAATCTGGCCACTCAGTGTACATCCTATATAATAAAAGGCTAATATGCAAATTGTCCCCTCAACCAGGAGTTTGACCAGCAGGCAGGCCAGCCAACAATCCATGTCCCCTCTTTCTGGCCAGGCTGGCCGGACCCCACCCATGCACGAATTCATGCACCGGGCCTCTAATCCTCTAATACAGTGCTTCCCAAACTTCTCTCATGATGAGAATCACTTGGTGGAGTTGTTAAAACACAGATTCCTGAATCCCAACTAGAAAGTGCTAAACTAGAATTTTTGGGAACATAAAGGTAAAATTGTATACTTAACTAGTGTTCTAAGCTTATGAGTATACTTAACTATACTTATGAGTATACTTAACTTATGAGTATACTTAACTATACTCATAAGTATAGTTAAGTATACTCATAAGCTTAGAACACTAGTTAAGTATACAATTTTACCTATATGTTCCCAAAAATTCTAGTTTAGCTCTTCTTAGTTGGGATTCAGGAATCTGTATTTTAACAACTCCACCAGGTGATTCTCATCATGAGAGAAGTTTGGGAAACACTGCTCTAATACACACACACACACACACACACACACACACATACACACACACACACACACACACACACCCAGGGGAGGAGGAAGAGAGAGAGATTCTGTATCAGCAGGAGGGAACGTTCTCGGGAAACCTGTTTTCACTCGCCCACATATGGTCCACGGCCACAGCAGCATCTCACCTGAGCCGCTCTTCCTCTTTCTTCCGCAGGTTGAAGTCACGCTGGACCACCTGCAGCACGTGCTCCGTCTCGTCGTCGGTCAGGCTGGACAGGTCCAGCTTCCTCCCCATGGCTCACTGCCAGGCGCAGGCGAGAGGACGAGACCTGGCAACAGCAAGGAGAGACCACACATTGAGGGGAGGATAGAAACTACCGATGGATCGAGTCTGCCGATTTTGTGACCTGACAAAAGTAAATGCAGTGTTTATACAAGGTCGCATCTTGCTGCGCCCTCGTGCTCAGCAAACATTTACGGAAAACTTAGCAAGCCTGCAGAGGAAGGGAAATGATCGCCTGCCGGTTTCCCTCATCCCGACTTAATTAGAAATAAACAAGCCGTTCTCCTCAACAAAATGAAGATACATGAGACCGGGTGTGGATGTCTAATGAAACCCCAAAAGGTAATATCCCCCCAAATATAAATTTTACGGTTTAAAGTTCTACATTCTAAGTACCATAGGTGACTGCAAAATAAAATAAATTATAATACTTAAAAATGTCCTCTTTACACTGTCTAGCCTTGAATTTTTCATCACGTGGCTATAAAATATAAACTAGAAATCAAGAAACTCTTTCTGCAAAAGGAAAAACATACATACTGCCCTAACCGGTGTTGCTCAGTGGATAGCGCGCCGGCCTGCGGACTGAAAGGTCCCAGGTTCGATTCCGGTCAACGGCATGTACCTGGGTTGCGGGCACATCCCCAGTGGGAGGTGTGTAGGAGGCAATTAATCAATGTTTCTCTGTCATCGATGTTTCTAACTCTCTATCCCTCTCTCTTGCTCTCTGTAAAAAAAAAATCAATAAAATATATTTTTTTTAAAGAAACACCTACCAGCAGTGCATAGCTAATAATTACGGAAACTACTTGTCTAATGAACGGCTGTACCCAGGGATGAAATCAAATAAGTGATTCTAGCAAATCGCCCAGAACTGAAGGCCATCAGAAACTGAACTGCAAACATCGTCAGCAAAATATTAGTGGGCCAATTCAGCAAAATTTCAAAAGAATTACTATACACCACGACCAAGTGGGTTTTATCTAAGTGATGCAAGGTTGGTGCAACATGTAAAAATCAATCAGTGTCATTCAGCACATTAACAGAATGAAAGGGGGAAATAATATCATCATGTCAATAGATGCAGAAAAAGCATTTTGACAAAATTCAATACCCATTCATGATAGAAATCCAATGCAAACATAAACTAAAGGAAACTTCCTCAATCATATAAAGGTCATTAAAAAAGAAAAACAATAAAAAACTACTGTGAGCACCACACTCAATGATAAAAGAGTGAATGCTTTCCCCTAAGATCAGCACAAAGGAGAGAATGTCTACTCTCATGACCTCCACTCAACGCTGGATGTTTTTACTATAAAGCTCCATTAATCAAGACCGAGTGGTACTGGCATGTAGGTAGGTGTATTGGTTTGCTGGGGTTGTTATACCAGAGTACCACAGACTGGGTGGCTGCAACAACAGAAATTTATTTTCTCACAGTTCCGAAAGCTAAAGGTGTGAGATCAAGATGTTTTCAGAATTGATTTCCTGTGAGGCTTCTCTCCTTGGCTTATAGATCTCTGTCTCCTCCCTGTGTCCTCCTCGGGTCTTCTCTCTATATATGTCTGTGTCTAAATATCTCTTTTAAGGGGCCTCAGTCATATTGGATTAGCGTCAACCCTAACCATCTCATTTTAACTGAACTGTTTCTTTGAGTATCCTATCTCCAAATACAGTCTCAATCTGAAGTAGGGTTAGGACTTCAACAATGGATTTTGGGGTGATTTAACCCGGCCCATAGCACCCATGTTTTGCCCTCCCCCCAAATCCATATCCTTCTTACATGCAAAATACATTCACCTCGCCCCAAGAGCCACAAAAGTCTTAACCTATTCCAGCCTCAATTCTAAGTCCAAGATCTTATCTAAATTAAGTATATGTGAGACTTGAGCTATGATTCATTCAAGGAAAATTATTTTCCAGTGATAAGCTACATTCCTAATGAAACCAGATAAGAAGTTAATCTGCTTCCAAACTATACCAGATAAGAAGTTATCTGCTTCCGAAATGCAATGGGCAGGACAGCTGATGGACAGATACTCCCATTCTAGATGGAGAAATTGGAAAGGAAAAAGGGGTATTGGGTCTCAAGCAAGTCTGAAAGCAGAGCAAATCCTCTTTGGCTCCATGCTCTATCTCCGTGCCCACCAGGTGGCCCTGCCTTCTGAGCCCACGAGGGCAGCTGTCCCACCCTTGACCCTGGGTGGGTGCAGCCACAGTGCTCGGCCCACCCAGACCATGGGGAGGGGACAGTGGCAGCCCCACAGACCTGTGAACTGCCTTTGGATCATTCTTCTCTTTTCTTGAAAAAAGAACACGTGTGTGGCCAGCTGGCTCTGTTGGCTCAGCCTGTAGAATCTCAGAAGTCTAAGAGCCTGCCTTGACCTCATCCTGTGTCCGTCTAGTCTAAGCTGGCAGTGTTTCCGCTCATACAAGTTCTCAGAAGCTGTGTTGGCTTCCAATGCAATGCTCGGGGGACCAAGCCACCAGGCCAGAGGGTCCTCTGAGGGTCTTCCCTGGACAACTGAACCTCCATTCCCGGATTCTGCTGAAGTGGTTGACTGGATCCCTGAGTCATACGTGTCATCCCGTTAGCACTGGCTGTCCAGCCATACCCTGACGTTCTCATTTTTGCAATATGGACAGATTAAGGACTTTCCAGATCTGCATGTTCTGGTTGCTGTTGATGAACAATTGCTCCTTCAATTTATCTCTCTGCTCTCACGTTTAACTAGAAGCAGCAAGGAGAAGCCAGACCGTGTCTTCAACACTCCACTGAGAAATGTCTCCAGCCAAATATCCAACTTCATCTCTCACAAGGTCTGCCTTCCACAAAATACTACACAAAATTCAGCCAAGCTCTTTGCCACTTTATTCAAGGACTTGCCTCTCCTCCAGATTCCAATAAATGCTCCCCATTTCTGAGATCTCACCAGACCCAGCTTTAACACTCAGACCCCCACCAACATTCTGTGCGCGATGATGTTTCTCTACCGCTCTCCTTTCCTTCCTCAGCCCTGCACAATCACCTTTAACACCCACATTTCTCCTCATAGGTCCTTCAGGGATGTGTAGGCTTTTCCTGGCATGTACCTCAGAGCTATCCAGCCTCTGCCCGTTACCCGGGTCCAAAGTCACTTTCACATTTTTGTACAGAGGAAACAAAAATGGCCAGTGCTCGATGTGTCATTTCATTGATAGTGACATAACTGCAAATGAGAACCTCATTTCACACCCACCAAAAGAAAAAGTCTTCCTCAAGTGCTGACGGGGTGGGACAAGGGCAGTTTTCAGAGAGTGGGTACAAACTGGTACAATCTATAATAAAAGCATATTATGCTGATTAGACCGGATGTCCTTCTGAACATTCTCTCCGACGTCCTTCTGGACTCTGCCAGAGCTGCAAGGGAAGCATGGGTCCCAGGTGCTGGAGAAACCAGCTCTCCAACATCCCCCATGGGGTCCCGGGTTGCAAAAGGGCACAGGCCAGGTGGGGGGAGCCCACTGGTTCTCAATCAGGGCCAAGGAGAGGAGGCCGGTCAGGTAGGGACTATGGGAGGGCCCCACGGCATGTCTGGCCTGCCTCGCTCAGTCCTGATCTGCCAGACCCCAGCAGTAAACTAATAAACCAGTCGGAGTACCTGCCCCCTGGTGGTCGGTGCGTGTCATAGTGAGCAGTTGAGTGGCCTTAGCATATCATTAGCATATTACGCTTTGATGGAACGGCCAACCGGACACTTCGAATATTAGGCTTTTATTATACAGGATAACATTTAATATTCTTAACTCCCACAAAATCCTATAGGCAATCACTACCTGCGCCACCTCTTACATATGAGAAAATGCAGGCTCAGAGTTACATTTCTGACTAAAACAAAATGACAAATGACAGGTAGGGTCTGACGGTGGCTCAGTCTGGCTCAGGGGCCGCACATTCACTCCAAGATTGTCAGAGTTGAGGTCCACAGTTCCCTCTCTCTCTAGCATGTGACAGCTAAGAACAGGAGATCCCAGTATTTGGTTGCTATTCAGACGAAGGTGATCTGCCATTATAATCTCCAAATAATGGCCATAATCATAGGGAACAGAACAGTCTCAGTCCTTAAAAGTCTTTTGTTAAGTAATTAAAAAACCTCATGACTGTATGATGCAAACTAATCTCGAGATTTAACCAACAAATCACAACAAAAATGTCAACTATTAAAATTTTCTAATTAATGCTATTCGTCAAAAGCAAATCTTTGGTCCACTTTGCCCAAGTGATGTGGGGGGTGGGGAGGCGAAGGCGGGAACAGGGAGAGAACCTAGGGCACCTGCTGGTCCTTAGAAGTCAGCCTCCACCGTGGGCTGCAAAAGTGAGAGGGAAGCTTCAAAAATTGCCATCTTGTAGTCTCTGAAGGTCAGGAAGAAACAGGGTAGAGGGCACCGGGAAAATGCAGCCAGCTTCTTCCGTTAGAACACCCTCCGGAAGGTAATAATGCCACTTCGGAGTTTCTCAGAAGGTGGCACATCTGTCTCCTTCACTTCGCTTCACTGGTGTGTGGCTTCCGAGGATTCTAAATGAGATTCTGAGACTCCCCGTTAGTAAGACTAAAGTGGCAGCTTTGATCATATCAAATCTAAGAAGAAGAATCTGAGCCCAGGAGAGATAAATGGTTTCTGTAAAAAAAAATATAAATAAAAAAATAAATACAGTGGCTCTAAATGGACAAGACAGAGAGCAACGAGGAAATCTTTCTTGGGGGAAATGGTAAAAGCTTCTTCCTTTTTTCTGCAATAAACACAAGCAGATTCCCTGAGCGACAAGAGAAATAGCATCTTAAGAGCCGGTCGAAGCCTTACTGCCGGTGAGTCAGAGGTCGCTCGGGTGTGATTTTTCATTGGAGGACACTCTGCAAGCCCAGGAGAGTGGCTTTCCGGACAAACGCAGGTCCAGATGTTCCTGACTGCCACCAGTCAGTGTGCCTGCCGCTGGGTGGCTCGGATTTATACCCAGTGAAGATGGCAGCAGAGAGCCCTAACCGGTTTGGCTCAGTGGATAGAGTGTCGGCCTGTGGACTGAGAGGTCCCAGGTTCGATTCCGGTCAAGGGCATGTACCTTGGCTGCAGGCACATCCCCAGTAGGAGGTGTGCAGGAGGTGGCTGATGGATGTTTCTACCTCTCTATCCCTCTCCTCTCTTCTCTGTAAAAAAATCAATAATATATATTTTTTTATTTTTTTAAAGAAGATGGTAGCAGAGAGGATACGTTTTAATGAGAAAATTAATACAACTTCAAGATTTAATTACATCCCCATGTCCCTGATGTGTGCTTCTCGGGTTGCCGTTCCCACAAGCGGTTTGGGAAAGGGGAGCTCAGCGACCGCATGGGTTTGAGGAATGCGGCCAACTGCATTGCTCTCTTGGGGATGCACAGTATGCACAGAAGCTCATCAGAGCCTCTGCGGCGTCTGTCACTAGAGAACCAGTTTGATTTAGTGGAACCCTGCATCTCCCAAGTGAATCTGTCTTCAGATACCTCTTTCCTTGGTAACAGCTACCTCTTCACATAAATAAAAAAATAAAAAAAGACTATAACTGGGAGATACTGCAGTAAGTCCACCCCATGATGACAAACCCCAGCAGTTACTTTAATACGATTACTGAATTGATTCAGTTGTGTTTTAACGTGATTATCATAAGAAGCTGCGGAGTTAGGTGAAGTTTAGAAGATGATGGCTTCAAAAAAGGAAACCAAATGTCTACCACTTCAGAGCGAGAAGACCAAAACAAAGGCAGAACTGCCCACACCCTTCCTGACTAGAATAACTAACACGAGGAAGGAGGTGGACACTTTGTAAGGACACTGGTTAGCACAAACCCTGCAAATGAACAACAGCCAGAGTTCCGAGAATATTAAATGCATACATGAAAGTTCAATGTATACACAAGAGACTTTCTGGAAAGGTACCTGGGACAGAAAGATCAAGGACAAAAGACTGAATGGGATATTTACAGATCCAAAATGCGCCCGTGTGCGTGTGCTTGTGTGTTGGTGGTGGTGATGATGATGATGCACCTAATGTAGAGAGAAGAGTAAAAAGATTAACTTGAGACATTCAAAGTCCTAAAAGTGATACAGGGTGAATACTGCTGGGGCTGCCCTCTTTGACCTGAAGAGGAATGTCTGATTCCTGCACAGGAGTCGGAACACTGGGACTCTCCTATTTCAGGCACTTGGTGTGGGGTGAGGGGTGGAAGGCACTTGGCCTGGGGAGGAAAAAACACACACAATGAAATATACTTTCACTGTGACCTTTCTTTGGAGCAAGTGCCGCTCACTAATCTTCATTCCTTCACCTTCAAGGGTGTTTGTTTCACAGGAAGGGCCCCGAGCAGATGTGGTCACACCACCGGGCACAGCTGATTGGACCAAAACTGAACGTCAGGGTCACTCCCCCGGGGACGACACTAACATTCAGCTTGCTGATCTTGGTGGCCTCCTCCAACATGGCCTGAGAATGCCACCAAATGCCCTTGTATCTCTGCCATCAATTTTCCATTTTGCCTTTTGTTCTTTTTATCACTTCAGTTTCTTTAACTCGCTAACAAATGGTCCTTGACTCCCGAATCGGTGTTCCTAACTTGCTCACCATCCTACCCGGCTGCTCAGAGGGTCACTGTAAGAAGCAATCGCACTGACCAAATCTCCCCCCTATGTGTCTGAGACACTTTTTAAACAACGGTCCAGCTGAAACCGGTTTGGCTCAGTGGTAGAGCGTCGGTCTGTGGACTGAAAGGTCCTGGGTTTGATTCCGGTCAAGGGCATGTATCTTGGTTGCAGGCACATCCCCGGTAGGGGGTGTGCAAGAGGAAGCTGATCAATGATTCTCTCTCATCGATGTTTCTAACTCTCTCCCTCTCTCTTCCTCTCTGTAAAAAATCAATAAAATATATATATTTTTTTTAAATAAACAACGGTCCAAAGTCCATGCTGTTTTCAAATTTGAACTTGAGTCACAAACCCACATTTTTTAAAAAAAATTTGAAGTGACTGACATTCCAACTTGCAAACAGTTTGATACGCTTGAAGCCCTTGGCTAACGCACAAGATCTAACAGAATTGGCACATGTTCAAGCATACCTTCTAGAATTTTCCTCCATGGGGCTTCTCAGAGTACTCCCTGCCTTCCCCGAAGTCATCAGCTGCTTGGACTAGATGAACTCCCGCTGGCTTCCAGCAGGAGGCAGCTACAGAGCACCTGAGGTCCCCAGGGCATGTGTCACTACATCCCAGGAAGTCCCCCCCAGGCCTGACAGCCCACCGACACAAGAAAGGAGGCGGGAGAGAATAAAATCCGCAGCCAGAATTCCGACGCTATCATTTCTTTGGCAGGAATCAAGATCAGCTAACCCGGAGACATGACATTGTTCGTTTCACACTAAAAGACCTATCAGTCAGCGTATCTCCCAATTATCATATCAGCGTCTGCTGAGACCCAGAGAGACTCCTGCGATCACGGTCCCCTAAGGCTCAAGGAGCGGACACAGGTTCCTGTGGAAAATACTCGGGATTTTGAATTTTCAATGGAAAAGATGCTCACTGAAGAGGAGTAAGGCCGATGAAAAATACTGATTTTTTTTAACTACTTAGAATTTGCATTCGAGTTTATGTTTTCGTTTCTTTTGTCTTCATTTATAGGATTTAGGGGGGGGGGGGAGAGACATGAATAGTGGTTAGAATATCCTTTTAAATTAGTAGTTCTAAAAACGGAGAGGAAATTAAAAACTGTACCATCAAGCTTACTAACCTGACAGCAGTCCTACAGCCAGGAGGAAGCACCTCTTAGGAAACTCGGCTTAGCGTGGCCTAAATGAAAGCACTAGTCTATCCGCGCCACTTGAGAATTCTGTGCCATGTCAGCTATTAACTTAGAAAAGAATTATGATGCCTGGTGCAACCTGATCCAACCCTTCCTGGCATCCATATCCCTGCACATTATTCCATCTGTCCCCTTCCTCCCTCTTTCAGGACAAAGTAAAGGGAGCGGGAAGAACTGAACATTGGTCAAGAGGATTTCTGGGAACAGGAAAAGACAATACTTGCTGGCTTGAGATCCTAAACCCTTCCTATCTGAGCGATAGGGGTTAGCTCTCCAGCAGTACCCGCAGGCTTACCCTGGGCATAGCCATACACCAGTTACCCCACGTTGCACGCCTGCAGTTCCCCCAAGAACATATGCTTTAGGTCTCCCTTCTAGTCACGTCACGTAGGCCGTTCCCCAAATCAGGATCCACCTCTACTCTAGAAAGGCTTTCCTGACCAGTCTAGGTGCCCCACTTTCTATTGCCCACATCCCGTGCTGTGGCACATCCCATGTGCTGCTAGCCTCCAAGCAGCTTCCTCCATTCCAATCTGCCTAAGAGCCCACGCCTTATCTGACCCAGCGTTCGCCAATGGGTGGTCCATGAGGTCTGAAAGGTTGGCAACCGCTGATTCTAACCCCCATCTTAGAGCATATAAATATCATCTTTACTTCTAAAAGCAAATGTCAGTTTCCTATCTTATTTACTTGGTGGGCTACATTGAGGTATGTGAAGCAGATTTGTTTAATGTCCCAATGAACAAATCTTTACTTCCCAGGAAGTGATATCAAGCTTTTTAGTAATAGATATGGCCTGGTTTTAAAAGGTCAGCTCCACTGAACTCAGAGCCAGCAGCCTTGTCAACCCAGCATCAAGACCGGAGAATACTCAGCACGTGTCAAGAATATAAATAACTCCTGCCCCATCAAGTGCAAGCCAACGGGTGGAGGTTGCAAAGAAAGATCCATTCGAAAAGAATTACTACCCTAGGTGCCCAATGAGAACCTTAGATGCAACACGGTAAACTCCACACATCAAATAAATGAGAAATTTTCCTTGTGTTACAGAGTCCATAAATACTCATTTGTTCTACAAACACCTGGAAGTGTGTTACACGTCTTCATATATAAAAGGAAAAAAGCCCTAGATGGTGTGGCTCAGTGGATAGAGTGTCAGCCTGAGCACTGAAGGGTCCCAGATTCGATTCCGGTCAAGGGCATGTACCTTGGTTGCGGGCACATTCCCGGTAGGGGGTGTGCAGGAGGCAGCTGGTCGATGTTTCTCTCTCATCGATGGTTAACGTGCTGTATCAGCCTGACTGTGCCCCGGGTGCCCAGATATCTGGCCAAACGTTATTCTGTGTGTGTCTGCGAGGGTTTCTGGTGAGATTACTGTATGAATGGACAGACTGAATAAAGCAGATTGCTCTCCGTCATGGGAGTGGGCCTCATCCAACCAGCTGAAGGCCTGAAGAGAACAAAAAAGTTGACCCTCCCCCAAGTAAGGGAGAATTCTTTCTGTCTAACGTGTTCTAATTGGACAAGGACTCCCCCCTGTCTCTGGACTCAAACGGAAATATCAGCTCTTCCTGGGTCTCCAGCTTGCTGGCCTTTGGACCAGACCTACACCACTGGCTCTCCTGGTTCTCCAGCTGCAGGTCATGGGATCTGTCAGTATACATAATCATGTGAGTCAATTCCTTATAATAAATATCTTTATTTTATTTTTTAAAATATATTTTATTGATTTTTTTACAGAGAGGAAGGGAAAGGAATAGAGAGTTAGAAACATTGATGAGAGAGAAACATTGATCATCTGCCTCCTGTACTGGGAATGTGCCCACATACAAGGTACATGCCCTTGACAGGAATCGAACCTGGGACCCTTCAGTCCGCAGGCCGACGCTGTATCCACTGAGCCACACCTGTTAGGACTAAATATCTGTATTTTATACATATACACTGAGTGGCCAGATTATTATGATCTCTGAGTGCATAACAATCCGGCCATTCAGTGTATATCCTATATAATAGAAGACTAATATGCAAATTGTCCCCTCGACCAAGAGTTCGACCAGCAGGCAGGTTGGCCAACTGCCCATGTTCCCTCCTCCCTCCCCCTGGCCAGGCTAGCCGGACCCCACCCATGCACGAATTCATGCACTGGGCCTCTAATACACACATACACACACACACACACACACACACACACACACACACACACTGAGTGGCCAGATGATTATGCATTCAGAGATCATAATAATCTGGCCACTCAGTGTATACACACACATCCTATTGGTTCTGTTTTTCTGGAGAGCTCTGATGAATACACACATATACACACATCACACCTTAATGGCAAATAAATTACCTGCTTTATAAACCTTGATTACATTTTCTGGCTTTCTCCGCAATGACGGTACTTACAAGAAACAAAAGCCCAGTATCTGTGTTAGAGCTCAGTGCGTTTCTCTGCCATCTTGAATTAGAACTATGCCTTTAATCCCCTCCGTCTACGTTTGGTTTCTGAGGCTCTGAACACAGTGGAAACCCTGTAATGTCTCCCTGTCTGCTTCCCATCCTTTGGGTAATTTCACGTTGATCTCCAGCACAGAGGACAGCCTAATGAACCCTCGATAAAAATAATTCTTCAGCCTACTGAGGCTGTGCTCTTCAGTTTCACCTGGATAATGATGCTTTTTGCCCCCTTCACTATATGAAAGCCTGGTACATTTCTTCTGTCTGCAATGAAAGTGCATCAGGATAGGACTTGGCAGCTGGCTGTGTTTGAAACCAGACCACATAATTACAGTGGAGCTCATAAGACTATGAAAAAAAATATACATGAAAACTCCCTAATCCAGACTTCATCAATTCTAAATTTGTGATCAAACATGGTAGGCTAGCATTTACTGTTGCGTTTGTCCTCAAAATAAAGGAATTAAGAAAACTAACAGTAGATGAAAATGGCGAATATATTTACCTTCCAAAGAGAGCAAATCATTATCAGGTACTCACTTACAAGTATCAGTTTATATGTAAACACCGCCACGGAGGTATAAGCAAACAACAGCTGTAGAGCCTGGGTGTTCGGTCCCCAAACCTCTCCTAGGCGTGCATGCCTCCGCTGAGTAGAGGCTGGCCAGCTTCCCATGAAGGACGGGCGGTGTGGGAGGGCTACCTGAGGAATGGGCTGAGAGCCACTGCACCGGGGAGATGGGGAGCTTCCTGGGAGCTGGTGGTACCTAAGGAGGGGCAAGACCCTAAGGAGAGGCAGGAGGGGCCAGGTGCCCAGGCGGGTGGAAGACTGCAGACAGAGGCATCCTTCCGAGACGTGCTCATCACTCGTACATCTGCTGCAGGGTTGTGGAGGGAGGTTACGGAGGGAGTTCTAGATCTTGGACCCTCACCTGAGGGGCCTGGGAGCCACTGCAGGGTCCCAAACAAGTGAGCACCGGGAGGCCGGCGTTTGTGCTTTCCTGGGGCCACTAGGTGGGGAAGATGGCGGGCGAGGTGAGCAAGGACAGAGCAGGTAAGCGGGAGCCACCATATGGCTCATGTGAGAGTTCTGAGAAGAGAAGAAAGCCGAGAAAAGGGACTCCATCCCGCCTATTTACTCTGATTAAAACTACTTCCTCCTGGACAATGTTCAGGCAGTTCAAAGTTCAACTCTCCAATGGGGCCACTCCTTCCCTCCCCCTCCTCCGTCCCAAGATGGCATGTGGCACCAGGGGCAGGCTTTACTGCTCTCGTGGCAAAGAAAGCAAGCGTGACCAGTATGCACGGAGCCCTTCTACGTCCGGCTGGGCTGGTGTTGACCATATCTATTCTCTTTTTTCCCCCAAATATATTTTATTGATTTTTACAGAGAGGAGGGGAAAAGGGTAGAGAGTTAGAAACATTGATGAGAGAGAAACACCAATCAGCTGCCCCCTACACACCTCCTCCTGGGGATGTGCCCGCAACCAAGGTACATGCCCTTGACCGCAATCGAACCTGGGACCCTTTAGTCCACAGGCCAACGCTCTATCCACTGAGCCACACCGGTTGGGCTCTGTCCTCTTTATCTTTTGTCATAAATGGCACACCTGGCTGTTGACCGTGACCCCACTGAGAACTCTCAATGCCACAGTCCTGTTCACCATCGGCCTCCCCTCCTGGGACCCGGGTCTCAGCAGCTCCAGCTGTCCACACAGCTGTCCAACGTGGTCTCACCAGGACACACGGGGTCGGGGTTGCCAGCTCCCTGCCTTCCCTACCTGTCCCTTCTGCTGAATTCCACCCGGCACCGTGAGGCACACACTCACACCACTGGATACAGACTCCAAGGAGAGAGTGAGGCCACAAACGCCTGACCTCTTTGCCTTATCCCTGCCTCTGCTATTAGGGAGACAGACACAGACACACACACACACACACACACACACACACACACACACCGCCCCCTGGGGTAATAGAGTAGGCCTGATGAGAGGAAGTCTGTGAGATTGGACCCATGCGCAGGCGTGTGGCTGGGCCCTGCTGCCATGCCATTTTGGTCAAGAGGTCCGTGAGTCAGCACCGGGGAGAGGCTGCCTGGCCCGCCCCCCACGCCCCAGGTGCTGTCTGGTTCACCCGAGGACTGAGAACGTCCACACGGACATTCACACGTGAGCCGCGCCCCTCTGAGCGGGCCGTCTTCCGCAGTCCTCTTTCCCAGACCTCCTTGTCACGGGCCCCCCGATCCTGCCCTTCCCCCTCCTGCCATACTTCTGGCTACCGCCCACCAACTGGTGAAGGCCCATTCCTCCAGACATCTCTAAGTCCAGACAACAGGGCGCTCCATGCACTGCTGGAATCCTGCCCACCAGAGGGATTCCCCCTCACTCCGATCCTTCAGCCGGCCCCGAGTGGGTCTGTCATGCCACAGCTGCCCACTTCCGGTTGGCATTGATGATGTCTCAGAGAATCATCCACAAATCAGGCCTGTGATTTTTTTTTCCCCCTTACGTTGTTTGATCATTGGGAACTTTCTATGAGGACATAGGTGTGGGCTGACGGGGAGGAGACGAAGCAACAGACATAGGAGACAAGGCAGACATAGGAGACAGAGCGGGGTCCACCATCTGCCCGTGCAGCTTGAGCCTGACTTCCTCTGTGCCACTTCTGCTTGACAGCAGGTGCCTAGTGGATGTGGGGGGGAGTAAACCAATGATTGTACCAGGCCCTTTTGTCACGGAGGGGGGGATGTTTCCTCCCTGGAAGAGACACGTGTAGACGTGCCTGGTGCCTGTAAGCTCCAGCCCGCACCTTTATCCAGCACTTACAGAACAGTTACTTCGCTGTCATGGTTTCCCCTACTGTGCTGTACCTGACCACGGCACTAATTTCATGGGAAAAAAGTTTCACCGGGGACTCATGTTCATGGTGTCCACTAGTCTCATCAGTGCACCAGGTCACCTGGTGAGAGATGACCAGTTTTCTACCTCTGGACCAGATGATTTTCAAAACACCTCTCTGATCTGACCCTTTTTCATGCTGCGGTTTCTTCAATGACCCAAGGTCCAAGCGCAATAAATAGCTTGCTTGCTTGCTTGCTTTCTCTCTTTCTTTTGAAGCCTCAATAGAGTGAAAGTTGAAATAAATGTCTAAACTAGACCGGAGTATACATTTTCAAAAGGAACATACAATAAGATACTGTGCTCAGCTGGGCCTTTCAAACTATGGCTATATTCAAAGATCTATAAGCAACAACATTTGAGAGATCTGATCCTAGATAATATCTTACTGAACAGAAAAGGAGAGGAGAGTGAAGCTGTGCGAGGCCATAAAAAGGAAATTTCCAATGCAGGGCATGGCAGGAGGGAGATGGTTTAATGATCTTTCTCGGCAGCCTGATCCGCGGCAGGCTCAGCAGTACACACACTGTAATCACCGGGAGCTACCTCCAGGGGAATTAAAGGTGTGCTACGGAATTCTATAGATGAGATTACAGAACTCTTAAGGTATCGAACGAATGGTGACCGCCTGGTTTATAGGTCGATGCTCTACCACTGAACTATGCCGGCCGGGGAGCGAAGCAGATTTTAAAAGAGCCCGCACAGCTGAAACAGGTTTGGCTCAGTGGTAGAGCGTCGGCCTTTGGATTGAAGGATCCCGAGTTCGATTCCAGTCAAGGGCATGTACATTGGTTGCGGGCACATCCCCGGTAGGGGGTGTGCAAGAGGCAGCTGGTCGATGTTTCTCTCTCATCGACGTTTCTAGCTCTCTATCCCTCTCCCTTCCTCTCTGTAAAATATCAACAAAATATATATTTTTTAAAAGAGCCCGCACAACTAATTGCTATCCTTATTGTGTTCATGTAAACCATCCAATTGAAACTAGACTTAATGCAGTAAATAAATTGGTCTTAATTTGGCTTTTCAATAACAATGAGGGTGATGGGGGGGGGTGTTCAATAGACTATAATCTAATGTTCTTAAATATTTGGTTACAAATCTCCAAAGTAATGTTTCACTTTTCTCTGACCCTTTTACCTAAAATTGCCAGAATTAAAATGTTCTCTTCCTTCCACCAGGCCATTTGTCCTCATTCTTGTTGTCCTAGCTTTGACAAAACCCTTCTATCCATGCAGCCCCTTTCCTCCTGGACACATTAGCTCCAGTTTTCTTTCCTGCTCCTTCGTCCTGGCCGAGCAGACCTGCCCGCTCCCAGATTCCCAGGCATGTCCCACCTCACCCAGGTCTGCAGAGACCCCCATCGCTCGGTAAGGTAGCTCTCCCCCCGCCTGAGGTTACAGTGAGACCGCACCGTACCCTCCTGTCTTAGCCCCCCTGGACGGCCGAGACGTCAGATGCTAGGCCTGGAGCGCTGGGACCAGGATTGACCCAGCTGGGCTCTCTCATTCCTAACCTTTTCCTCCTTCCAGGTGGGGAATCAACAAACTGAACCTGACGGGAATCCCTCGGGCTGCACCTTGACTAACTGGGTGCCATTTGACCTGCAGGCATAAAAGGAAAGACTAGTTCTGTTGTCATTTTCAAACACAATTTAAGTTCCGTGACAGGAGGTCCAGGCCTCTGAACAGGAGCACTCAGCACACCACCATCCTTCAACCAGATCTTTTCTGCCAGTGACCAATGGCAACCGGTCAGAAATCCCTTATGCCCAGACATTTTCTTCTATTATCCACCCCCACCCCCCATTAATACTAAGATGATAACACTGTTTGTCTCCTCCAGGTCACAAGCCCTACTCACAGTCCAGGAACACTGCCTCGGGACACCACGGCCACCTCCTTCCGTGCCCAGGCCTCGTGTCCCTCCCACAGAGGAGGATTCTCTTGGCGCTGAAGAAAAACAGCGCCACCTTTCAGCAGGATGCAGCCGCAGAAGAGACCCTGCACCCCTTTTCTCTGAAACATTTCAGAGCCAAATCCATCGAGGGGGGATGCTGAAGGCGTTAGACAACCATGAGCAGAGCAAGAACCACGGGCCAGGCACAGAAGTCACCAGGCGGAAAGCCCCGGGCGCCCAGCAACGGGCACCCAATGGCAGGGAGGGGCTGGCCCCAGGGGGACGTGTCCTCCCCTAGCACGTGGCTGGGCATGAGGTTTGGACCCCTGACCTTCCCTCCCGGAGGTAACATCTAGGCCTCGGCTGTACTTCAGCCCCAGGCCCAGGTAAACAACAAAACCCGCCCGGCTGACCTCCGGGCCAGCTGCCCTGAGTGATGCCCCGGGCCTGGTGCCGGCCAGTCCGTCAGGGGAGACCACAGCCCTGGAAGGACGCACCTGGAAAACGGCTGACTGTCCTATTGGGCTCTTCCCCTGGGCCTCCCCTTAAATCTCTGCCCTTAAAGCCTTAGGATGCCCCCCCCCTCCGCGTGCTCTCCCTCCCAGGGCACACTCATGCCTTACCCTTTCCCCGGGCTTCCCCCGGGCCGGCTTCCCCCCCTCCCTTACCTCCATCACTCAAACCCCTTTCTTCTAGGAATTCTTTTCATACCTCTGTAATTTACCCAATTAGTGTTCTCTTACCAAAAAACAAAAACAAAATCAAAAGCAAAAGGTGTGTCT
Organism: Vespertilio murinus; assembly: GCA_963924515.1. NCBI lineage: Eukaryota > Metazoa > Chordata > Mammalia > Chiroptera > Vespertilionidae > Vespertilio > Vespertilio murinus. Next base: position 6,046,925 of record OZ004715.1, on the reverse strand, counting down.
GGTGTTTTGATTCTCATTCTCCTCCCTGCCTTTGGATTACGTGCAGAAGAGAGGTGATGAAGCATTGCATCACCGTCCACCGTCAGCAGCAGCCTGAGGGCAGGGTAAGGGGCAGAAATGCAGCTGGTGGGAGTGGGAAGAGCAGGCCGCAGGCACCTGAGAGCTCGGGTGCGAGTGGAAGGAGGGATTCAGAGATGGGACCCCAGTGGGCCGCGGGGGAACCGAAGGCACGCAGGCACCAGGCGGCAGGATCCGCAGTTCCAGGAGAGGCACCTGGCGTTCGCTGGACGGAGGAGCTGGGACACCGACTGGCGGGTTTCTAAGAGACTTTCAACAAGGATTCGGTTAAAACAGCGTTTTTAATTTTCTTCCAATGAGCCATAAAAGAAAGAGACCTATCTCTGCATCCGTGCCATTCTAGTAAATCAAAGTCCCGAATGACCAATAAATTGCTCTTCCAAAGGAACAAAGCCACATTTACATGACACACGCACAAAGATACCCCTGCCTGGTTTTCTGAGCTGGCGCTTCACAGAGAAGAGACATGGTGCGTGAGGCGACGGTGTTCAAGAGGTCCGGAAAGGGGGTGGGGTGGGAGGAACCGCTTCTGCAGACTGGAGTGTCTTCAGGAAAACACCAAACAAACACATACTGAGAAGAGGCCTGGGCTATTTCCTTTTCTCCAGGCACAGCTAGGCTTCCGCACCTGGAAAATGGCCCCGCACCCCTGGAGGTAGTTACGTTTCTTCCCAAGTGTCTGCTCAGTGAGATCGTGTTCCGCCCACAGAAAGGAGTGGGTATCCCAGCTGCAGGTCAGGTATCACTAAAAGCACCAGTGGCATGACACTGTAAATCACAAAAAGCCACAAAACAACTTTCCATAGAGTGTTCCTCACCCCCGCTTCCCCCCAGTTACTGATATCTAAACACATATACCAAAAAATTATCTCATAACTAGAGACCAGGTGCGTGACATTTGTGCACAGGGCGGGTGGGGGTTGGGCAGGGGGGGAGGGACCCACAGCCCAGCCTGCACCCTCTCACTCCCCTAAACCGCCCCTCAACAACCATTGGGTGATGTTGGAAGTGGATCTCGCCCCTAAGCCATCACTGGGTGAGGTTGGAAGTGGGTCTCCCCTAAGCCATCACTGGGTGAGGTTGAAAGTGGGTTCTGCCCGCCAACGACCATTGACTGAGGTTAAAAGTTGGTCCCACCTTCAAAGGCCATTGGTTGAGTTTGGAAGCGGGTCCCGCCCCTCAACAACCATTGAATGAGGTTGGCAGTGGGACCTGCCCCTCAACTACCATTGGGTAAAGTTGGAAGTTGGTCCCGCCCCTCAATAATCATTGGTTGTGGTTGGATGTGGGTCCCGCATATCAACAACCATTGCCTGAGGATGGAAGTGGGTGCCACCCCCCGAACCCAACTGGTTGAGGTTGGGAGTGGGTCCCACCCCTCAACTAACATTGAATGAGATTGGCAGTGGGTCCCATCCCTCAACAACCATTGGTTGATGTTGGAAGTGGGACCCACACCTCAACCACCATTGGGTGAGGTTCAAAGAAAGTCCCACCCCTCAACAACCATTGGGTGACGTTGGAAATGGGTCACGCCCCTCAACTACCATTGGGTGAGGTGGGGAGTGGATGCCACCCCTCAACAATCATTGGCTGAGTGTGGAAGAGGGTCCCACCCCCGAACCCAATTGGTTGAGGTTGGGAGTGGGTCCCGCCCCTCAACTACCATTGGATGAGATTAGCAGTGGGTCCCAACCCTCAACAACCATAGGTTGATGTTGGGAGTGGGACCCACACCTCAACCACCATTGGGTAAGGTTCAAAGTAAGTCCCACCACTCAACAACCATTGGGTGAGGTTGGTAGTGGGTCAAGACTCTCAACTACCATTGGCTGAGCTGGAGAGTGGGTGCCACTCCTCAACTACCATTGGGTGATGTTTGGAGTGGGTCCCGCCCCTCAGAAACCATTGGGTGAGGTTGGAAGTGGGACCCACCCCTCAACTACCATTGAGTGAGGTTCAAAGTGGGTCTCACCCCTAAACAACCTTTGGGTGAGGTTGGAAGTAGGTCCACAAGGCAGGGCACAAATTAATTACAGAAATACAGATCTCTCTGAACAACCTCCACCTTTAGGCCCAGCCCTTTTGACCGGTCCCGCCTCCTCCTCACTGCTCATGCCCAATCCACCCTCAAGGACTGGGGGCAATTGTGTCATCCCAAAGCACCTTCCCCGCCTCAGCCTTCTTCCCATTACCAAGAGGCACTATGTGTCTCTCTCCCGATGCTCAGACTGTGGGATGGAAATCACAGCAGGTGTACAGTGCAGACCCTGGCAGACACCCCAGGATCCTGGCCACCAAGGCCAACATCAACAGGGATCCCCGGACAAATCCTGTTGGTATCACGTACCTTGACTCTGTGCAAGGAGCATGCTCCACACCTGCTGTGCTCTTCCCTAAACCCCAGTCCATTATGAGGAAAACATCAGAGAATCCAAAAGGCATCCTTCAAAACACAGGACCAGCACTGTGCCGCCAGACACGGCCCAGGGGGGCCCTGAGAAGGGGCGGCTGGAAAGCTTGGAAAAGACAGACCAGAGAATGAGAGCTGGGTCTCGCTCGGTGGAACGCTGCTTCCTGAGAGACAGCACCCAGGCACACAAGCCAAGTCTTTATTTCGTAGCAGATGCCACGAGGCAAAGTAAGGGCTTGGTCAAGATGTTTACAGCTTTCTCAAGGGTTACATCCTATTCCACTACATGCACCTGATCAAACCTGGTTTACTTGCAGCCTATAGCACTCAGGTGAGTGGGGCCACGTGTGCAGACCATACAGGTGCAAGCTGACAACTCTAGCTGTTGGCTATCAGGGTGCTGGGAGGCTCTGCCCTCCAAGCTGGGACGTGCACGTGGCCAAGAGGGGACTGGGTCCTCTCATGAGTCCCGGTCTTGAACCTGTCCAAATGCTGTAGCCCCTCTCCCCACAGCACCCTCCGAGCTCGTCAAGGTCATTAAACACAAAGACCACTGAGAGACAATGCACAGACGGGGCTAAAAGCCCTGCGGGGTTCTGGTAGCTCCTCCAGCAGAAAAAGGCTATGAGTGAAAGACTAGAGAGACACAAGTCTGTAGTCCAGTTCAAGCACGGCACCAGCTAAGCACGGTGCAGTGCACATCCCCACCAAACTCCGGTGCAACGCGTACCCCCACCAAACTCTTCCTGTGCCCCTGGGGGTACACGTACCACACTTTGGGAAACACTGATATAGGATTTCGTAGGGAAGGTGATGGGGGAAAATAAAACATGGTTGAATACAAAATCAAAACTGGTTTTCAAACAGCATTTAGGCAGTTTCGTATAGCTTTTACTCTCCTTACACAAATTCAGAATTGATTCTCCGAGGGAGTTTGAAGTGGGTGAGAAGCGTGACTCCCATCAAAGTCTTCAGCTTTCCCCCACCCCCATAACCTTCTGGGGGTTCCATGCTACTCTGGTCTTCCTGTCACTAGCAACTGATCACAGAAACACATTCACATTAGGGTGTTTCATGGCCCATTCATTCTTTGGCGTTACCCCAAACAAGTTCTTCTGAATTTTAAAAGAAGATATGATGAAAATGGATAATTGTTCAATCGTGGCACCCATGCCCTAGCTGGAGTGGCACAGAGCTGGGTCAAGGGGCTTCGTTGGTCCTCAATGGGTGCTCACCTCCTCCTGTGGGCTATCCTGATTGAAGGCATCGTGAAGTAGCTGACCTTTTATTCTTAAACCATTACCAATTCTCCTTAGTGAGATAAATGTTTATAAGATGTTTATGATTTCCATCCCATATAATAAAAGGCTAATATGCAAATAGACTGAACAGCAAAACAACCAGTCGCTATGACATGCACTGACCACCAGGGGGCAGATGCTCAACACAGGAGCTGCCCCCTTGAGGTCAGTGCATTCCCACAGGGGGAGCGCCGCTCAGCCAGAGCCAGGCTCATGGCAGGTGAGCACAGCGGCAGTGGCTGGAACCTCTCCCACCTCCGTGGCAGTCGGACATCCCCGGAGGGCTCCCAGACTGTGAGGGTGCAGGCTGGGCTGAGGGACTCTCCTCCCCCCTCTCCCCCATCTCCCTCCAGTGCACAAATTTCATGCACTGGACCACTAGTACTTATATATAATTGCATATATGATGCAAGATTCAAAATGAAAAGGTCCAAAAAAATAAAATTAAATTAAAATAAAATTTAAAAAAAAAAGCAAAATGAAAAGGTGCAAAACCTCTGAGCTTTCTAAATGAACTTTAGGATATTTATATGTATACAAACATACATACACATACACTTTTTACTTCAACACCTTTATTCTTCCTTCTCCCGTATTACTGTTTCTTTTTTTATATATAAATTTTATTGATTTTTGACAGAGAGGAAGAAGGGGACAGAGAGTTAGAAACGTCGATGAGAGAGAAACAACGGAGAAGTCTGTATTGGAAAACTCTGCTCTGAAGTCCGCAGTAAACACGGGGCTGTGTTCTGCCTCGCTAGGGGAAAAAGCGAAGTGAAAAACAAGATTCTGGGCTTTTTCCTCGGCCCGGGAAACTGGCAATGTTGATGAATGATTACACTTACTGTTGGCAAGGCATGGGGAGCTGGCACATCCACACTCTACCCACAGCAACGTGAATGTATAAACTCTCCTGGAACATTATTCCGCAATATGGATCAAAGCTTTTTTTAAAAGTAAACAAATTTTGACAAAGCAATTCATCCTAAGAAAATAAAGATGAGCACAAAGATGGAGATACAATAAAAAGGAACTGCTTAATGTTGTAAAAGAATGATTTCGTTGCCCCACTGGTGTGGCTCAGTGGTTGAGTGCTCACCTATGAACCAGGAGATAGTTCACAGTTCTATTCCCGGTCAGGGCACATGTGCGGGCTCCATCCCCAGTGTGGGGCGTGCAGGAGGCAGCCAATCAATGATTCTCTCTCATCATTGATGTTTCTATTTCTCTCTCCCTCTCCGTTCCTCTCTGAAATCAATTAAAAAAATTTTTTAAACAATAATTTTGTTGACTAAATTATGGTACATAAACAAAAGGCATTAGGAAGATAAAAATAACGACAAAAGTAATTATTGGCATTAATGCTGCTCATGTTTTTTAAATAAAAATTATCTTAATTGTACTTTTAAAAACTATATTCATGTGGTCCTTATTACTCAAGGATATCCGGTACCGGAGAAGAGTTTCTTAAAGTGAGTCCATGTAAAATGGAGACCAAATTTCACAGTAAAGAATGCGAAGTGAAAATGTTTGATTAGCACTATATTTGAAGGAAAATAAAATAATATTACTTGATATTTTATCAAACGTTGGTAACAGTATTTTTCATGGGAAGGGTATTTTAGGCTAGATCCTAAAATCCATGTCGAAGCCTCAATGGTCGAGAATAGCCAAGACAATTTGGAGGAAAAAGGCTAAAAAGGGAAGATTGATGACAAAGCTTTAATAATTAAATGAAAATGGTATTAGCTCAGGAATCACAAAAAAGGACAGAGTGAAGAAACAGATCCAGAAATATAACAGAAATTATATATGACAGAAATAGCAACAACAAAATAAGAAAGAGTTAACTATTCAGCAAATAATAATGGGATAGTTTTCAATATGGAAAACAATTAGATCCCTGCCTCACACTATACAGAAATATAAATTTCAGCTGAGTTTAGTGATCTAAATGTCTTACCTACTATAAAATAGCAATGCATAGAAAACCAAACTTGAAAACACACACATATATATAATATATATATATATATATTTAAGAACTCTAAGGGAATGGAAAGTACTTGGTAAAAGAGCAGTGAAATACATTTCTGATTGATGAATCAACCAAAATTAGACCATCTGGTTCATGCCAGGCACACTCAGTGATGTGAGGATCCAAGGAACTCGAGCAGAGAGCTAGAGGGAGAGGTAAGAGGCACACGACTCAGAGGGCAATTTGCAAAACCTAGCAGGGTTGAAATAACAGGCAGATGTTGATGCAACAGTATCCTCCTACCCAGATACTCAGCTTCTGGAGGAATGCACCTTAGATACCCTCATGTGTGTTTCTACAAGATCTTATCAAGGATACCCCCGCGGCCCCCCCACCCCCCAATCCTGTTTATAATAGCAAAAGGTAAAAGCATCGTTTTGTCCATCAGTGGGGACTATTTAAACTCCCGGATATCAAAGAAATATTACACCTACAATTATCAACATATGTATCAACGTATTGTGAAAAACAATACTGGGTGGAGTTGGGGGAGCAAATCACAAGATTAAATGACAGGCCTCTATGGACCTGAACCTTTAATCATGAAAGAAAACTACACGTGATGGGCGCACACACAGTCCCAGTGTTACAGGGTGTGTGGGCTCAACCCCCAATTCTCACCCTCCAGTGTCTGAATTGCCCTCTTGCTCAGCAGAGAATTTTCTCTGTGTCGCAGCCTCATACTCAGTGCACGTAGCTACTAAATGTAGAGTACTGTGCTAAGTGCCAGGGAGGACTAAAGAAATAATGCAAGACTTCTTCTCACCCTACAATTCAGCCAGGGAGAACAGCCTCAATTCTGAGAGAGCAGCCTCAATCCTCGCTCTAGGTCCCATAGAGCAGTGGTCGGCAAACCGCGGCTCTCGAGCCACATGCGGCTCTTTGGCCCCTTGAGTGTGGCTCTTCCACACAATACCACAGCCTGGGCGAGTCTATTTTGAAAAAGTGGCATTAGAAGAAGATTACATTAAAAAAAAAAATTAGCTCTCCAAAGAAATTTCAGTAGTTGTACTGTTGATATTTGGCTCTGTTGACTAATGAGTTTGCCAACCACTGCCATAGAGTATACACTTAGAAGGAATGCTTTATTTTCTTTCTTTTTTAAAATATATTTTTATTTATTTCAGAGAGGAAGGGGGAGAGAGGAGAGAGAGAGAAACATCAATGATGAGAGAGAAACATCAATAATCGCCTGCCTTCTGCATACCTCCTTCTGCAAACCTCCAGCTGCCTTCTCAGTCCCCAGCCCACAACCCAGGCCTGTGTCCTGACCGGGAATCAAACCATGACCTCCTGGTTCATAGGTTGACGCCCAACCACTGAGCCACGTGGGCCAGGCAAGAGTGCTTTATTTTCAAGGCCAGTTACTTCATCTATAAAATGGGAAGCCACCTTCCTCCCCCTGGGAAGACTGAGATAATATGTATACTGCGTCTAGCACAATGGCAGATACCCAACACTAGCCAAACAGAGGCAAGGCGGCCATGACACCAATGCCATCGCCTGCCCAGCCTCTGGGCCGCCCGGGCAGTAAGATGGAAAGCGATGCCCAGGAGGCGGGCGCTGGCCGGGTCCTCTGGGGCTTCCACAGCGTGGGGACAGCATCCTCACCCCGCTGAGGGTTCCCCTGGCAACCTGGCCCCCATGCTGAGGAAGGCAGGGGGCTTTTCTTCCAGCAGCAGTCTGGCTGCAGGCCAGGCCTATTTGTCCTGCAAGCTCACCGGGGACAGTGCTCTGTGAGGACAGCGGCCGGCTCCAGGAAAGAGGGCTCCTTCCCTCATGCCTTTGGGGGTGCTCTGGGGTGAAATGACAGCAAAGGGACCCTAACTACACCTCAGTCGACCCCTCCAGAAAGTTCCAAGGACATACTGTATCACTGAAGAGAAGGCAATAAATAGTGTCTCAGCTCCACCTGCCCCCACCCGCAGGCCACCCTCCCAAAACGCTGGGGTAGCGTTCCACCCGAGGGGAGGCCTGCCTGCCAGACACGGGGGGAAACCACTTTTGGGGGTCCCTTCCAGAGGGCCGGGGAGAGGGAGGCGGGCATGTCAGTTCTCCTGCCGGGGTGGCGCCACCTTGTGGCAACAGCACAGGCAGCTCCCAAATCACAGCCTGGAAATTCAGTGCTTTGCACCAATTCCCCACTTTGGAGAACACAAATTAATTCCGCTTTTATGTTTCCAGTGAGAACTCATTCGCGTGTTTTACTCATTCGTGTCTTATTACCACACTCTTTCGGAAATTCTTTTCCAAATGCACTCCCTGAATGAGCCAGCCTCCCTCGATCCACGTCGGCACTGTGATATCGGGGACCCCGCTGGCTAAAGGAGCTAGAAAGTCACCCAGCAGTTTCATTTTTTTTTTTTTGCTTCGAAACTGCGATAAAATAAAAATGATAGTCATACAAATAAAGCTCGCCTGACAAAACCGAGCAGGGTGGTGGCTACCCCGGGGTGACAGTGCCTGGAGGGGTGACGAGAAGACTGGGAACGTTCTAGCTCTGACTCGGCTCGCTGGCCCCACAGGTGTGCTCGGTTGGAGACAATCCACTGGCCTGACGTTAAAACAAACTCGCCAGGTCTGGCCAGGCTTCTGTCCTCAGCTGGCCTCTGGGACCGATGTCTGAGAAAGCGCGGCAATGCCCAGGAAGGCTCCGCAGGGAGGAGAGGAGATGACCGGGCTCAGTGGGGTATACAGTCTGCGAATCAATGGAACGGAAGGCCCAGGCCACAGATGGACGCTCCTCTGTCCCTCTGGGCAGGGGGAAGGGAGACGGGCACAGTCTGTGCCACTGGGGGTTTAAATTGCCAGGGCAGGAGTAACAGGAAGATGGAAAGTCCTCTTTCCAATGTCTTACCCAACCGAATTTCCCTGGGAAGAAGGGCGTTTGGGTCTGTAAAGCGGGTCCTATGGAGGCTGCTGCAAAAATTGCTTTAAGTTACTTCCTTTTCAGTTCCTCTTGAATCATCTTCCTTCCACTTTTGCATCTCTCATGTCTCCTGACCCCACAACTGCCTTGGGGAGACTAAAGAGGCAGGAATCGTCCCATTTTACAGATTAAGAAGTTGAGGCTCAAAGATGTGTGTCAAGCTTCACAAAACCCAAGTGGTCATCTCATCACCGAGTTGGGGCAAAAGGCAGACGGGGTTGGTGATAACCTCGGAGGAGGAGGGGCACCCCTCTCCCCAAAGTTCTGAGCGCCGCTCAGTCCCCCAGGAGCTGCCTCCGGGGATCGGGAGGAGAGGAGTCACCCTCGATAACGCTTACACGTCCTGAGACCAGACTCCACCGTCCCCCGGGGGGAGGCGAGACGTCCGGATCAAGAGTAGGGACCAGGGAGCAGAAATGAACCTACACCCAAGGCATTTTTCTGAAAGCTGATGGGAGCCAGTAGCTTTCCTTCGGAGGTCACTGGGCCCAAACTGGTGTGTGCAGTTCCAGTCCCTCGGATACCGTGTGTCCAGGGCACAGGGCGCATGTGGCAGGAGGAGACGGACGGAGCAGGCACCTAGCAGATTCTCCTAACCCTGCGAGCCCTTAGCAAACCGACCGGGAACGGAGGGGACGCCGCCGCAGACGCCGCAGGTCCGGGGGTTCCCGCCGCCGATCGCCTCCACGCCCTCCCCCCAGGAGCCCCGCGGGGCGCCGGGGGATCCGCTCCCGACCTCTCCAGACCAGGCGGAGTGGGGGAAGGGAGCCTGAGGAAGAGCCTGGGATGAAGCTGAGGTGACCACCCCCCCACCACCACCACCACCACCACCGCCTTCCCGGCAACAGCGCGCCCCTCTCCAGCAGGCAGCCCGGGGACCGGCCAGAGGCGATCGGGTCGGATTCCCACTCCGGGCACCGGCCGTGACCTTGGCCGAGTCCCCGATGGTCGCTATTTTGCGGAAACCGAGAGTCCGGGAGAGTCCGGGCAGCTGCGGGGGGCCGATGCGGCCGCTCACCCGACGGGGAAGGCGCGCGGCGGACCGCGGCGGGAGCTGCGTGGCGGGCGGGGGGCCCCGGCCCGGCAGCGGGGGCGAGAGGCGAGGTCCCCCCACTCCGCACCGACGCCCTCGCGAGCTCCCCCCGCCCGAGCCCCTCCGCGGGGCGGGCTGGCCCGCCGGGGACCGGGGTCGGCCCCGCACGCGGTGCCACACGCCCACCCCCGAAGTTGCCGCAACCCACGAGGGGCAATGGCGCAAAGCGGCGGGAGGGGGGGAGCGGGGGGAGGCGCCGGTACTCACGGGAGGCGGCCGGGCTGGAGCAGGTCCGGGACCCGGGGCATCGGCGGCGGCCAGGCTCCGGGGCACCTGCCGCAGCGCGGCGCGCGGACGGGAGGCTGCGGGCTGCGAGGCGGGGGCGCGGCGGGCCGGCGCGCGGACCGGGGCTGCGGCGCCGCGGGGCCCGGCCGCCGAGCCGCAGCCGCCGCGGGGACCCGGGAGGCGCCTGCGGGCGGGAGCGCGGGGCCGCGGCTGCGAGGGAGGCGCCCGCGCCGCAGGCACCGGGGCCGCTGGCCGCAGCCGCCGCGGACGCCGCTGGCCGGGCGGCCGGCCAATCAGAGGCGCCCGGGGCGGGGCGCGTGCGGGGGGCGGGGCGCAGCGCGTGCGGGGCGCGGGCGGGAGGGCGGGGCGCGGGGAGGCGGCGCCGGGCTGGGCGGCCGGCCGCGGGCACCTCGGAGCGCCCCGGGGCGCCGGCCGCACGCGCGGGGAGGGCGGGCGCGGGGAGGAGGCGGGCGGGGCGCGGGGAGGCGGCGGGGCGGGGCGGGGGCTGCGGCGGCGTCCGGGCCGGGCCCCCGACCCCTCCTGGGCGCTCCCTGGCGGCGCAGTGCGGTGTCGCGGCCTTGGCCCCGGATCCCGCACGCGAGACCTCAGGTTTTCCCAGCTTTGCAGCGAGGTTTTTCCGTCCCCTGCCCCTGAGCGCGGGGTCCGGCCCGGCCTGGCCGCCGAGTGACGGGTCCCCGGGTCCGGGCTGGCCTGGCCCTCCCAAGGGCCGGAGTGTGGGCGCCCTCCCGCCCGCGCTTCGCCAGGCGCGGCGTGGCCCTTCTCCAGTGACAACTCGCGCTCACTGCACAACTCACACTCTGCCCTGGGCACAGTCACCGGGCTGACCCTCCCCGGGCTGGACTCCTTTCATCTCTCCAGTCTAGTGTGCTAGCGACGATCATTCGTTCCAGCACGGACTGGGCTTGGAGAGCTGTCCCGGGCCAGGGCGCGTCCAAATCCCCCCAAGTCCCATCGCTGTCGCACCGCCGGTGAGCGAGCCCGCGTTGGCAGAGGGCGCCCCGAGATTGCTGCGGATGGGGGATGCGCCCGGCCCGGACGGAGGGAGCTTCAGGGCCTTGGAAGAGCCGCAGGGAGCTGGGAGGTTCCGCTCCAGGCCAGGATCTCATGGCCCGGTTGCATCCATCGGGCACAAGGCCTGGAGTCTTCCCAGGACGGACTGCCTCGGTGCCAGCCTCTGGGCTCTGAAAACACATCGTCAGGTTTAACTGCAGGATGGGCGTCACTCCATCAGAATAAAACGTTTGTGGAGCTACTGTGTTGATTCCTGAAACCCTGAAATCCTCCACATGACGGGAGACTGAGGCTGTTCCTCTGTAAATTTGCGCGACAGAAATGGATGGCTTGCCCGTTGGTTGATCTGTCCACAACAGAAACAAACAAAAAACCACCTCTAAGAAGGGAACTTGGAAGGTAAAGAAGTTGATTTATCTAAAGATCTGGTTTTCTCTCTTACAGGGATTTTATTATCTACAAACTGATTAAAGTAGAAAAAGTTTGTATTTTGTTTCTATACTATTTAATTTTATTTATCTATGCTTGGTTCACATTTGCGTGGTGCGAAATTTAAAAGGTGTTAAGCGGGTACACAGTTCCCATCCTTGTCTCCCAGCCTCTCAATTCCTCTCCCTGGAGGCAACCATTACTATATTATGTTCTGTGTGGTCTCCTAGAGGAAGGAGAAAATGTATTTGTCTAGTACCCTTATTTTTACCTTTTGTTATACAAAATGCTAGGTCTAACCTCAGGCACATGTGGATCAGGGGTTCAAGTGAGGTCCCAAGTATAACTAGAATCTCCATCTCCCTACTCCCACCTTCTTTCTCCCTTCCTCTTCTCTCTCCCTCCTCCTCCTCCTCTTTGCTGTCCTCTATTTTAGGGACAGCATTGTTAAGCTGATTTACTTCAAATGATGACACCTCGCAGCTCCAGGTTTATCTGCTCTTCAGTGGTCAAGATCCAAGCTTGAGGCGAGTTTTCTCTTTCCCAGAGTGCATATTAAACTGCCCAGAAAAACTCATTTGCCTTGCTTCAGTCATGCTCTACCCCTTGAGCTGTCTAGGACAGTGGTCAGCAAACTCATTAGTCAACAGAGCCAAATATCAACAGTACGATTGAAATCTCTTTCTAGAGCCACATTTTTTAAATTTAAACTTCTTCTAATGCCACTTCTTCAAAATAGACTCATCCAGGCTGTGGTATTTTGTGGAAAAGCCACATGTGGCTCGCGAGCCACAGTTTGCCGACCATGGGTCTAGGACTTGGGTATTCTGATGGTTTGTGGGTGAACTCAGCAATGGGAATAAATAAATCTGTACCATTGTTTGCGGGTAGTTATGAATGCTTCCCTACAGGTGCCCCCTGCTGGTCTACAGTAAGCCACGGTAAACACTTGTGTCCATCGCAGACATTGTGAAGACCTATGCTTCTCCGGTGGATTCCAGGCCTTCAGGGTAAATGTATGAATGTAGAATGTGAAAGGATTCCTCTCCACGTGTGGCCCAACAGTGTCTACATCATGACAAGAATTAGGGCTGGGTTCAAAGGTTACTTGACATCATGAAGGTTTTTGTAACACTCACCTAATATATAAGTTCCCCTCTTTACAAGGTCCTAACATTTTGCCTAAGTTATAAACATTTAAAAGAAGAACATGCCAAAACCGGTTTGGCTCAGTGGATAGAGCGTCAGCCTGTGGACTGAAAGGTTCTGGGTTTGATTCTGGTCAGGGGCACGTACTTTGGTTGCGGGCACATCCCTAGTAGGGGGTGTGCAAGAGACAGCTGATCGATGATTCTCTCTCATCGATGTTTCTAACTCTCTATCCCTCTCTGTAAAAAATCAATAATATATATATATATTTTAAAAGGACAAATACAGAATAGGTCAGTGATTTGGGCAAGGTCATAAAGAACACAGAGAGGAAGTCCAGATGGAAGTCCAGACCACATTAAGAATGGGAAAGAACCCCACTTCCCTATTTGCAGTCCTTTAGGCCAGAAACAAATACAACTTCAATTCTTCCCCAGAGCTATTAGAGATTCTGTACAAATCATTCCCCACGACAGATGTGGCATTGGAAGATGACTCGGGTCACAATGAGCCAGCAGGAAAATGACCTGAAACGCTGTTTCCTTGATTACTCCATCCTGAGCTGTCACCCAGCCAAATTTCACTGCATTCCAGCAATTTCCATCCCTTCTTTTGTCCCTTGTAACTCACAGGCAGGGCTCATTTTCTATTTGTTGCATGATCTTGACCACCATAAGAGTGCTAATGGATTCTTCCTTTATCAAGAAGAGCGCCTTGACTTTTGTACACCAAGGAAATGTTTCGTGTATTCTTTTAAAATGTGAATCAGACAGTCCATTTCTTATCCAGAAGATTGATGCGTTTATACTAGCAGGAAAAGGACATGTCTCCGGAGGATTCTGGGTAGAATTAAAAGCACATTAATCACAGGACCGGAGTGCTGGTGTGGCCTTACTACTTCCTGTGTGTGCGACCTTGGGCAAGTTCCTTGACTTCATTGACTCCTAGATCCTCTAAATAAAATAGATGGTGCCGTCCTCTCTGCTGTCCTGCGAGATCGTTATTAATTGAAACAATGGAATTGCTTTGCACAGAATAAGATTTAATGTTAGCTATCTAAAAATTATCATTTTAACCTGAAAAAATGAGTTTACAAAGAAAGTTTCTATACCATTCTGTGGCATTCTCTGGCATAGAAGTGATGAAACCACCTACTACTTCCCTATCATCCAAAATCGATTTTCTTTTTATGAAATGTAACTCTACCTCTCTTCCGTGGCACTTAGCACTTGTTATGTAATAAGTTATTTGAGTATAACTCCAGTATCCCCAACTAGACTGAAAGTGCCTTGACGTCGGCACTATCTCAGTAACCACTTTAAAAGAAAGATAAATAAATACAGAATAGTTCAGTGATTTGGGCAAGGTCACAGCTTTGATTCCCATGGAAGCCTAGAATATTATATTTATAAATTGTAGACAAACAATAATTGTTGAAGGAAAAAGTAAATAGATGAAAGGAAAAATTAATAAATGCGACCTCATCAAAATTTTTAAAAATTGGCCTGTAAAAAAACCTATTAGGAGGATGAAAAAATAAGTGATATACTGGGGGAAATATTATCAAATAACATATCTGACAAAGGATTTGTATTTAGAAAAAAGAACTCTCAACATCCAATAGTAAAAACCAAACAATCCAATCGGAAAATGGGCCAAAGACATGAAGAGATATTTCACTGAACAGCGTATACAGCTGGCAAATGAACACACGGAAAGATGCTCACCATCATTAGCCATTAGGGAAATGCAAGTTAGAAATATAATGAGATGTGTCACCATACCTATCGGAATGGTTAGGGTCAAAAATGCTGGTGAGGAGACAGAAATGTTGTCACGTATTCATTACTGGTGGGAATAAAATAAAATGGTAAAATCACTCTGGAAAACAATTTGGTTCTTTTGAAACAAAAATCAGACCTGCCTATACAACCCAGCAATATCAGCCTGGGCATTTATTCTAGAGAAATGAAAACATATATTCACTTAACAACTTGTACAAATAAAGCCACATACAGCCAGGCCTCAGCAACCCCACCATGAGACAGCAGGAGGCAGAGGACCACAAGGCGCATCACTCTGCTTGCCGTAAGGATACAGGATGGACCTCATCAGACTAAGAACGTACTCATCCTTTTGGACAACTCAAGGTGGGTAGGAGGCTTAAGCATGGAAATGCAGGATTTTTCTTCACTTTGGCAGTGATTCATTTAAGAGGGAAAACACAGTGAGCAAAACCAAGATCTCTGCCCTAATGCAGATTTCATTCTAGTAGGAACCATATGTGTATCTCGAGTTGGCGAAACAGAGCACACTGGCCCAAATAGAATTAGAAATGCAGAGAAAATAACTTATTATTTCTGGCAAATACTGTATTTTTCTCCAAGATATCCTTTAGGAGAATTACTACTTTATCATACAGGTTCCCTGTGCAATATTGGTTCTTACAAAGCTTTGCTGCTTTCTCTAGTGAAGTTGATTCTACCTTGGAAGGACAATGTAAAATAATAGAATCCTGTCACTCACTGGGGAGGGTATTCAATATAGGATCCTGGCCGAAACCGGTTTGGCTCAGTGGATAGAGCATCAGCCTGCGGACTGAAAGGTCCCAGGTTCCATTCCGGTCAAGGGCATGTACCTTGGTTGCAGGCACATCCCCATTAGGGGGTGCACAAGAGGCAGCTGATCGATGATTCTCTCTCATCAATGTTTCTAACTCTCTATTCCTCTCTCTTCCTCTCTGTAAAAAATCAATAAAATGTATATTTTTAAAAATTAAAAATAAAGGATCCTGAGAAACACTGATAGTAACAATGTTATTTTACAGAAGTATATGTGATTACTGACGTACAAGTGTTGATTTGACAATTTTTTCCCAAGAAAAAAAAATATTTTGTTACCCTTACCAGTAAAACCCAGATTTTGTTAATAACCTCCACAGCCAAATCAGACACGCTGCTTCTCTACACCCCGAACCAGTTGAGATGCGTGGCAGCGACAGCCCGCCTCGGTCCTGAGGATTAACAAAATTAGCAGCGATGCTGGGAAATTTAGCCAGAGGCCTGTGTGTGAGTGCATCTCCTCCCTAACAATCCTCAAACCCGGAGGGAAGGTTTCATAGTCAGGATCTGAGCCACTGAGGCTTAGCGAGAAGGTTGCTATTGAAATGGCAAAGTTGGGCTTCACCAAAGACAAGGAGACACGTGAGCCTGCCTTTTCCCTGGGCGCCTGGTCCTCCCTGCCCTGCTCCATGTTTATTTTTTTCTTCCATAGCACTAGTCACTCTTCAACACACTCCTCGCTTTCTTATTCTGCTTAGTACTTATTGCGTATCTTCCCCCCCCCCCCCCAAGCGGGAAATCTGCAAGAGGGCAGAGGTCTTTGTTCTGTTCCCTGGCATCTCCAAGCGCCTTGGACAGAGCCCAGCACAAAGGCAGTGCTGGACAAATACTGAGGGAAGATGCCAGAGAAAATGCTCATCCGTCAACATCGGCAACTCACAGATGTTCAGAAGCTCTCACACATGCTGAATATTCACATGGATATTTTGTTCAATCGGGGGGCCTGAATTTTCATATATTTTAAAGTTCCTCTGAGAGCTGACGAACCTCTATGCTGGTTGCAGTGATATTGACAGCTCACTGAGGATATTTCTCCTCCCGGCAATCCGTGACCACCACTACCTTTAAGACAGAGCCAAGCCCTAGTTGGTTTGGCTCAATGGATAGAGTGTGAGCCTGTGAATGAGGGGTCCCAGGTTCGATTCTGGCCAAGGGCACATGCCTGGGTTGCAGGCTGGATCCTCAGTAGGGTACGTGCAGGAAGCAGCTAATCAATAATTCTCTCTCATCATTGATGTTTCTTTCTCTCTCCCTCTCCCTTCCTCTCTAAAGTCAATAATATATTTACAAAAGACAAGAGCCAAGTGGTCCCATTGGGAGACAGAAATCTAAAGGTGGGGAAGAAAGGGAATATAATGTGGAGAAAGCTTCTGCTTTGTAGGAAGAAAAGAAAAAAAGATGCACTCTCTCTCCCAGGAGAGCCCGAGAATCAGTGCGAGTGGCTAATAAAACACTACGTTCGTACTCCCGAAGATACAGGACTGAATCATTCTTGGTCCCTTGGGGAGGATGGTAAGAAGAGGGAAACAATATAGCATTTGTGGTAGACTCTGAGTACAGAGGCGGCTAGACCTGAACCCCTGAGAGACCCCAAAGTTAGTTCACTAAAAGCCACACCCAAAACATTTCCAATAAAATTTGATGAGACTGTAATTCAACCATGCACACAGAGAAAACATGAAACTGTAGAAGA